>CM042150.1:34521866-34556866 GCA_023376005.1 Doryteuthis pealeii | reverse complement strand
TAAGCGGAGTACGGTTTAGCTCAGTCGGTAGAGTGTTCGGCTAGGAATCACAAGGTTCTTGGTTCGATACCGCCCCCCGCCAACTCAGCGTCTGAGTAGCACAGGGATCTGTGCGGTAAAGTGAGGAGCTGATGGTAGGTGTGGCGCTCCACCTCAGATGCTAAAATAATCTCCTTGGTCTAGCGCTAGTGAAAAGGGGATAGACTCCCTCGCTGTCTGGCTGATACCGACATTAGGCCGCCCCGACGACTTTACTTTACTTTACTGCTGGTTTGAATTCACAGTTTTCCTTCTCTTAGACTGGTTGCCTAATACATACTAGAGAACCCAGTCTGCTCCACTATTTACCCATAGCTGGAGGGAGAACAGATGGATTCATACTTTTCTCATGGACATTAATTAGTACGAAGTGACACTGAAACTACTTCGTCCAGGATTTTTACTCAAGTGCCCGATTCCATTCCTTACGACGATAAACGTTATACAATGTGCGCTTTCTTAAGAATTGGTTGGTTGGTTTTTACGGCACGTCAATTCTTGTGGGGTTATTTTATGCCAAGACGTTTTGTTTCATTCATTCTTCATGGGTACTCAATTTTTTAAACTCAATTTTTGAAACACATTTTAACTCATTTTTTCTATTTAACCCATAAATGGGACCCTAATAAGTACTACCACTCCGGGTTAGAGTGGACCTGGGAGTAAGGGTGCTGAAGGGGTATTCCACACTCCCCAGATCCCCAAAATTGGAACTTCACCATTAGATGCAGTTTAACGTCATACCCAGGAAAATAAAAAAAAACTCATCCACCGCCTTCTAGCACGTATATGATAAAAACTGTTGGGGCTTACAATAAGGTCAATAGGGCTAGGACAATCATATAGGTGCTAGGGCTTGATATGACCAGCCGATTGATCGGATGGGCCCTCTCCGACCGCCTGTCTAGACTAAGTAAGAACCAAGTGTTGCATGTCATGGACTGCTCAGCCACTAGGGTTACATCCTCAAGCATCACGGATCGCCACCCAAGGCCACCAAAAGTAACTCCCGATTATAAACTATTCATTTTTTTTTTTTTACATGGCATTACATTTTCTAAATTCTTTATTGTATGTTCCTTAATATATGACAATTAAATTTGTGTTGTTTTTCTTTTCTTCTCCACATTTTCCTATTGAATGGCTGAATCACCATTTTCCTGAAAGATGGATGGGTAGATGTAGTCTGCATGAGTGGCTGGCCAGAAACCCTGATTTAACACCCTGCAACTTTTTTTTCTTTGGGGTTGGTTGAAGGAGCAATTCTACTTACGAAACTAATGATAAATACGAGAATTTATTTCCGCCATTCCACAAGAGTTCATGGGAAGATCAGTTGATGCGATTCCCGAGTGGCTTGAGAGGCTGGAGGCGAATGCTGGAGCTCATATATAATTTTAAATGAAACTCCATGATATTGTTCTTCTCATATTGCTTTTTTTTCTTCTTTTTCTTTCTTTTTTTTTTTTTTGTTAAAATAATGATTCAGAAAATAGGATTTTTAAAATAGGGAAGGAGGTTATTTTACAATGACGCTGTATATATATATATATATATATATATATATATATATATATATATATATATATATATATATATATATAATACCAAGCGTGTTGGTAAATCCTTGCGGTGAGAAAAAAAACAGCAAATAGTTTGATTGTAAAAATATACTACCAAACATCAACCGGGGAGAAAAAAATTTTGAAAAAAAAAAAAAGACCAAGATTGTCGTACCAACAAAAAATAATCAATTTATATGTATATATATGTATATAAGATATATATATATATATATTCATATAACCGCTAGGAGAATAGCTAATAAGTAAAAAGTGCTCAATACCTAAGTAGAGTAAATAATAAAGATAAATCTAATGAGTCAGACGAACCTACTATTAGTTTCGCTTAATGCTCTTCAGGGCTAAGATCTGACTGGAACCCACAACTGACAGGTACTACCACTCCTAATTAGAGTGGACCTGGGGTGTCAGATTTTAGCCCTGAAGAGCATTAAGCGGAACTAATAGTAGGTTCGTCTGACTCATTAGATTTATCTTTATATATATATATATATATATATATATATATATATATCATTAACGTTCTACATAAACTGTTATCTGCAATTAACACTTGCTGGGGAACCACTGTTACACTCGCTATTAAAATCAGGAAAATAGTATGGCTCCCCTGGCTCCACAGACACTTAGGAAAAATAAGTGAATTGACAAAAATACAATAAAAATGAATAAATAATCTAAATAGAAATGGCTGAACTGTGCATCTATCATAAAACCAAGTTTTTCCCCCGTTGACTTTCAGACATAAAAATAAACGTCTTCCCAGATCCAAGATCTTTTTCTTATTTTGATTAGAAATATTTGGCCAAAATATCAGTGCCAATAACCTAGAATAAGCACCTGGTTTTCTAGAATATACTTATTTGAAAATAAACTGAAGAATTTCATGGCGTCAAAGTTGCACCTGCTTTCAATACGCACTCTTAATTGACTAAATATATTTTCGAAAGAATTTGGTGTTTTAGAATGTAAAAACAACCAAGTAGTAGTCGTAGTATTAGTATTTATTAGTATAAGATACTTTTCAGCATTCAGCGGGAATACGAGTTCATTGGCCTCTTAAAAGACAGGCTCTTATATACTATTGTAAGAGTTAAGTTCTATAGTTTAGTGCTTCCGGTAAAAAAAAACACTACTTAATAGGTTCGATTCTAGCCTACAGGTGTAAGTTTATAATAAATGTAATATAAAATTCAAATACGCAGGATAAATGTTTGGTTGATTTTGATGGCATGTCAACCTGCCTGTGGTTATTCTATACCTAGAGGTTATGGAATTACGTTCATTGTACATTTTTGGTGTTAAAATTGGCCATAGATTTTAATGAATTTAATTATTACTAAGGACACGATTTATGTTATTTTTTACTTAAATTTTAACTGTTAGTTGTGTTTTTAACCGTTTTTCATTGGACGCTATTTTCCTACAGATGGCCGCAAGAGAACTAATTTTTAAGGGAGATAAATATTTTCCGAGAATTTATTGACATAAAAAAACACGGATTATTACACTTTTGGTCATCCATACTTAAGAAAAGCACGCATCGCCTGTAATATTGAAATAGAAAATATGTTTTTTGTTTGTACATGTTTATTAATTCTGACTAATCTTATGATTCTTCTGTTTTATTTTATCTATTTTTTAAACACTACTAATGGTTAAAATTTAAGTTTAAAATAACATAAATTGTGTCCTTAGCTAAATTGTGGCCAAATTGTCCTTAGCCAAATTGTTGCCCAAGCCAAATTGTTCCGTTTTAATTTTGACGGCGATTTGCAATTTTAACCATTTTTTTGTCTAATTGTTTATTAAAAATTTGGTGATTTTCGGATATTGTCGTCCAGGCCTCCTGTCCTAAAATACGCTACGTGGCGCCTGCTGAAAAAGTGAACCGCGCTAGTTATGAACCGCTTAGCTGTTTGAAGGTGTTTTTATCGACAAATTAATGTGATATGAAAGCGATATTTCACACACACACACCACATTTTTTTATCGACAATAATTGTAAATATTTCAACCCTCCCACCTCTTTAGAACATCTTTTTTGCGTGATATTTGTTTTGAAATGAAATAAAAAAAAGGATATCTAAATATTCTATTTTTTTGAGTTTGTTTAATGTATGCTAAGAATGGAACTCTAATGGCTGAGCCATCCATGACGCAACACTCCACTTTGATCAATCGGTCGGAGAGGCCTCTTTGATTTCACGTCCTAGCACCTATATGATTGCCCCAACCCTATTACTTTTATGACAAGCCCCAATCCTTTTTATCATATATGTGCTAGAACTGCATCTAGTAGTGAAGTTCTAATTCTGGAGCTCTGGAGAGTGTGAAGTACTCCTTCATCGCCATTACTCCCAGGTCCACTCTAATCAGAAGTGGTAGTACCTGTCAGGTTAAATAGAAAAAAATGAGTTTTAAAAAAGTGTTCTGAGAAGTTAAGGCGCACACATATCCTTCCACTCGTGTTCCTTCCACCGGCTTCCCCAATGTAGCAAGGACCAAACTGGAGTGTTGCATGTCATGGACTGCTCAGCCACTAGAGTTACATCCTCAAGTATCACGGGTCACCACCCAAGGACACCAAAAGAAACTCCCGATTATAAACTATTCATAATTTTTTCTGGTCAGAAGCCCTGATTTTAACACCCTGCAACTTTTTTTTCTTTGGGTTGGTTGAAGGAGCAATTCTACTCAACGAAACCTAAGGTTTTCTCTACGGAACCATATGATATGACCAGCCGATTGATCGGAGGGACCCTCTCCGACCGCCTGTCTAGACTAAGTAAGAACCAAAGTGGAGTGTTGCATGTCATGGACTGCTAGTAGGGTTACATCCTCAAGCATCACGGATCGCCACCCAAGGCCACCAAAAGTAACTCCCGATTATAAATTATTCATTTTTTTTTTTTTTTACGTGGCATTACATTTTCTAAATTCTTTATTGTATGTTCCTTAATATATGACAATCAAATTTGTGTTATTTTTCTTTTCTTCTCCACATTTTCCTATTGAATGGCTGAATCACCGTTTTCATGAAAGATGGATGGGTAGATGTAGTCTGCATGAGTGGCTGGCCAAAAGCCCTGATTTTAACACCCTGCAACTTTTTTTCCTTTGGGGTTGGTTGAAGGAGCAATTCTACTCTACGAAACCAAGGATTTTCTCTGCGAAACCAAGGACAAATACGAGAATTTATTTCCGCCATTCCACAAGAGTTAATGGGAAGATCAGTTCATGCGATTCCCGAGCGGCTTAAGAGACTGGAGGCAAATGCTGGAGCTCATAGGATTTTAAATGAAACTCCATGATGTTAAATGAAACTTAAATGAAACTCAATATAGTCGGGTTAAGAAAATATGCCTTAGCTAAGAAATGAAATAAAGAAGTGGACGCACAACAGGGCCTTATTGTTTATTCATTCCGACAAAAGATGGGTCTGTATTTAGTTGCTGACAAATCGAACAGAGTCCGCAAAGAAGAAAGGATGGGCCATCGAAACAACTCAGTGTGGGGGTCTAAGCAACCACGATATGTTCAACATATGTACATATGTTGAACATATCAAACTCCGGTTTCGACCGGGGGTCCAGTGAGCTTCGGCCGCTGGACCTTACAAGTTAACATCGTTGATCCTAGAGGGCCATCCGCCCAGGCAACACCTGCCCTCTTGATTCAAAGGGGCGGGCTGGGTTTATTGTCCAGTGCATGAGGCGCCCCCTTGAGGACAATGCCGACAGGATCAACGCATTTTTGTGCCTACCACCCGAGCTTCGGCTTGTGTGTGGGCCCACATAAATGTCCTTGTGTCACACCCTCATAAGTGGGATGAGAGTCAAATACCTCTAAGAAACCACGATATCCACCGGAAGAAGCCAGCAGAGGGCTATCCTACACCTCGAAAGAAGGTCGTGCGATAGTCCCATTTATTTCGTTCATGAAGTGAGGTATTGTTTTAGAAAGCTCGACTATTATGAAGTTTAATACATGCTTATCTAAAGTAAGTATCATGTAATAGTACTCAGGTGCTTTGGCATTGCCTCTTCCAGCTGTGAAAAGTTGGCTCAGGACCGCCCTCGGTAGCGGCAGGCTCTCTATAGAGGACTATTTATGTCTGAAGTCACCCAGGCGCAGCACCATGAAGCTAGGAGGTCCAGAAGAAAGCAGCGGCAACAATGCACCGGCACATCAACATCTTCAGGGACAGCCTTCACATGCGATATCTGTGACCGAGAATGTTTTTCAAAATTTGGACTTTACAGTCATAGGAGTCGCAACTCCTGTGACTTAAATGCCAATATTAATAGTATGAATAAAGATTTAGCTCCAGCGTGACTTGAATTCGTGTCCTGGGTGCTCGTCTTTCAGTGACAACGTATCAACCAGTTAGGCCATGCAAGTTACTGGTGTCATCAATTTTTCAACTAGTATTATTTGTTTCATCCTAATTTCAGTTAATTTTTATTAAAACAATCTGCCATTCTGAAGTAAATGGATAAATACTTAAAGATATTGTTAAATAGTAGATTGGATTTTTGGTGGGGTGGGATTTTCGCCAGAGCCCCTTTGGCTGGGTTGAGGCTCTAATACTACTGGGTTCCAGACCTGTCCACCAGGAATTTCAGTTCCCAACGTCATGGCTCTGATTCTACCAACTTTTTACGGCCTTGCTGCGATTAGGAGGGTTTTACTTTGGAATTAATATGCTAGATGGCCGTTGAGCAAAGAGCTTCCTCTGTCATTTTTACAGGTCTTGTTTTTCGCTCACCAGACAAAATATGTGGGATTACTGGTTCAGTCGCCAATTCTCTTACTATGAAACAGGTAATACTTAGTTACATAGTACCAGTAGCACATTGAGCGATCTAACACAGGGTGTCTCCATAGACAGTAATTGAAGGCTTCTAGCATATTTGTCACTGCGTCTGTGGGAAATCTGCGGCAAACAAGAGCATCTCCTTCCCTTAATCTGGATATGCATGCCTGGGTTGGGGACTGCATGTGAATTTCCGATTCCTTTGTTACTCCTTCCATTAATTCACCATAGATGAATTCGTTGAATGGGCCGGCTCAACCGACCCAGAATGCCGTTACAAAAAACAAGAAAACAAAATAGTAGAGTTGCTGTATCTCTTATTTGAAGGGAAGTGTAGAGGATTTTAAAGATTCTAACTATTAAGTTTAACAATGTGTAAGTTAAAGGTCAGTTGAAAGCTTGGCTTTTATTGGACGAGTTCAAGTCAGGTGACAAAATACTAGAAGTTAGATTCTAACTTTAATTTAGTTATCCAAGAAACTGCGCAGAGATCAGTTCTAATTTCCATCTATGATCCGGTGGTTGATTTCCGACTTTCGTAACGAATCGGTAAGAAAATGGATGTGAAGAAAAGTCGTCAATGATATTAAAGTATTTGTGCACATGGGAAATGTTATGTGTTTATTCGTTCCAATGAAACAGCGACGAAGGATGAAACAGTGAGAAGACAAGATGGCAACGAGAGACAACGAACGACCGAGAGAAAAGAACATGCTATATAAAAAATATGGACTATGATAAAAATCATAAAAGTATAAGCATACAAAATAATAATACTCACAAAGAGATCACTGTGAAATATAACACTTGAAATATGAAGGTGTCGATTTAGACATTAGTTATGTTTTAGTATGCTATGTTGGCCGATTTAGCTCAGTCGGTAGAACGTTGGACTAGGAACTACAAGGTTCCGGGTTCGATACCGGCCCTCGCCTACTCAGTATGAGTAGTACAGGGATCTGTGCGGTAAAGTGAGGAGCTGATGGTAGGTGTGGCGTTCCACGTCAGAGGCCAAAACAATCTCCTTGGTCTAGCGCTAGTGAAAAGGGGATAGACTCCCTCGCTGTTTGGCTGATACTGACTTTAGGCCACTCTGACGACTTTACTTTTTTATGTTATGTTTACAATAAATACAAGGTGTGTCAAAAAAGTATCGGGGTTCTTTTACTTTTTTGACACACCTTGTATTCTGGAAAAAAATTAAGGTTCCATTTATTTTTCATTTCTATCTTGGTAAATACAGCTTTAGACTCGATACCTTTTTGACACACCTTGTATTCTGAAAAAAATTCACGTTCCATTCATTGTTCATTGCCATCTTGGTAATTACAGCTTCAATCTTGATACATTTTTGACACACCTTGCATGACGTCAAATATATGAAAGTGCCGAATCCCAAGTCTCCGACCGTTCTACATTAGTTTACATCATTGCCAAAATATGATACCTAAAGTGTCGATTTTAACACTTAGGTCATTTTACTACATGTACCTATACATATTACTTACTTATAAATCTATGACGTCAAATAAGTAAAAGTTGTAATTTTGATACCTCCGGTCATTTTAGAAAATGTTAAGCATTACACTGAATATATAACGGTAAAGGAATATAAAGGTGTCGATTTTGATTTGTAAGTTGTTAATGTGTTTGTAAGGAAAATTTTATTTATTGTGTTTTCTTTGGTGTTAAACGATTGCCAAGATCGTGTAACAGATTCCTTCAACGGGGGAAAAAAAGGAGAAAAAATGTCGATGAAAATATTCTAAATAGTTTTTGACGTAATTAGAATCAAATTTCTCCGTTAAGCTTGCTGACTGTTGTTTATTTCCGTTAAGATTTCTTTTGAATTTATTGCTCAGCTTTTCTTGTTTTGTTTTTCACCCTTTCATGGTGGATTCTACACGACACTTGCTCGCCACAATCCTCAATTATAGCGTACACGTGGGTTTTTTTTTCTTACTTGTGGGTTGTCAGGCTGAAAAGGAATTAAAGAAAATACAAAGACAAAGATAGTTTTAGGGTAAAACTTTTATTCGTAGATTCACAACTATTTCTTGGAGTGGAGATCTTCTCCCGTGCCAGTTAATATTTATGTTCGATTAAAACAGCGGAATAGGCATGCAGGACACTGCTGGAGAAGCAAGGACGAGTTCATAAGTGACGTTCTCCTGTGGAAGCCAACACAGGGATATGCTAATGTGGGTCGCCCACCAAGGACCTACATTGACCAGCTATGCGATGATGCTGGTTGCTGCACAGAAGACCTCCAGGGGCAATGAGGAATAGGGAAGGTTGGCGAGAGATTGTCATGGATATCCGTGCTACTTGCGGGACATGATAATGAGGATGAAACAGATTAGTGTTATCGGTTCCGCGCGCACACCCTCTCTCTCTATCTTTACCCTACTCTTTCTTTCTTATCATATTTTTCTGTGTATCATTACTTATTTATATATATACCATATTTTACGGCATATAGGACGAACTTTTTCCAAAGTTTTGGCTCAAAACATTGCCCTGCGTCTTATACATCGTAGGTGAAGTTTGAGACCTCCCATAGGCCTAGGCTAATCTTCTCTATGATACTCAATAAAGCAGCTTACGCTCGGTACTTTTACCTACACTAAACTGCCAAATTGCTTTTATACAGCTATGTTTCTGTTTGTGTAATGCACAGCTAGACTGTTTTCAACAATATATGCTTAAATACACTAAAACCTTTTTTTCTTGAATCTGACCTGCTGAAATGGGGTGCGACATATATGCCCGTGCGTCTTATATGCCGTCAAATACGGTATATATATTTACCAACCCCTCCGCACGAGCAGGATGCGACACAAGGTAAATTTCTTAAACGGAGTTTAACAGGTTTGAATTCAGAGTTTTCCTTCTCCTAGTTTGGTTACCTAGTCACAGTTAAAGAGCCCAGTCTGCCCTGCTATTTACCCATAGCTGGAGGGAGAATTGGATTCATACTTTTTCCAAGGGTATTAGCGTCATGTGAAAATGCAAACAGCTTCATCCAGGAATTGAACTCGGGTAGACGAGCCCATTTCCTATGACTTTAACCATTACACCACGTGCCTCCTACTTATTCATAGGTGTAAAGGTAATTGTTGTTTTATGAGGGTTTATTGTCGTTGGTAGTCTTTGATGCTTGTTCGCTGGTTGTAGCTAATTTCTTTTCTGAAACCCTAAATATACTTGGTTTCTTTCTTTCTTGTGGGTTGTCAGGCTGAAAAGGAATTAACGAAGAGAAGAGAAAAGACAAAGACAATGATAGTTTTAGGGTAAGACTTTTATTCGTAGATTCACAACTATTTCTTGGAGTGGAGATCTTCTCCCAAGCCAGTTAATAATCATGTTCAATTGAAACAGATTAGTGTTATCGGTTCCGCGCGCACACCCTCTCTCTATCTTTTCCCTATTCTTTCTTATCATATTTTTCTGTGTAGCATTTCCTTTTTCTCCCTTTCTTTATAATAAAAACGGAATAGTCCATTATGTAGCTGAGATGACGACACTCATAATAAATAAGAATTCGGTTGATAAGCAACACCAGATAATCAGGATTTATATGTTTGCATTTCATCTAAGACGATTTGGACGGTCTCACTTTTAACCAGAGGGTGTTGCAAGATTATAACGGTTGTGAAATTAAGGAACACGTGTATTAATATATAGATTTGTTGTCTAGTATTTTCTATCTTGAAGATGTCTTTCAAGGAAGAGCATCCCAATCTGGTACCCGATACAAACCTTGAATTCTGCTGTTCTAACGATGGAGATAAATCTTGAAGATATCAAGAGAATAATTATATTGGTTAAATAAAGTGTCAAATTCTTTAGCAGAACACACTCCCTTCTTAACGCAGATAAATGAAAATAAAACAATGTCCCGAGAAATTTAAATGATACGTTATCAAGTTTATTCCTACAAAAAATGAATAATGGAAAACCGTCTCCAGAATTTATATACACTAGCGCGACCTGCGGATATACCACAGTATGACAATTTAATTAATACAACGTTTGATATGTTTGATAGCGATTGCAAAATACTTTCTTATATAAAACGCATAATAATCTTGACTTAACTCTGTTCGATTGAAACAGATTTACGTTATCACTTTAACCTTCTCTCTTAATCTTTCTTTTTTCTTTATTATTATATTTTTCTGAGTAGAATGTCCTTTTTCTTCCCTTTCTTTCTTTATAATAAAAACGGAATGGTCTATTATTTAGCTGAGGTGACGACACTCATAAGAAATAAGAATTCGGTTGATAAGAAACACCAGATAATCAGGATTTGCATTTTTGAATTTCATCTTGGACGATTTGGTCGGTTTCCATTTTAACCAGAGGATTGCAAGATGATAACAGTCGTACACTTAAGGAATACGAGTATTAATATATAGATTTGTTATCTAGTATTTTCCATCTTGAAGATGTCTTTCAAGGAAGGGCATCTTGGACAATTTGGACGGTCTCATTTTTAACCAGAGGGTGTTGCAAAATGATAACGGTCGTATTAATATCTGGATAGGATGGTAGAAAATAATTGTCCTAATTGTTTTCTTTGTTTAATGAAAGTGTTTTTTTTTTTAAATTTTCCACAAACTCTTTGGTACACCCTCATTGAACAACGCTAATCACTAGGTACCACCAATTTTCCCTGTGAAATTTACCCAACCCTATATTAAACAATGAAACTTGCATAAAGGTTGATATTATCTTGGAAATGTTTTGTCCATTCAAAAGAAGAAACATTAAAAAAAACTCCAGATGATTTTTTTTTTTTAATTTCGAACGAAAAACAATATTTTCATTTTTGCATCGTTAAATCAACTGAAATTTAACGTAGCCAAAAACAAGTTATGACTAGAGGCTTTTTAAAAAGTTCTAAATAGATTAATAGTCCAATTTTCACGAAAATTTCCATAATTTAACTTTTGATGAAAATATGAATGAAATAATTTTTTTCTAAAATATATTAGGGGAAATATTTTTACGAGGTCTACCCTCCCAAATCTATTTTATAAAACATGAAAAAAATAAACCGACAAAAAAGATTTTTACTTTTTTCTAAAAAGATAAGAGTCTGAATAATCATATCAGAAGATTTTTATAAGTTTCGATGCGAGAGCGTTTTAGTAAAAGAATCATGAATACAGAATTCTGCTAAAAAATATCAATAAAGAAATTGACCATGTTGTAAAAAACGGAATGCTTTACTTATTTTTCAAGATAACGGTGAGTAATTTTCCCCAATCGGATAATTTGATCTTTGAATTAACTGTTTTTCTTCGTAACAACTCTTTATGTTCGTTATTTCTGTTTTGCGAGATTTTAAAAGAAAATGTTCAAAAATATTTACATTTCTTCTTTCAATATGGCCTAAACTAATCACGTGACCTATTTTTGGTGGTACCTACTAATCACCACATTGATCCACTTGTAAACTCCAAACTATTTGAATGTCTATCAATTTGACTTTACTCTGAATGTATTACTGTTTATCCAGCCGCGTAAGGAAAAATACGCAAAGATGGCAAAAACGTTTGGCCTATCCGAAATGACGTTTCGAATATCTGCGCGCCAAATTTGGTTCTACGCATTTAACTTCAAAGAATTGTGGGAAATGATTTCAAAACCTGGTAAGGAAATAAATACCGAAATTTCATGGCTTGACTTTTATGTTGTTTTAAGTTACAAAATGCTTTTCCAGAACGAACTCTTTATTATTATTATTATTATTTCACTTTGTGCGACTTTTTCACACCAGTTTTAACTGGTGGTTTTTCACTGGACTCTGAGTGACAACAAGTCTTCAGAACTCTTTTAATTATTTTAGCTGATCTTAACAGTGCTATGGTCTAGATTATTTCTCTAATCTCCAGTTTTTCCATTCTCTTTTCTAAGACTTTGAGGACCGCTCTAAGAGCACCATCTACAATTGGTATTATCGTCACGTTCATGTTCCACAGCTTTTTCAGGTCTCTTGCAAGTATTTGTCTATATTTTCACTTTCTTTTATTTTCACTCTATAATCTGCTGGAACGGTAGAATCCGACAGTTGTTTTTTCTTTTTTCATTATGATTTATCGATATATTGAAAATCAAGTCAGATTTCATTTTAAAATTATAAAAGTTCTCTTAAAAACTCTGATTAAAAAAGTTTAAAGTTGTGTGAAAATTATTAGTATCAGATAGAATACTTGAAACCATATAACTAGATGAAAATTATAGCATTAGATAGGAACTTTATATAAATATATGAAAATTATTAGTATTAGATAGGAATACTTTAAACCATAAAATTGTGTGACAATTATTAGTATCAGATAGGAATACTTTAATTTTCACACAATTATATGGTTCAAAGTATTCCCTTCTAATACTAATAATTTTCACACAGTTATATAGTGTGAAAATTATTAGTATTAGATAGGAATACTTTAAACTATATAAGAGTGTGCAAATTATTTTTATTAGGATAAGTTGTTTGAATTCATAGTTGTTTGAAAATGACTAGTGTTGCTAGAAACGATATAATTGCTTGGAAAAGAGACCAGCTTTGGTAATACATAACCCAACATGAGTTCACATGCCGTAAAAAATAACCAACAAACAAATAGTAAATACCATAATAAAAGAACAATCTCTCTCTCTCTCTCTCTCTCTCTCTCTCTCTCTCTCTCTCTCTCTCTCTCTCAGTGTATGGATATGCTTATGCATATATGTATATATGTGTGTGTGTGTGTGTGTGTGTGTGATTGAAAATTGAAGAAATAGGGATAAAACACAAAACAACTTCATTCAATTGATATTTCACCTTGGTGTGCAACGAAGCTTCGTCAGAATTTATTTGAGACACTGAGACTAAAGCCTGTTTATATGTTGAAAAGGGCAATTGGGAGGTAGAGAAGATGAGGGGAGGCCGGGTGCGTCAAAAGGTGTGAGGAAAAAAGAGGATGGGGAATTGTCAATAGGGCTGCTGTAGTTTGTAGGTTCAAAGCGGTGCATTCAGGATAATTGATAGCCTGAGAGAAGGGGTAGTAGTTTGGTATCTGTTTTGTACAAATCGTAAAAATATGGGATTGGATTTTTTTTTTCATGTGTTTCAGAGATTTTGTGATTTTTGCGTTTGTCGTGTTTTTTTTGGTTTTTTTGTTGTTTTTTTCTAATTTACCGTTGTTTATTTTGATTTTGTTCTCTTGAGTTACGATTTTTGCATGGCTGGTACACGGTGGAAGAAACCAGGCTTTTGTTTTATTATTTTTGAGTTAGCAATGACAGCTGATTCGCATAAACAGCCCTTACTGTGTATGGGTTTGAGTAATGATGCGTTTAGCAGGTTTGAATTCAGAGCTTTCATTCTCTTAAACTGGTTACTTATCCAAGGGTAAACAACCCAGTCTGCCCTACTATTTACCCATAGCTGAAGGGGGAGTAGTTGGAAGCATACCTTTTCCAGGGTATTAGTGCTACGTGAAATGCAAACAATTTCGTCCGGGATTTGAACTCGGGTCACTACTCTAACCATTACTCCACGATATACTTATATGCGCACGCACACACACACACATACACACACACACGAATTGTATCTTGGCGTCCCGAACGAGAGAGAGGATGTGAAATTGTTTTGTTAATATTTCGTGTGACCTCCCTTAATTTGAATAATTGCTTCAATGCGCCCGAGAATAGATGCGTACAAACCATTCACTATCTTCACAGGTCTGAAATTCCAATCTCTGTGGCTGAGCTACTGCAATTCTTCAAGATTGCGTGGATTTTCCGACAAACTCCTCCCTATTTCTGCCCCAACCCTATTACCGTTATGGCAAGCCCCACCCCTTTTTATCATATATGTGCTAGAAGGCGGTGGCTGAGCATCTTCATGTCCTGGGAATGACGTTAAACTCTGATGGTGAGGTTCTAGTCCTGAAGGTCTGAAGAATGTGGAGCACCCCTTCATCACCATTGCTCCCAGGTCCACTATGACCCGGAGTGGTAGTACCTGTTAGGGTCCCATCTATTGGTTAAATAGAAAAAATTGTTTATAAAAATTGTTTAAAACAACTTTCTACCAAATTATTGCTTATAATAATTTAACTTTACCCTATAAACTTATCCCTTAAACTGATTCTCAATCCACTTAGCAACAAACAACTGCAAACAACCTTGAGTCAAAATCAATAAAAATCTTGAAAAAAAGACATAACAATAAATTTGATTTTTGTTGTTTTGTTTTTGTTTTACGGCATATCAACCTCGGTGGGTTATTTAATGCCGACAAAGTTGTGAAATAAATTAATTCTTAATGCATTATACAATGTTGTTTATAAACTCAGGTTTTTCTATTTAACCCATAGATGGCAAAAAATTTGACCATCCTCACAACCTATCATTTGGCATAAAGTAACCCTGGATTGGTAGACATGCCGTTAAAAATCAATCAATTAGTCCTCCCTATTCCTATCTATATTTTTTCGAAGATATTTTAGTCAGGACTCTAAGCTGGCCAACCTTTCAATACGTTATGTTGCATGTGATCTGTGGCATAAAAAAATCTCGCCTTCATCCAAGTCTAGAATCAAATTGTCCTTCAAATGTTTTGGCACTTTTCAAGCTACCATCATATTTAACTTTCTTAGACCTTCACTTTTTATGTATCCACAAACTGTTTGACTTGTCAGGTCAGGACAAGTATTCTTTCTTACCTGCTACTAGTACCATGAATACTAGTATTACCTGTTTCATGCTCAGGTTGTCAGCGACTAAACTGGCACCCTCTTCAGACACGCCTCGGCTTGTCTGGGGAGGTGATGTCAAAGGGCAGATGAGCTCCAGGGGAGCCAACGGTCTACCACACCGATAGTAGTAGAATTGGGGTACTTACTACTCACATAAATCCCCAAATGGGGTAGATGGGGCCCCTTAGCCTTGGCCGGTAATCTATCTAGGACAAGGAAACGTAAAACACCTGCTGCCTAGTGGCTATAACTCATTCCAAAGAAAGGTTAGAGGAGTCAACACCGAAATCAAATCCGAGCTAGAGTCCCTAAAGTTTTATGATGCTGAACTAGCTTCAGTGCTACTCAGTAACTCATGCGATTGCCAAATTGTTTTTTTTTTTCTTTGGACCACAACAGCAGTGTGAAAAGAGAGGCCTGCTGCTTGGGCTCCAGCTCATTCTTCCTATCTACCCGCCCAGGCTACGTAGTTCCACTGTTGTTGTTTGTTTGATGTTTGTTTTCTGTTTTTGTTTTTTTTTATATTACACTATCGTCTGTAGTAGATGGAAGGGGGCCAATAAAACATTAGACTCCTTCCCATAAACTTCACTGTTTTCGTCGTCGTCGTCGTTCTCGTTGTCGTGTAAAAGGATCGTTTCACTTTCCAGTAGACTTTCTGACAAATTCTCCTTTATTAGAACTAGCAAAATAAAAAATTCCCTCCGGGCGATGTAAAAATAAATTTTTGAAACATATTGCCTGAGGGGTGGGAGTTAAAAATTCAATGTCAGCGAGATTTGTACCCTAAGTAAATAAAATCATCAAATTCATAAAGGATTAAAAAATAAAACAATTTGTAATGTAAACTTTAAATATGTATTAAAATAAAACAAACTATATATAGATATATAAAACCAGTCATGTATTTATTAAAACTTGTTTTAAAAAACAATGAGGACTCTCTAATGTTGCATGTTCAAATTTTGAATGTATTTATTCTATGTTATGACGATTTTGGGTAATGTGACGTAAGCAGTGACGTAATTTTTGTTACAGACAAAAACCGGAAGCGAATCTCCATTATTAATAGATATAGTCCTATCCTAGTTTAATTGGTAAATCGGATATTCCAAGCACCTGCATCTCATAGATCATATCCTTTGACCAACTGAATCTTGCCTCCAAATGAAAGATATGATTAAAATGTATTAAACTTTTTGAGTCTAAAAAAATTTGATATTCTTTAAGAATGAATAAAACAAAATGTCTTCGATATAAAATAACCAAACAAGGGTTGTTATTTTTAAAAACTCAGTGTTTTAAAAGATTTTTTATCTCATTTTTTCTATTTAACCTAAAAGTGGAACAGGAATAGGTACTACTACTCCGGTTTAGAGTGTACCTGGGAGTAATGGCGATGAAGGGGTACTCTACACTCACCAGAGCTCAAGAATTTGAACTTCAACATTCGATGCAGTCTAACGTCATACCTAGAACATGAATAAAAGTGTTTAATGGCATATTAACCTTCGTGGGTTATTTAAAGTCATAACCATACTCCAAGTAGAACAGTAGTAGTACTATTTAACCTATAACTCTGGGTATTCGGGGGTTCATAATTTTCCCGGGGGTATTGGTCTGGAATGGATACAATAGAGCGACTGGAATTTGAACTGGCTTACTACGATGTCACACGTTAGCCAGCTGGTCACATGGACTCCCTTTGAAAATGCACATGATGCAAGGAACTTAACTTTTGAAGTCCTTACAAGTCTTTTTGTTTAATGTCGGTTTCTTATCTTAAATTTAGCCCCTACTTAGTCCTTTTTCTCAACGGATATTCTTTGTTGTAACTACCGATATCAAATTTTGTTTTCGAGGACGACCACAGATTGGTTGATTATATTGAAGTATTTCGTAATAGCTCTTTAGTGAACATATCAAACGTAATAATAATTAGATTATCATAATTTGGTATATCCACAGTTCCTGCCAGTATATATGTATATATATATATATATATATATATAAAAAAAAAAAAAGATATGAAAACACCACAAAATGCTATTAAAGTGAAAACATTTCATGACTTCGCTAATATTGAACAATATTTCGATTTTATGAAAATCGTCATCAGAGCTTAATATTAGCGAAGTTATAAAATGTTTTCACTTTAACAGCATTTTGTGGTGTTTTCATATCTTTTTTATATATACTCATACCGTGGGGTTCATTTCCTTTCTTTTAACTTTATATATATATATATATATATATATATATATATTATATATAATATATATATATGGTAAAAAAGGAATGAAAGAACAAAACTCAGACAAAAATGTGTAGTATATTTCGCTGGAATATTAAATTCCGCTTCCTCAGCCTTTATTGAATCATTAGGATCATACAAGTGTTTTATAGAAGGGAGATGTAGGTAGGTGGGTAAGTTTTGTGGTGAGAGAAAAATTTGGTTAGTTATAGGAGATATTTTACCTCATTCTGTCGGATTCATTCCAATCCCATTTTTCTCATGTATATATATATATATATATATATATATGTGTGTGTGTGTGTGTGTGTGTGTGTGTGTGTGTGTGTGTGTGAGGAGTGAAGGATTGAATAAATCCGACAAAATGTGGTTGAGAATAGCGGAAAAAAGTGGATATAACAATACAGCAACTAAATTCTATTGATATTTCGCCTCATTATTGGCTGAAACTTTTTCAAAATTTTCACATTTTTTTTTTTTTTTTTTTACAAAAAAAGCTTCAGCCAACAATGAGGCGAAATATCAATCGAATTTAGTTGCTGTGTTGTTATATCCACTTTTTTACTCTATTCTCAACTATACACACACACACACACACACACACACATATATATATATATATATATATATATATATATATATATATATATATATATATATATATATATATATATATATATATATATATATATATATATATATAATATTTATATTTTTGCTTGAAGGCAATTACAATTTGCCTTCAAGCAAAAATATAAATATTAATATATACTTTATTCAACAATGCTTCTAAAATAAACAAACATCCAAAAACCATATATATATATATATATATATATATATATATATATATATATATATAAGCTATTTACTCTTCTCCTTTATGAGGGTTTATTCTTTTTTTTTTCTGTTTTTACTCACTCATATATATTGAAAGAAAAAAGAGCAAAAGAAATCGTACTACGTTTTAAAATTCTATGAGTATCGCAAAAATAGTTGTAGTAGATTTATTACAGAAAAGGAAATTAAATTATGTTAACCCTTTTTATTTTATTCAGTCGTCGTAGCGATTGTTGTACACGTGTTTAGAGAAGAGAGATCGGCCAAGTATTCATCAGTCGGCCAGCATCAAATGCTTCCACGCCCTAGACACATTTGACCCGACTTGGCTTATCTTTTCACCAATGGTATGTTCCCCCGAAAGCCTTGCGCAACAACCAGTTACTTCCTTTGCTAAAGCAACAAGTGCCATATTAAGGTCATACAAGAATGAGACTCATTGCAAAGTAGTATAATGTAACATAGAAAACATATCTGCTAGAAAATGTTCCCGCTAAGGAAGAATTAATATCAATGCAAACGACTCAGCAAGTGTACAGCTCAGATTTCTCTAGAAGGTTGGAGTTTTTTTTTACGGCATGCACTGCTTGTAGACGCCATCTTTAAAAAACTAGTCTGGAATTTTAAGTACAACAGCATGCAAGCCGCCTTAAGACACTACTTTGCTTTGCAGCGTGAGAAAAATTGCCGAGATATTTTTTTCTTTTTTTCAAAAGGACAATTGCTTTTCAAAAAGCACGTCGTTCATAAGACTTGAGATTGTGTTTCCTGTTGCAAATAGTGTGACGCTTACAAATGCGGAAGACGGAATCGGTGAACCGAGTTCAATGCTTAACTGCATTCTACCCATTCTGCACTGTCTTTTTTGAAAGGCATTGGCATGTTGTTGGTATCAGCCGAACGGCGATGGAGTCTATCCCCTTTTGGCTAGCGCTGTCTTTTTGGAAAGGCATGGACCACTTGTTTCTTCATACACTCCTCTTATCGGGTAAGTAAAGTCAAGTCGAAATGGCCTATTGTTGATATCCGCCGAAAAGCGAGGGAGTCTATCCCCTTTTCGTTAGCGCTGTCTTTTTGGAAACGTATGAGACCACTTCATACTCTCCTCTAATCGGGTAAGTAAAGTCAAGTTAGCAGAATGGCCTATTGTTGATATCCGCCGAGCAGCGAAGGAGTCTATCCCCTTTTCGCTAAAGCTAGACTTAGGATATTGTTCTTGCTGGGGTGAAGCGCCACAGCTACCGTCAGGTCCCCCACTTTACCGCACAGATAATATTACCCAATCAGTGCTACGCATACGTTGAGTTGACGGGGGCCAGTATCGAACTCAGAACCTTGCGATTCCAATGCGGGTGCTCTATCGACTGAGCTTGATCGGTCCTTCTTATCGTGTAACTTGTCAAATTATCTCGTCATTAGGTGGAGAAAATGATGGAATAGACAATAAAGCAAATCACTCTCCCATAATTAAATGCACAAGAAGTAACGGCAAAATGTTTGCATCTACCCTCAAGTAGTAGGCAACACAATGTCATCTTTTAAGTGGAGAAAAACTGGGTTGAATTTAGAATTTTCATTCTCCTAGATCAGTTGCCATACCAAGGTTAAAAAAAACCAGTTTGTCCAAGTAATTAGAAGAATTGGATTCATACCTTTCCCAAGGGTATTAACGTTTTGTGAAATGCAAACAACTTCATCCAGGATTTGGATTCGGGTCGTAGAGTTCATTTATAACGACGATAACTATTACGCGACGAGCGCCTCTTAATGTCAAGAAGATGCCTGGTTGGCTGGTTGGTTGGTTGATTGGGTTTTTACGGCATGTCAGCCTTGTTGGATTATTTTATGCCGAAGACATTTTTGTTTTTTTGTTTTTTTTTTTTTTTCATTCTTCATAGGTACTCAATTTTTTAAACGTATTTTTAACACATTTTTCCAATTTAACCCATAGGTGGGACCCTAACAGGTACTACCACTCCGAATCAAAGTGGACCTGGGAGTAATGGCAATGAAGAGGTACTACATATTCCCCAGAGCTCCAGAATTGAAACTTCACCATCAGATAGAGCTTAACGTCATACCCAGGACAATAAGATCCTCAGTCATTGCCTTCTAGCACATAAATGATAAATAGGGTCGGGGCTTGCCATAGGGTTGGGACAATTATATAGGTGCTAGGGCTTGATGTGACCAGCCGATTGATCGGAGGGGGCCTCTCCGGTCGCCTGTCTATAGCCTAAGACCAAAGTAGAGTGTTGCATGTCATGGACTGCTCAGCAACCAGGATTCTATTCTTAAGCATCACGGGTCGCCACTCACAGCAAATAGATAGCTCCATTGGAGTCTGCAGAGGTGCAGTCGGTCTATTCTAAAGCACCAGCCGGCAGGGTTGTTCAAAAGAAGTAACCCGCCTGTTGGTGCAACATAATCTTCTTCATATAACTCTGTTCTATTGTCAATGTATTAAAAATCCTAGTTTACTCACACGGCAAATATAACCTACTTTAACAAAAATTTGTTGAAACTCAAAGAATGAGAAGGAAAAGCAAAGACAGAGTGAGAATGGATATATAAGAAAAGCTTTAGAAAAAGAGAGAAAAGAAGAAAGAGAAATAAAAAGAATATATAACAAAAAATTATAATTAAAACTATTAAATAGCAAAAGGGAATGTGTCATGAATATAAGATTTAAGATGGAAAAGAACTGAACTGAGAAAGCAGGAGAAGAAAAAGATTAATAAATTCGGCATCGTCCTATATTTAGTTGCCCCTAGTCAGCAAACATAAAAAAAAATGTCTGTATTGTATATTTCGTACCGTTGTTTCAAATTATATATTTGTCAACACCTCAAAAAAACGGACCCATATTTTCATAAACGTCAAACGATGAATTCAGCATAAATACTTACAGCTGTTTTTTTTTTCTGACTCTATTGTCCGTTCAGTACAAAGTCTCTTGCTGAAACTGCAGTTCTTCAACTAAACAACTAAATACATTTTACATTAACTTTTCATATACTTCCTGCATTTCTTTCTTCTTTCTTTTTTTTAACAATACTAAAAAATAAAAAAAAAAAGACAGAGGCCAATAAGATTGTCTTTACGTCTGAGGGTCGGTCTGTTATACTGACGATAACAAAACGTGGGCAGGAACGCATTTTGTTTATAATTACAAGGTCATGTGCTCGTTTTTTGTGTTGCAGGTATATAGCTAAGATGGGCACCTATCATATAGCGATTATTTGCTCCTAGATGATGCCTCTCGATGAGAACCTTATGCCAGACTTAATGAGAAAATAGCTGCATATAAAACTTGTCGTAGATTAATTATTAACCAGCAAACTATGGTCAGTGTGTTCATCTTCATAAAGGACTTTATTTATGACAAATTAATCTTTTTGAAATGGTGTAAAAATATCAACGGTAAGAACTCATATATAAAATAAATATAATTAGTTCAAATTCTGAGTTAAACTTAGAACTATATATATATATATATATATATATATATATATATATATATATAATAGTAAATGAAGAAAAACTCTAAACTTGCTTCATTACAATAATTTATTTCAACCGTATTAATACGGCATCTTCAGGTAATCACAAGAACATGACTCTTACTCAGCAAGAGTCATGTTCTTGTGATTACCTGAAGATGCCGTATTAATACGGTTGAAATAAATTATTGTAATGAAGGAAGTTTAGAGTTTTTCTTCATTTACTAAATATCTTTCTCTGCCCTTTTACTCACTGGTATTAGGCACATTGAGCTCTCCTTATGGTCTACCTGCATCAGCTTGGTTAAACCACACAGGGATAGACCCTAACTACGGAAAAAAACTATATATATATATATATATATATATATATGGAGAGAGATAAGTGGGGTGATAGATAAAAGTAACTAATCGACCCGTAATTTGGGTATTATTTTATTTGGGATCGTGTATACCCAATGCATAATGCATACCGATAGACTTATACAAGGATTATTCAAATACCTACGATAGCCCATTGTAAGATCCTTAATAAGTCAATTATGGCTATTTGACAGAACTGGGCTCATTTGTGGAGTTACCGGCCGAAATAACTTTATAATAGCCAAAAGACGGTTTTTTGAGTTTTTCTTTCTAATTGAAAGTATATATATACATATACACACACACACAATATATATATATATATATATATATATAGAGAGAGAGAGAGAGAGAGAGAGAGAGAAAGAGAGAGAGAGGGGGAGGGGGTGATAGCGAAGACATAGAGTTAATAGTGTTTCGCAAAGGGATACCCACCGCATGGGAACCACTTGGTCCAATGACTGCATAAGCGAGAAACTGACTCTATGATCGTATCGGCGATAAACTGATTTTATTTCTACGCTACCGTAACTTAAATATATATTCTCTATCATGATATTGAGCACTCTTTATATATATATATATATATATATATATATATATATATATATATATATATTGTTCATGTTGATAATTGATCCTCATTAGATGCTTAATTTGTGCTGTAATTGGAGTCTTCTTGTGCCAAACTAACCCAAGCAGAGTAAATATCTTTTCTGGTTGGCTGGTTGGCTGGCTGATTGGTTGGTTGGTTGGATTTTACGGCATGTCAACCTTTGTCGGGTTAGTGTATGTCGAAGACATTTTGTTTATTCATTCTTGATGAGTATTCAATTTTTAAACACATTTTTAAACTTATCTATTCAACCCTTAGATGGGACCCTAAGAGGTACTGCCACTCCGGGTCAGATTGGACCTGTGAGTAATGACGATCAAGGCGTACTCCACACATCCCACACTTCACCAGTTGAGTGTCCTATCCAGGACACAGTCTTTTCTAACGTATACACATAATATATAAGCTTTTGTGTCCTGAAATAAATCCAAGTGTCTCCATACGTAAAAACAATCATTTTGTTATCATTATCAACAAGCATTTTCGTGTACACGTAGGGTGATTTTTTTTAAAGAAAATTGTTCCTTTTTTTGGTTTTTGGTATTTCATTGCAGATGTTTCTTGTTATTTTGTGTAATAAATGTTTCTTATCTTTTTTCAAAAACGCTAACAACAGATTGTTACCAATCCTTAAAAAACAAACAAACAAAAAAACAATAATATTTGCAAATCTTAAAATCTTCCTTTAACATATACAAGGTGATTGAAAATTTGATTTTAAACTATTTATAATTGCTTTTATATGCAATTACATTTTTCTCAATTATCTAATGCATGTTCCTTAATATAGAGGGTGATTGAAAAGTAACTCCCAATTTTAAACTATTTATCATTTTTTATATGCAGTTACATTTTTCTCAATTCTTTAATGTATGTTCCTTAATATACAGGATGATTAAAAAGTAACTCCCTATTTTAAACTATTTATCATTTTTTTATATGCAGTTACATTTTTCTCAATTCTTTAATGTATGTTCTTTACTATACAGCTTGATTGAAAAGTAACGCCCTATTTTAAATTATTTATAATATTTTATATGTAGTTCCATTTTTCACAATTCTTTAGTGTATGTTCCTTAATATACAGGGTGATTGAAAAGTAACTCACAATTTTAAACTATTTATAATTTTTTTATATACAGTTACATTTTTCTCAATTCTTTAATGCATGTTCCTTAATATAAAGGGTGATTGAAAAGTAACTCTCTATTTAAAACTATTTATAATTTTTTTATATACAGTTACATTTTTCTCGATTCTTTAATGTATGTTCCTTAATATACAGGTTGATTGAAAAGTAACTCCCTATTTTAAACTATTTATAAATTTTTTACACACAGTTACATTTTTCTCAATTCTTTAATTTATGTTCCTTAATATAGAGGGTGATTGAAAAGTAACTCCCTATTTTAAACTATTTATAATAATTTTAGATACAGTTACATTTTTCTCAATTCTTTAATGTATGTTCCTATTATACAGGATGATTAAAAAGTAACTCCCTATTTTAAACTATTTATCATTTTTTTATATGCAGTTACATTTTTCTCAATTCTTTAATGTATGTTCCTTAATATAGAGGGTGATTGAAAATTAACTCCCTATTTTAAACTATTTATAATATTTTTATATGCAGTCACATTTTCTCAATTCTTTAATGTATGTTCCTTAATATACAGGGTGATTGAAAAGTAACTCCCAATTTTAAACTATTTATAATATTTTTATATGCAGTCACATTTTCTCAATTCTTTAATGTATGTTAATTAATATACAGGGTGATTGAAAAATAACTCCCTATTTTAAACTATTTGTCATTTTTTTATATACAGTTACAGTTTCTCAATTCTTTAATGTATGTTCCTTAGTATATGGCAATTAAATCTGTGTTATTGTTAATGCTCCTCAACATTTTTCTTTTGCTGTTCGTGAATGGCTGAATCACCATTATCCTAGGAAATGAATGGGTAGACATGGTCCACAGAGTGGCCGGTCAGAAGCACTGATTTAACATCCTGCGACTTTTTTTCTTTGGGGTTGGTTGAAGGAGCAAGTCTACTCTACGAAATCAATAACTTTGGAGGATCGTGAAGGACGAATACGAGAATTTATTTCTGCCATTCCGCAAGAGTTCCTGGGAAGATCAGTTGATGCGATTCCTGAGCGGCTTGAGAGTTTAGATGCAAATGCCCATATAGAATTTTAGATAAAACACAATGATATTTTTGTTCTTCTCATATTAATTTTTCTTGTAAAAATAATGATTCCGAAATAAATTATAAGATTTTTAAAATAGGAAAAGCGGTTACTTTACAATCCCCCTGTAAACATTGGATAACCTGCGAGCGGTTTGACCACAACAGTTGGGTACTGGCAAAAATCAAACTCACACCTCTAAAGATGGCCAACTTCGTAAATTATCTATCTATGTCAAACGCCCAAAGAAGTACTCGAGTGAGTCAAAAGTTTTGCAATATTTTTGCAAGTGCTTGTTTGCAGCACGAATATCACGTGACCGAACTAGTTCAAGTTGTGGTAAGTGCCCGCTATGGCTGATAGTGTAATGGTTGAGGTTAAATCCTACTTAACGGACATAAATTCCACCACCGTATGTCACCCCGCCGAAATAAAATAAAAATATATTAAAAATCAAGGAATTAACCGAATTTAATGAAATTTTCAGTGCTGATACATTAATGAATAAAAGATATAATGCACCAGTTATTTTATTTAAAAACTTTTACATTTTTTTCAGGTCAGTTAACTTTCAACCACGTATGTTTGTGAATCTGTGTTATGCCTCAAATATATGTGGCCCAAGTTAACTGACCTGAAAAAAATGTAAGAGTTTTCAAATAAAATAACTGGTGCATTATATTGTTTATTCATTAAATATCAACACTGAACATTTTATTAAATTAACAGAGGACCTCACAGAGGCAATGAATGATAGGGACGGTTGGCGAGATATTGTCATGGATATACATGTTGCTAGCGCGACATATATATATATATATAGTCCTTTGTTAGTATTGGAGAAATGAGAATAAAGTGCTCGATTACTTTTGTAAGAGCTGTATTTATTTATTATAGTGTACAATACATTTAAGGTGCAATTGCTACCATTGGTTTCTAAGCAGTATTCTTGATACTAACTAGAAACCAATGGTAACAATTGCACCTTAAATGTCATCATCATTCATTAGCATTTCAGTCTCGGAAGACTATGATAAAGTTTTTATGTGCCCCTGAAGTTACAGCGCCTCCTATGACTGTGAAGTCCGATGTTTAAAAAAAACATTCTTGACCGCAGATTTTGCATTTGAAGGCTGTCCCTGAAGATGTTGATGTTCCGATGCTTTGTTGCCGCTGCTTTCTTAACCTTAAATGTATTGTACACTAATATATATATATATATATATATATATATATATATATATGTGTGTGTGTGTGTGTGTGTGTGTGTGTGTGTGTGTGTGTGTGTGTGTGTGTGTGTCTATTTTGGCAGCATTTTTTTCTTTTATACAAGTTTTGTTGAATTGAACAGACAATTCCTGTCTGACAAGTCTTTCATTCCAAAAACCTCCTACTACCAATTGATACTACTCGTTCTCGTTATAAACGAGACATGATATTCCATCGTTTCCCACCTGAGGATGCAAAGTGTATTGCCGAAAGCGCTAGTGTTGAAACCTTCGGTGGACTGTTATACCAGTTCCACCCTGACACCAGAAGGATGGCCCGAATATTGGAACGGATCAATGAAAGACTTGTCAGACAGGAATTGTCTGTTCAATTCAACAAAACTTATAATATATATATATATATATATATATATATATATATATATATATATATATATATGAGCAATGGGTGAAATGTCAATTCAGCGAAGTGCCCGGAATTTTACATTTCTGACATTCCATTCTACTTGGTGCTTTAATCACCGCCCAACTCCCTTTTTTTTCTTCTTCTGGCAATAAATGTCCCCAGCAGATTGCAATCTTTGGCTGCTTTCTGATCTTGAAAGAGAGAAAAGGAATTGAAGGGCGAGGTATGTTTATAAAACGCCAAGAACCAAGCCGGCTGCAATGAAAAATCTCTGGGATTTCCGTAAAAACAAGACATCCAATAGAATGTGCGCTTTCAAGTTTACGTCTGTTCGTACGTACGTACACATGTATCAAGAGGTTTATTGTAAAAGAAGAATCCCTCATATGAACTGTTACATATAAGCAGCTGTTTATATGATAAGGCGCTTGTGATATCCCATAAAGATTATCAAGCTTAATTTTTACTGGTATACCAAGGGTATAGAGACGTTAGCAGTAACGTAGTATCGGTTGCAGACATACACCAAATCTCCATTATAATAAGATTAGCTGACTGAGGTAAATTGCACTAGTGTGTAGCATGTCGTTTTTCTTCCCTTTACTTATTCATAATAAAAACGGATTGGTCCATTATTTAGCTAAGGTGACGACACTCATTTGGACGGTCTCATTTTAACCAGAGGGTGTTGCAAGATTAGCTGACTGAGGTAAATTGCACTAGTGTGTAGCATGTCGTTTTTCTTCCCTTTACTTCTTCATAATAAAAACGGATTGGTCCATTATTTAACTAAGGTGACGACACTCAATTGGACGGTCTCATTTTTAACCAGAGGGTGTTGCAAGATTAGTTGACTGAGGTAAATTGCACTAGTGTGATCTTATTATAATGCAGATTTGGTGTATGCTTGCAACCGATACTACGTCACTGCTAACGTCACTATACCCTCTGGAATTGCATGAATTTATTAATGAGTATTTCATTTATAGTCAAAATCATTAATACATAGATGGAATAATATAGTTATAAATCTTATTTATTAGCAATGTCTCTATAAAAATCTGTGTTAGATTTGCCTCAAAACAGCCCATATTATTAGTACATTTAAAATCCTGCAATGTGTCTTATATCACTGTGACATAAAGGTTTACATAATATACTCTTGGTATTATTGATCTCTAATCTCATTGTCAATCCTATGAATTTATATAAAAACCAATTAACATATAATTAAAATAAGTGTAAACTTTTTATATGCGTTCTTATATAATTTCATTAGTCTTTCTAATTTGATATATGTCATTACATTAAGATTTAGATAATTACACCCGGAAGGCGCATATTCTTACGATTATTTAAAATAAAGTTACAAAAAATGAGTTTCTATGTATTGTCTACCGACATTCTCCTCAAAAGAAGTCGTGAATGTCCAAACCTTTCACGACATTAGGATGTTAAAGCAGGTTCGAACACATCGGAAAATCGCTATATGGTATTTTCCTCGTACCCACTTGTACAGTTCAGGCACAAAGGCCCTATTTACGTGGGACCACCCACAAGCCGAGACTAATGGGTGGCAGGTGGAAAAAATTGTGAAGATCCCGTCGGAATTCTCCTCAAGGGAGCGCCTCGGGCACTGGGCAATAAACCCAGCCATAAATCGAGGGGGCAGGTATTGCTTGGGAGGATAGCCCCTTGTTAAGATTCAGGGCCGAAGCCACTGGACCCCCGGCGTTGACCGGAGCTGCATATGTCCATGAAAAGCGCTAAAGATCAGTCCAAAAGTGACCATTTGATATTATTGAAAAAAAAAGGACCATATGACCTTTAGGCACCCCTTCCGTGATCTCGACTCTCAAGGACACGTTTCTCATTTACACCGCCAAAATCCTGTTGTTTGTTAGGTGTTAGGGTTAGGGTTAGTGGTTAGTTTTATAATCTAAAAAAAAACCTCTAAAAATCGTCTGTTAACAATTAACCGGATTTTGACGGTGTAAATGGAAAAAAATGTCCCCACAAATCGAGATCGCAAAGGGGTGCCTAAAGATGATATACCCCCCCCCCAAAAAAAAAAACCAACATATGACAGTTGCGCCTTAGTCTTCTTAAAAGTACACTTCCATGGAACCTTAAACACTTTTCCAAGTTCTCCTTTACTTTTTCAAACAGTCTGCAAAGTTCTCTTTCGGGATCGCCATCAGCAACCTCGTTACGTTCTCTTAATTTTACTTGTATGTTGTTCTTATTCCTATGCATTTTAGTCAATGCGTTTTTCAACCTTTCTCGGATGAGTTCCTCAGTACTAAGCAGGTGAATAGTCGAAACGTTGTGTTTGGTCATAATAATAGGATTTTGTTTCATAACAATTGTAAATCTTGATTACTTGAATTTAGTTATCGTTAATTTTAATTTGACATGGAATTAAAGATTGATGGGACCCATGAAAGAGTTTGGGATGCAAACATTATTCAAGTGACGAGGAAGTGAAATCTGTAGTGAAGAAGTGGCTCAAAGAACAGTCAATAGAATTTTACGGAGCAAGGATACATGCTCTCATTCGAAGGTTGAACATTGCTATTTAGAGAAACGGTTACTGTGTGGAGAAGTAGGGTTGTGATCAACAGAGGACCATCTTCATTTTGATGTATAATACATGTTCTTGCGTTGGTAATTATGCCTGTACTAAACAAAATTGCATTACTTTTTGACATACCCTCGTAAATATATTTGAAGAACAACGGATTTGTGTTATCTTCAATATATATATATATATATATATATATATATATATATATATACTCGTATTCCTTAATTTCACGACCGTTATTATCTTGCAACACTCTCTGGTTAAAAATGAAACCGTCCAAATGAGTGTCGTCACCTTAGCTAAATAATGGACCATTCCGTTTTTATTATGAAGAAGTAAAGGTAAGAAAAACGACATGCTACACAGAAAAAGACATAATAAGAAAGAAAGAAAGAAAGAAAGAAAGAAAGAAAGAGAATAGGGGAAAGACACACAGAGAGTGAGCACGCGAAACCGATAACGCTAATCTGTTTCAATCGAACATAAGAAAAAGTGAGAGATTTAAATCAAGATTATTATACTTTTTGCATATTGAACTATTTGGTAATACCTCTTAAGTAAACATATGAAACGTTATAATAATCAAATTATCATACTGAGGTATATCCACAGGTACTGCTAGTTCTATTATTAAAAGACAAAGAAGTGAGGTTGGATTGGGGCTTCTTGGATTTTTTTCTCGTGCAAATTATGACGTCATACTTTGATACGAATAAAAAAAATAACATTTCAAAATGTTCCCATTGCGAACACAGATAATTTCTATATTGGAATTTTCTTCAAAATTTCTTTCTTACAAAAATTGGACGGACACTGTATGTCGTGCCGAGGACTTGCCAGAAACGATGACCGATAGGGATGAGTGGTGAGAGTGTCATGGGAATACTTAATATGGAACCAGCCTAGGAGAGGAAAAACTTTGCTTGAGTTTAAATAAAAAAATAAGTAGCCATCAAGAATTAATTGAAAAAAACATCTTCTGCATAAAATAACCCAACAAGCGATGGCATGCCCTAAGATCCAACCAACCAACCAACCAATTATAATATTGTTACATAATCTATGCGGTTGCATAAGATTATTGTCAATCCCCTGTATTTCTAAAGGGATGGCCTTTTCATATCACAGGCGGGACTTTCCATGGAATAGTACAGAAAGCCCGCGAAATGCGTGAAGTCACGTGGGACCTGGTTGGGTCCTCAGTTTCAGTTTGGACGTCGGGCAGAGAAGATGTACTGCCTTAACTGGAACTCACTGCATACGCGCGCTATATTAGTCTATGTTTAGTTACATGAAATGTTTAGTTAAGTAAATAAAAGCTTAAGAAAATAACACGGTTTTGTGATTAATGAATGTCTTGGTAACAAGACTGATCTAGAAGAAGAAATGAGTTAAGTGCGACCGACCACCAAGAAGAAGTCCAAATGTTAGAAGAGACGCTAGAAGAACTTAAGATGTCAAAGACGCCAGAAGAAGAATAGATGTAAGCAAAGAAAAGGGTATACAACAATATGTTGGTTGACAATTGGTACTGTAAGTCCTTTATTGATGAAAATATAAAGAGCATTCAGTGTTAAATGAACTGACAACCAATCACAGGTACCCTTTCATAAATACTTACATTGAACAGAAATTACTGTCATGTACGTATATCTAGAACTGGACGTTCCATCGCAGCGTTGATCCCATGAGGCTGTCCTCCCAGCCAATACCTACCCCCTTGATTTAAAGGGACAGGGCTGGGTTTATTACCCAGTGCCTGAGGCGCCCCCTTAAAGAGGAATGCCCACGGGATCAACGCATTTTTGTGCCTGCCACGCATTATCTTCGGCTTGTGGGTGGGCCCAAATAAAAGGCCCTTGTGTCACGCCCTCATAAGTGGGATGAGAGGCAAATACTATGCTCTATCACAGGTACCCTTTCACAAATACTTACATTAAACAAAAATTACTTTTATGTACGTATATCTAGAACTGGGCGTTTATCGGGTGTAATGGTTAGCAAGCTAGTCTCCCAGATCCATTACTACTAAATAGCGAGTTCATTCATCGCTGGATGCCTCATACTTACAACCTTTCTGTTACTCGACCTTCAGGCCCTGTTTCCAGTGGCTTCGGCCTCTGTACCGGTAAGATATTACTATCAGCGTGATCCTAGGGGTTGATTCTCCTAGGCAACACCCGCACCCTCATCTAAAAGGGACAGGTCTGGGTTTATTGCCCAGTGACTGAGACGCCTCAAAAGAAGGCTTTTTAAAAACTTTTTAAACATTATCCACGTATGAGCATCGGATTTGGTTTGTTTCCCTACTATAAGGATCCTTGTGATCAACTGACATGGTGGGATATCAGTAAATACTTATTTGCAACCTTTGTGTCACATCCTACACGTAGCGAACGGGTTGGGTAAATACTTACACCGCCCTGTCGGCTGGGGCGTTAGAATGCACCGACTGCACCTCTGCAGAGGGGTAAGACTCTCCCAACGGGGCCACCTGTTGGCCGTGGGTGGCGACCTGTGATGCTTAAGGATAGAGCCCAGGTGGATGAGCAGTTCATGACATGCAATACTCCACTTTGGTCCTATCTTGGGCTAGACGGGCGGTCGGAGAGACCCCCTCCGATCAATCGGCTGGTCACGTCAAGCCCTAGCACCTATATGACTGTCCCAACTCTATTGCCCTTATGGCAAGCCCCAACCCCTTTTTATCATATGGGTGCTAGAAGGCGGTGGCTGCGGGTCTACATGTCCTGGGAATGACGTTAAACTCTATCTGATGGTGAGGTTCCAGTTTTGGAGGTTTGGGGAATGTGGAGCACCCCATTCATCACCATTGCTCCCTGGTCCACTCTGACCCGGAGTGGTAGTACCTGCTAGGGTCCCATCTATAGGTTAAATAGAAAAATGTATTTATAAAAAAAATTGTATTATCCATTAATTGATTTATTTGAAAACTTTATCGGCATTAAATGACCCACTGAGGTTGATAGGCCGTAAAACAAAACAAACCAAACCAAACCAAATAAATACTTACATATACCCAGAATTTGTTTGCAGATGCATTCATACTAGCAAACACTGAATGACTAGTCGTCTACATTAGCACTAGAGTTTGCATGCTCGTCTCACTGACCATTTCACAACGGTAACAAGTTCAATCCTCACTGGTTCCAGTTTTGGAGGTTTGGGGAATGTGGAGCACCCCTTCATCACTATTGCTCCCTGGCCCACTCTGACCCGGAGTTAGGGTCCCATCTATGGGTTAAATAGAAAAATGTATTTGCTAAAAAAAATGAGTATCCTTTAAGAATGACTTTATTTCAAAACTTTGTCGGCATTAAATGACCCACTGAGGTTGATATGCCGTAAAACAAAACAAAACAAACCAATCCAAATCAATCCTTATCCATTTAAGAATTGATTTATTTCAAAACTTTATCGGCATTAAATAACCCACCGAGGCTGATATGCCGTAAAACAAAACAAACCAAACCAAATCAATCCTCACTAATCTGACCTTGGGCCAGGCGAAGCTACACTTACTAAATACGGTCAGGAAGGCCCCCTCCGATTAATCACCTGGTCACGTCAAGCCCTAGCACCTATATGACTGTCCCAACTCTATTGCCCTTATGGCAAACCCCAACCCCTTTTTATCATATGTCCTTGAAGGCGGTGACTGAAGGTTTAGTGTCCTGGGCATGACGTTAAACTCTATCTGATGTTGAAGATCCAATTCTAGAACTCTGGGGATTGTAGAATACCCCTTCATCATCATTACTCCCAAGTCTACTCTGACTCGGAGTAGTAGTACCTGTTAGGACTCCATCAATGGGTTGAATAGAAAAAATAAGTTTCAAAAAATGTGTTTAAAATTGATTGAGCACCCATCAAGAATAAATAAAACAAAACGTCATCGGCATAAAATAACTCAACAAGGGTTGACATGCCGTAAAATCTAACTAACCAACTTACTAAATTACTATAAAATACGCCTAACTCTCGATTGAAATGTTAGAGAACTAGACAAGCAGAGAGTATTACTAGTGTAATGATTTCTCCCTCACTAGTCCCTTGTACTTGCGGCCTTGTGTCAGACTTATGTAAACTTCGTAAACACACACACACACACACACACACACACATATATATATATATATATATATCAAAAAATGAAGGAAGAACTCAATACAGTGATCCCATAATAAATTTATTTCGACGAAAATATATATATATATATATATATATATATATATATATATATATATATATATATATATATACACACACACACATACATACACTTGATATAAGAAATGCACTCATAAACACATATAGATGCATATAAAGGCGCATATGAAATATAAAAATATGTCGACATCGGCACAAATACATGCATACGTATCTAGTTGTATATGTCGGTAAATGCGTGTGCCCTCTTATTTTGTCTGAACTCAAGAAACAAAATCCGATATAATTGCAAAGCAAGCCAACAAATAGCTGACATGTCCCATTTCTCTTTCTCGTATTTCTTTCTCTCCCGTCTTCGCTTCTCTTTTCCCCGCCTTGATTTGCAAGGCCACGCCCCACATCAAGCGAGGCTCCTTCGTCAGCAAGGTCGGCTTCTTTTTTTTTGTCTTTTTTTTTTTTTTCTTCTATAGATTTTTGTTTAAGATTAAAAATGAGATTTTCTTAATTTAAAAAAAAAAATTTTTTATTTAATTTTTTTTTTTTTTTTCTTTATTTGAAATTTATTTTTTGATGACGGTAGCTTTTGGACTTTTAGGCAGAATCAGGATTTTGGTCCTTTGCGGTATTAAGGGAGGAAAAAAAGGAAAGAGAAAAACGGTGTCCTGCTTGATAAATAAAATTGTGCTCCCCCCCCAAAAAAAAAAAGAAGAAACAAAAAACATAAGAACGTTATATTCAACAAGTCTACATTTAGATATCATTTTAGATCTTCGAAAAATTCGTTGGACCTAATAGTACCATATGTTACTTTGAATTTCATTTTATACAACAATGTCGTGTGAAGAGATGAAACGCAAAAATTTGTTCGCCATTTTGTTGTACCTGACTAATCAGCAAGTGATTTATTTATGTCCAAGGCCATACACACACACACACACACACACATATATATATATATATATATATTTGGAGGATATGTGCTTAATTGAAGTCATACCTAATTTTGAAAATTAATTAGTTAATAATTAATGAATTTAGGCGGGCATATATGTTCAAATGTAAGGCTAAACAAATCGAGAAAATGTCAATCCCTGAATGTACATTTCGACCTATTAGGTCTCATCAGCAAGGTTATAGACATGGGAGACTTGCTGATGAGACCTAATAGGTCGAAATGTACATTCAGATCTATTCATTCAACCTAACTGTATATATATATATATATATATATATATATATATATATATATGGAGAAAATTTTGAAAACAAACACAGGGTGTCATGATGGATAGAAAATTTATTGTCGATACTCGAGTATTTCGGTTTTACAGTGGAAACCTTCTTCAGGACTGTGAAAATGAGAAGAAAAACAAGGATTTGTGTGGATAAAAGATGAAGGATGTTTTGTATGCGTTGAAATAGAAAAATGGTTATTTACTGTTAGTTGAGTGGCGTTTCTAGTTGAAAGTTTATGACGTGATTACTGCATGCGAAAGCGAAAATTAATGATCAGAACACGTAAAATCGAAAAGCCGAACGTGATTGGCCCACGAATAGATGTTAAAAATGTGTGACGTATTCCATATGAATATCAATGTATAAAAACGAGAGA
>CM042150.1:34489366-34516866 GCA_023376005.1 Doryteuthis pealeii | reverse complement strand
CATCCCAATGTAACCGAACATCGGGATGTCGGAGTACTGCGAATCCATCGATCAGATCTGTAGAGATACTGGATGCCATGAAGACGACTTGCCAGTAGAGATGACGATGGATGTCATTGGAATAGTGTGGCCAGCTCAGTCGGTAGAGCGTTCGCTAGAGACCACAAGGTTCCTAGTTCGATAAACTCAACGTATGATTAGCACAGGGATCTGTGCGGTAAAGTAAGGAGCTGATGGTAGATGTGGCGCTTCACCTCAGATTCTAAAACAACCTTCTTGGTCTAGCGCTATTGAAAAGGGGATAGACTCCCTCGCTGACTGGCTAATACCGACTTTAGGCCGCCCGTCGACTTTTTACTTTATATATATATATATATATTATATATATATATATATAGTGAGTGAGTGAGAGAGAGAGAGAGAGAGAGAGAGAGAGAGAGAGAGAGAGAATGAATCTTTAAAAATGTTAACATTTCAGTAGGAATTCCATGATGATATTATGATTTTAAAGTCTCCACCTGTTCATTATCATTATCCACAAATTATTGGAACCTTCCACAGATAGTCTGTAATATCAATTCTGTTTTTCTAATGACGATAATAATCCACTATAACAATCCTTGTGTGCAACTAACATAGTGGGATATCAGTAAATACTTACTCCCATGTAAACATTTTTTTAATCACCCGTGGGAGATTCCAAGATTCTGTTGACAGGGGTGATGTTTGTAATTTTATCATAAAGGTAACCCCATAAGGGTGTTAACATTTTTTTAATCGCCTTGTATAAACTGATGAATCAAAATATTATGATCACGTGTGTGGTGGTGTGTTGGTCTTGTACGTATCCGCAAAACTGCTCATACCCAATCAGGTTAGGTTAGGTTATTTTGTTTATACCGAATGGACCTTTTACTGACAGATATTTAACCGAAAAATAAACAAGATCATATTTATTTCATATGTTATTTTATAAAAATCATTCAAAAATTTTTAATTTTTTTATGTCTATTATTTTAGAAATTATAATAATTTTAATCTTGGAAGCAGCATATCACAAGAAAATAGCTGTACGGCCATTTTCTCTATCACACAAACCATCCTATCCGCACTAATTACTATCAAGCAAGAAACCTGAGACATCTTTAAGAATACAAACCCTGAAAACATTTTAAATTTTATTAAAAAAAGCAACAAAATATAACAGAACATAACCAATTATCTCCATAGAACTACTACTTTAAAGACTGAAATCCCAAATAACCTTTTTGGCATTAAATGACCCACAGAGGTTGATATGCCGTTAAACAAAACTCAAACTCACAAACTCACGCAAACCATCCGAGTCTGATGTACAAGACAGGTGGGACACTGTTGGATACGCAAAGACGATTAATGTGAGGTTTTCCCGTGGGTTATTTAATGCCAAATACTTTTGTATATATGCTAAATCTCTAATCCATCCAATATCCTCCTATTCCTACTCCTCATTATTATCATTATTATTGGTGTTGGTGATGGTGTTGGGATTCTTGTTGTTGGTGTTGGTGGTTATGGTGATGTTGATGATGATGCTAGTTGCTATATTTGTTTTAAAAATCAAATACGGTAACTTAACCGCCTCGAAATACAAGAGCGGTTCTTTATAAGGAGCAGTAGAGAATGGGATGTATATATTTATTTATTTATTTATTTATTTATAGTCCCCAATATAAAGTTCGTCTTACCAATGGTTTCGGATGTTTATCCGTCATCAGAGAAAAATTCAACGTCTCTGATGACGGATAAACATCCGAAACCATTGGTAAGACGAACTTTGTATTGGTGACTATAAATAAATACAGCTCTTAAAGAAATAATTGACCACTTTATAATCATTTCTCCAATAATAATAACAAAAAATTAACTATATATATATATATATATATATATATATATATATATATATATATTATACGTATATATAGTGAATATATGTATAGAATGTTTCAGTATTCACGCTGAAGCCAAAAACCCTTAATCTCAGAAAAGGCAGCAAGCCTCTGAACTAATACGGAAGTATGTATGGTTTGAAATTTAAGCAAACTATGAGGATATGATTTGTAAGGAATAGTTTGTTGGTAAATAGTTTGTTTTTAAACAAATTGTTTGAGTGCGAGACAACAGTTGGTAACTAATTTTCCTTTACAAGTATATTTTTGTTGATATATTTTTGTTTCGTAGATATATTTGATATTTGGTTCATATTTTTTTATATATCTTTATTTCTGTTAAGATGGATAAAATGTCATCTTACGTCAGCATTTTCAAATAGATCTGTCATATTATTTGCATTGAAAAATCGTTTTCTGATAAGAGTGAAATCTCTACCATAACCGATCAGACATGGACTCTACAAAACTTTTTTTATTAGGTACTCCATAATTGCGACCTTGTGCAACAACTAAGGTAGGCTTAATAAATAAATAACTTTCCTTAGGATGCTAAAGCTATGTGAAATGCAATCTCATTAAGAATTTGATCTTGGGTCACAAATAATTTATATACAAAATTATACGATTTCAACTATTATATACAAAATTATACGATTTCAACTATTTTTATTTAATAATAATAATAATAATAATAATAATAATAATAATAATAATAATAATGTGATCCACTGAGAATTATGCAAAGGATCACCTTATCCCGGCAAGAAGACCAGACCTAGTGTTGATTAACAAAAAAGAAAGAACTTGTCAACTGGTGGATTTTGCAGTTCCAGCAGATCATAGGGTGAAGCTAAAGGAAAATGAAAAAATGGACAAATATCTGGACCTTGCCAGAGAACTGAAAAAGTTTGGAATATGAAAGTCAAAGTGATCACAATTGTAGTTGGTGCACTTGGAACGGCCCCAAAAGGATTGGAAAAGTATTTGGAAAGTCTGGAAATCAGAGGAAGGATTGATACCATCCAGAACACTGCACTGATGCAATCTGCCAGAATACTCAGAAGAGTCCTGGAGACCTGAGGAGACTTGTTGTCACTCAGACTCCAGTGAAAGACCATTAGCTAACGCTGATGTGAAAACTCAAAAGGAGTAAATAATAATAATAATAATAATAATAATAGAGATTGTGGATTTTTACTGTCTGTAACCGAAACTATATTACTACTAAAGTCACAATTTCCTTAGTTATTTATGTCACATTCTCCATGATTTTATTTTTATTTAAACCTCAATTAATAATAAAATTGTTTTACATTATTAATACATATAATACCATATCTACACACTAATAACATGCAATTGTAGCTTCTTGCACGATAAACTGTAGATCGTTGTTTGATTCACCAAGAATAGAAAACATTGATGGGTTATAAACACAAGCACATGCAGAATTGTCCAATAAGTGACGCGCATTGGCGTATGTAGAATTATTGCTGGCCATTGTGGAAGGGTCTAAGTTGCCTGCACGGATATTGGAGGGTATATGCTGCTTCACTCTAATCTCCAACTTCTGGGTAGTTCAACCAATATAGCAAATGTCGCATTTGCAAAGTTTACAGTTTTTATGGCAACCAATCTAGGAAAAGGAAAAAATCTGAATTGAAAACCCCAGGAGGGTCGTTCGAAGAGTCTGTGACAGTGATGCACTTCTTTTTTTATAAAACTCATCAAACAAAGCAGATCATTTAGAGTAAACTTCTTAATCCTACACATACCATCAATCAGCACTGTTGACTGCACCTCTGCAGAGGAGAAAGACACACACCCCTATTGAAGCTACCTGTTGGCCGTGAGTGGCGAACCGTGATGCTTAAGGATGGAACCCTCGTGGGTGAGCAGTCCATGACATGCAACACTCCACTTTGGCCCTTACTAAGGCTAGACGCACGGTTGAAAAGGCCCCTTCAAATCAATCGGCTGTTCACGTCAAGCCATAGCACCTAATGATTGTCCCAACCCTATTGTACTTATGGCAAGCCCCAACCCATTTTATCATGTATGTGCTAGAATACGGTGGCTAAAGGCCTTAATGTACTAGTTATGACGTTAAACTGTTACTGTTATCCAGCTATATTACATGTGTACGTTTAATTGAGTAAATTGCAGTACATAGGGTCTTGTAATTTCATTTTTTTTGTCAAGTTATATATATATATATATATATATATATATATATATATATATAATACCAAACTTATTGGTAAACCTTTGCGGTAAGAAAAAAAAACGGTAAATAGTTTGATTGTAAAAATATACTACCAAACTTCACCTAGGGAAAAAAAGAAATGAAAAAAAAAGGAAAAGACCAAGACAGTCGTACCAACCGAAAATAATCCTTTAATACTATAACACTTTGCCAAAAGAAAAACATTATATATATATATATATATATATATATATATATATATATATATATATATATATATATATAATATATAACCACTAGGATTATCTAAAGCTAAAAAGCAAAAAGTACTTAATACCTTAGTAGAGCAAATAATAAAGTTAAACCTAATCAGTCAGATATATCTACTAACAGTTTCGCTTAGTAGCCCATTAGGGCAAAAATCTGACTCTTATATATATATATATATATTATATTATATATATATATATATATATAAATTGTGTCTATATGAAGTAATGGAATGTGTATGACTACGTGTACGGTCAGGAAAGAAGAGTTAAAAATTGCTTAAATAAGCTTGTATAAAATGCCAGGAGAAACAAAAATAACAAATGAATGATGATAGCAATGCAGTTTTAAACATATTGTTAAAAAGCAACCCCCTCTCTCTCTCTCTCTCTCTCTCTCTCTCTCTCTCTCTCTCTCTCTCTCTCTCTCTCTCTCTCTCTCTCTCTCTCTCTAATAAAAAGAAACTAAACAAAACAAACCAAAAATAAAACAGTCGTTATATACAAAAGCTATGTGTGCAAATTTTCTCATTTTCCCATTGTCTTTGTAACAATTAATTGAACAAACAAGGACAACAGCTGTGTGTGTTTAATTCATAAAAAAAAAGAAACAAAAATGTCTACCTCCATTTTCTTTTAGATTCCGCCATTTTGTCTTCAAAAGAGAAACTGTTTCAATTCTTTGATTGGATAGATTCACAAGTTTATCATTGCGCATGCTCAGTGATAGATATGTTGTTCGGCACTTACAATTAATTCAATACGTCCGTTGCAGACAAATAATTATTTTTTAATATCTCTATATTAATACATTTCTTTATAACTACATACCGATCTTTTGTGGGTGTCACATATTTATAAACCCATTAAAGAGGATGGAAAACTAACCTTTTCTTTTTTACCAGTTACCCCATTATATAAAGTTTTACTCTCACCCCAAACATTACAATCACAAGAGGAAATATTGACACAATTTTTATAGTTTTTCAAATTTAAACATAAACATAAACCCATTTTTCTCTTTGCAATTTGATTGATTGGTTTGTTTTGTTTTACGGCATATCAACCTCAGTGGGTCATTTAATGCCAATAAAGTTTTGAAATAAATCAATTCTTAATGGATAATACAATTTTTTTATTTCTTTGTTTGTTTTGTTTTACGGCATATCAACCTCAGTGGGTCATTTAATGCCAATAAAGTTTTGAAATAAATCAATTCTTAATGGATAATACAATTTTTTTATTTGTTTGTTTGTTTGTTTTTGTTTTACGGCATATCAACCTCAGTGGGTCATTTAATGCCAATAAAGTTTTGAAATAGATCAATTCTTAATGGATAATACATTTTTTTATAAATACATTTCTCTATTTAACCCATAGATGGGACCCTAACAGGTACTACCACTCCGGGTCAGAGTGGACCAGGGAGTAATGGTGATGAAGGGGTGCTCCACATTCCCCAAACCTCCAAAACTGGAACCTCACCATCAGATAGAGTTTAACGTCATTCCCAGGACATGTAGACCCTCAGCCACCGCCTTCTAGCACCCATATGATAAAAAGGGGTTGGGGCTTGCCATAAAGGCAATAGGGTTGGGAAAATCATATAGGTGCTAGGGCTTGAGGTGACCAGCCGATTGATCGGAGGGGGCCTCTCCGACCGTCCGTCTAGCTCAAGATAGGGCCAAAGTGGATTATTGCAAGTCATGAACTGCTCATCCACCTGGGCTCTTTTGCAATTTGAACCAAATCATCCATTTCTTGCTCTTCACAAAGCAAGCCTAATAATAAATCAGTACGGCATCAAGTATCGATCCCAGGAGAATGGCATTAAGTATAATAATAATAATAATAATAATAATAATAATAATAATAATAATAATAATGATAAATCAATTATCGATCCCAGGAGGTGTCTATCAATTGGTATTTCTGTTTAAATACAATACTTCCTCTGTTTTAAACAGGTTAACGATGTTCAACCTAACTCTTTGTGTACCCATAAGCAGTTTAACCGTCATACTAAGGACTCAGTTTCATTTGTCTACTACGTAGAAAAACTTTTTAGAACTAGCAAAATGAAAACACCCTCCGGGCGATGTAAAAATAGATTTTTGAAATATATTGCCTGAGGGGTGGGAGTTAAAAATTCAATGTCAGCGAGTTTGTACCCTAAGTAAGTAAAATCATCAAATTCATTAAAGGATTAAAAAATAAAACAATTTGAAATGTAAACTTTAAATATATATTAAAATAAAACAAACTATATATAGATATATAATATCAGTCATGTATTTATTAAAACTTGTTTTACAAAACAATGAGTACTGTCTAATGTTGCATGTTCAAATTTTGAGTGTATTTATTCTATGTTATGACGAATTTGAGTAATTTGACGTAAGCAGTGACGTAGCTTTATGTTACAGACAAAAACCGGAAGCGAATCTCCATTATTAATAGATTATGAATAATTAAAATCTATAGTAGTTTACTGAGGGTTATTCTTCTTAATATTAACTTGAAATCACACAGCTGTGTATAAACAAATGATTATTATTAAATTTAACTAATTAGTTAACACCATACAATTATGTGAAAAGAGGAACAACGTTTCGGCCGCTGTATCCTCCATCCTTCCTCAGGTGTTCCCTGTGTATCCAAGCATTGTAATGACCCAGCCTGGGAAATCCTTTTCGATAGTTTGACTGTTGATTGAACAGGCGTCGAAAAACTTTTGAAGACCTTAATCAAATAAATCCATCATTACTTATAACTCGCATAAATCCCCAAATGGGTTAAAAAAGGGGCTCCTTAGCCTTGGTTGGCAACCCATCAAAGTCAAAGAAAAGTCCAACACAAAACCTCTGCTGCTTTTCAATGAAAAGCTAGGGGAGTAAACCCCGAAAACAAATCAGGAGCCGGAGCCCCTAAAGATGGTGTGATGCTGAAATCCAGTGCTACCCATCAACTCCTGCGACACTACCAAACAGCATTGGTACCTTACCTTTTCTTTGGATTACAGCGGCAGTGTGGAGAGGGGGTATTTGATGCATGGGCAACAGCTTATCCTCCATATGAACCCGCCCAGGCTATTTAGTTAAAACAACTTTGATACTACTCCATCATCTCTCGTAGACGGAAGGCTACCAATCATTCCTATCGAATACGAATAATTTTCAAGCAGGCCCATTTGACCCTCAGATGGGACTGACAGTTTTTACTACTCTGGGTCAGAGTGCTCATAGGAGTAATGGCTATGATAGGGTACTCCACACTTGCCAGTGCTCCAGAACTTGAGCCTCATTATCCCATACCGTTTAGTGTCATACCCAGGATGCCCCATTTGAGGAGGTATTACGCATCTGCAGGGGATCCAAATTGTTTTCTAAGCCCCACCGAGAGGACGGTCAAAATAAAGGGTTGTGTTAACAGTACTCTGACCCTTTGCTCATACTGTATCCAGGTCAAAATTGGCATCGACTTTCAAAGTGTGGCAGTTTTATTTTTCCGTCTGTCGATATCAAGAAATTATGGTGACGGAATCTATAAAAAAATGAGATTACTTAACCTGACACCTAGTTTCGCTTGTCTCTTTTGAAAAAGTCCCCTTGTCAGTGAGTTTAGTGATTTACAAAGGGCCTTTCACAAAGAATTATATATATATATATATATATATATATTATATATATATATATATATATATATATATATATATATATATATATATATATATTGTTGGATTATTTTGTATATAATGTGTCCTACAATACAACACCTAAATTTATAGACTGTGCGAGGTCACGTGGTTTATTCCTCCGCCAATCAACAGCCATAATGCGTGGCTGATTGACTACTTAAATACTGATACTGACCGACGTTCATTTGCAATCATTGACGAGGAACTTGTAATACTGAGGAGAACCAAATGATTCTTTACTAAAGGATTTCCGCTGGACAAGCGCTCTTAAAGGATGGCCCACGAGATCCTAACACACACTCACACACACACACACACACACACACATATATATATTATATATATATATATATATATATATATATATCACGTCATCTTATGAACTTTTCTTCCCACCCTCGTAGTTATTTGGATAAGGAAGGCGGGAATCCACTGTCAGACAATTCCATATTTACATTGATATCTCCGGATATCAGGAACATACATCCACATTTACAAAAGAGAAATAAACATATTAATCAGTGTGGATTAACATTTGACATCTACATAAGCTCACATTGAAAATCAGCTGATTAATATCGGCTTAGGACACGTGTGAAAACTTATGCAATTAAGGAATCTTTTAGGCTCCATACTTCCCTAAGCTTAGTTCTTGGAACCATTTCCTGCTCCCAAAAACATCAAAACTCAGTTATAAAAAACCTTAAAAAGTTATAAAATTGTATTTTTGAATCACTCTTTTCTTACAGTCTAGTCTTTCTTAAAATCTTTATTTTTATATTATTTAATTGATTTTTATGAGACTCGTGTTAGATATTTTTTTAAATGATAATTATGAGGTTTGTTTAAATAAACTATTGAATAATTGAAACAAATAAATATATCTAGCTATTTTCTTTTACTTAATTGGACAAAAATATTTACATTATTAATACTGTTGTTCCTTAGTACGTGGCTGCCATTTGAAACTGAAGACTTCTAGTACTGAGCATTTGAGTAATACTTTTTTATATATCGACAGACGGAAAAATAAAACTGCCACACCTTGAAAGACGTTGCCAATTTTGACCTGGATACAGTATAAGCAATGGGTCGGAGTACTGTTGACACAACCCTTTATTTTGACCGTCCTCTCGGTGGGGATTAGAAAACAGTTTGTAACCCCTGCTGAGGCGTAATGGGGCGTGCTGGTAGGACATTAAACGGCATTGGATGATGAGGCTCAAGTTCTGGAGCACTGGCAAGTGTGAAGTATCCTTATCATAGCAATTACTCCTATGAGCACTCTGACTCAGAGTAGTAGAAACTGGCAGTCCCATCCACAGGTCAATGGGGTCTGTTTGAAAATTATTCGTATTCGATAGGAATACATGATACTATATAACTGTAAATTATTTGTCTTAATTTTAAAAAATAAAAATACCGAAAAAGACTGATGTAATTAAATTTTACACCTCGAGTTTTACACGAACCGTCAATAAGCAATTTTTTTAAATAATCGGGATTCTTCTCGTGACACATGTCGAAATGAAAGCCGTGCAAAAATAATGATGGCCTTATTTGATTAAGGTCTTAAAAAGTTCTTCGACGTCTGTTAAATCAACAGTCAACTATCAAAAAAGATTTTCCAGGCTGGGTTATTACAATGCTCGGATACACAGGGAACACCTGAGGAAGGATGGAGGATACAGCGACTGAAACGTTGTGTTTATACATACCATAATAAAGATGGGGATAACAGTCCGAAACATCAAAATCATTGTAAATTATTTGTATTATGAATAGGGATTTGCATCAATTTTGACCTGGATACAGTATGAGCATAAGGTCTGAGTAAAGTGTGGGAACAGTGCCATGGGGATGTATCTGAGAAAAAAAACTGTGTTTCAAGGAAAGACTAATCAAATAGTTAATGGTCTGTGGAAAGTACTTTATATTTATTTATGTTAACGTACATCCGAACGAAATCAGATCACAACAGGGAGTAAGATATTTCTTTTCAGAATAACGTATTTGCCTGGAAAATCAGCAGAGAGAACGCTGACTTTTAACTAGGGTTCGAACAATAATCACAAGAAATAACGAATCCCCTCACCCATCAAAAAAATTATATATATATAATATATATATATATATATATATATATATATATATATATTAATGTATGAGTAGTGGCTTACCGGTGGGTACGAGTACGATCGTTGGAAGCGCACAGTATCCAGGGAAAAACAAATACAAAGTGTTCAATACAATGTAGAGCAAAATTTTATTTATAAAATGGATAAAAGTAACCTACTCGGGTTTCATCGTCTGAATCGTCGGGTTACATCCGCTGAATTAATCGAGTTTTCGATTAATATCAGTTGGTACCATGCATGTCCGTTGAAACGGGTCTCATCTTTTTTAGATAAGACCCGTTTCAACGGATATGCATGGTACCAACTGATATTAATCGAAAACTCGATTAATTCAGCGAATGTAACCCTGACGATTCAGACGATGAAACCGAGTAGGTTACTTTTATCCATTTTATATATATATATATATATATATATATATATATATATATAATATATATATATATATATATTGTAATGAATTAATCAATTATTGATTAATTACTGGCAATTGCGGAAGTGAAAAATACAATTGCCTGTAATCAATCAATATCTTGATAATTCATTACAATTAAACCTGAAGATCCTTTATGGTGAAACTTAAGTAGGTTATTATATATACACCTTAATACTAAATCCGCTCTACTATCGTATTGAGCACTTCATATTCTTTATAACACTGACTTATTCGGTTAATATTTGTATCGACCATCGATATTGCGATTAACTCGATATTTTATACCCCTGTAAGTCATCTTCTTTATCAAACCAATTAATACGCCGACACGTGAAACAGACAAGCACCCGCACAAAACAAACACACGAGCAACGGCAGCAAAGAAGAAAAGGACACTAACAGCGACCGCCCACACACCACCCAACGAGATCACAACAGACGATGCTACTAGCTCCAACAAACGGGATATAAAAGACGCCAGGACGACCAAACCAGACAGTCTAAGAGTCCCGAAGAAGAGGGGCAAACGGCCCCGAAAATTTACGAAATAAAACGAGACTTAACATTAAAAACTGAGTTTCTTATATTTTATACCTAATGCTTCATACTAAATCCCAATATCAAACGGTATTTGAACACACACACACACAAACACACACACACACACACACACACACACACACACACACATATATTTTTTTTTTGGGGGGGGCAGAATATATGCTTAATTGAAGTCTTACCTAATTTTTGAAAGTTAATTAATTAATAAAGAATAAAATATCGTTGTACCTATTTTTTTTAAATAAAAAATTAGGTACGACTTCAATTAAGCATATATTCTCCCAAAAATTGTCGGCTAAAAAAAGCCATATCAAAACACATTGTTGTTTATTTACCTCTCATATATAAATATACCGTTGACATGCCATTAGAATCAATCATATTTAAACATATGGAAAATATTTCTTTTTTTATTATGAAAATTTTCCAGAAAGTAAGCGGAGTACAGCTGATTTGAATTTCGTATTTACCTTCACTTTAACCGGTTGCCTTACTAAGATTAAAAATACCAGTCTGTTCTAATATTTACCCACAACTGAGTCGGGGTGGGGGAAGAGATAGGATTCATCCTACTAAAAGTACTTGCACAAAGTAAACACCAAACAGGCTCATCTAGGATTTGAACTCGATCCACCGAATTTATTTCGTCCGGGGATAATCGTTACACCACACACGGAAAGAGTTTAACAATCTGTCAAAATAATTCTAGACAGAATGTTTCTTAGGTGAACAGGCAAAATTTTTTAAACTTTGCTATGGAATTTTTACTCGTCAGCTTTTTACTCAGCACATATTTTACCTTTGAACTATTATTAACTAATAATTAAACTATTATTAACTAGTAATTAATACTTGAAACCACATAATTGTTGATTATTTGATTAATTTCAAAGCCACTTCAACCCGCCAAGGGTTACTTTCTGTCAAGTGGTAAATTGTGATCGATGGTCAGACTTATTGTCATGAATTTTTGCGAGGTTTTTTCTTGACTTTGAAATAAGTTGTCTGGATTTCTCTGAAATTTTTAGATGTGGCTTGATAATTAGTATTATTTGTATTACTCGGACTATTGTCCCCATCTTCATTGAACAACAATACGAACATGATACCCCCGTGGACTGAATAATGGTTTAGGTTTAAAGTTCGTGATGGCTCCCGATTACGACAAGAAATTACGACAAGAAATACTTGAAGAAGGCCGGAGGGCACATCGGCCGAAACGTTGTACAGATAACAATGAAGATGAGGACAATAGTCCGAATAATACAAATAATACTAAATTGTCTGGAATTGTTTGTTGCTAAATGGATTAGGAATCTCTTTGGTGATATAATTGTGTGCAAATATTCAGCATTAGATAGGGTTGTGTTTGATTTCTTTGTTTAATGGCATATCAACCTTCGAGGGTTATCTAATGCAAAAGCCATCCTTATATTTATTTGCCAACCCCTCCACACGAGTAGGATGTGATACAAGGTCAATTTTTTAAGCGGCATTGAACATGTTTGGATTCAGAGTTTTCCTTCTCACAGACTGGTTGCCTAAACAAGGTTAAAGAGCCCAGTCTGCCCTACTATTTACTTGTAGTTGGATGAGAATAGATGGATGCACGCCTTTCCTGAGGAAATTATTGCGGAGTGAAACGCAAACAGCATCGTCTAGGATTTGAACCCTGATCCCCAATTCAATTTCCTAGTCATTAGTGTAGCGAGTTTGATCCTTACTGAGTGCTCCATATTTTTTTACCTTGAGCCAGACTAAGCTAAGTTTAATAAATACTGATAACTATAGGAAACTAGAAAGCCTCACATGTTTTAGTAATTTGTTAACATATTTCTTCCTTCCTCTTTTATTTTCCTTTGGTATTTCCAGGTCAATATACCCACCACATACGCAGTCAGTTTTCTCTTTCTATCCCCACACCAAGTACAGGTTGACCCCCGCTTTACTCACGTCCAATATACAAACACAAAAGTCAGCAGATTTTTCATAAAACTCTTCCTCTTGTTAAGTAATGATTATTTTTAACCCTTTCGCCGACATTTTGGATTTGGTTGATTGGCTGGTTGGTTGAATTTTACGGCATGTCAACCCTTGTTGAGTTATGTTATGCCTCAGATGTTTTGTTTTATTCATTCTTGATGGGTACACAATTTTCTTTAGAGTAATTGTTTTAAAAACTCATTTTTTTTCTATTTAACCTATAGATGGAACCCTAACAGGTACTACCACACCGGGTCAGAATGGATCTGGCAGTAATGGTGGTGAAGGGGCACTACACATTCCCCAGATCTCCAGAAACGGAAACTCACCATCAGAGAGAGTTTAACGTTATACCCTAGCACCGTCTTCTAGCACATGATAAAAAAGGGCTATGGATTTGCCATAATGGCAATAGGGTTGGGACAATCATATATAAGCTAGGGCTTGACACGACCAGCCGATTGATCTGAGAAAGCCTCTCCAACCGCCCGTCTAGCCTAAGTAAGGGCCAAAGCGGAATGTTGCATTTCATGGACTGCACCGCCAACAGGGTTCCATCCTTAAGCATCACGGGTCGCCACCTACGATCAACAGGTGTCCCCATTGGGGGGGGGATACTCTAAAGCCCCAGCAGACAGAGCTACAAAACTTTGAAAGAAGGATTTCAAATATGATAGATATAGTGAACGAGAGTCAAAAAGAGAAGGGTGACAAATAGTCAAAGATACGGGGTATGTCAGAAAAGTTCCAGAATGATGGCATTCTTCGATGTGAGGGGCATCGTCCACTGCGAGTTCTTGCCACAGGGCCAGACAATCAACCAGCATGCAGAGATACTGCGGCGTTTGCTTCGTTCCGTGCGCGAGAAGTGGCGAGAAATGTGGCAGCATGTCTACAAAGAGATACTGCGGCGTGTGCTTTCTTCAGTGCGCGAGAAACGCGACAGGACAATTTGTGGGTGCTTCATCATGACAACGCACCTGCCCCACACTGCTCTGAGTATCTAAGAGTTCCTGGCCCAGAAAATCATCACATAGCTGGAGCAACTTCCCTACTTGCCCCACCTGACTCTACGTGATTTTTTCCTCTTCCCCAAGCTCAAGGGGTCAAGGGAATCCATTTTGATGATGTGCACGACATCCAAAAGGCCGTGATGACAGTGCTACAGAGAATCCCGGAAGAATCCTTCCAGGAGTGCATGCAAGTGTGGCAGAGAAGGATGGGAGAGGGCATTAGACTCAATGGAGGGGGGGTACTTTGAAGGGGATAACTTGTAGTTTGTAGTTTGGGTTTGAAATACATTTTTTGTGACACAATTCCTGGAACTTTTTTGACATACCCCGTACAATATTGGTAAGTAAAGTAAAGTCGTCGGGGCGACCTAAAGTCTGTATCAGCCAGTCAGCGAGGGAGTCTATCCCTTTTCACTTGCGCTAGACCAAGGAGATTTTAGCGTCTGAGGTGGAGCGTCACATCTACCATCAGCTCCTTACTTTACCGCACAGATCCCTGTGCTATTCACAACGCTTAGTTGGCGAGGACTGGTATCGAACCAGGAACCTTGTGATTTCTAGCCGAACGCTCTACCGACTGAGTGAGACTGGGAAATATTCTTTAAAGTTCTTATTTGTGTGATTACCGGATAAAATATCTGTTGTGATGTGTAGTTTCGTATTCCTTGTTGTAGCAATAGTAGCAATTCTTCGAGCGTATCGTAGCTCTAAGTCTCAGCTTCTCGTAGCTAATTCTCCTGTGTCCTCTAGACTGTCTCTATATATCTCCTGTTGTAATACACATATGTAAATGAGATAACACGCTATTGTCTATCTTACTACAATTTAATCGTATCTATTTTCTCTTTGATATGATTTCTTCTTATGGCATTGACTTGTGCTGCAATTATGAGGGATTCAGTTATTATTATCATTATCCGACTTTTTCACACCTACCGTAACCGGTGGTTCATTGAAGGCTGAGTGACAGCAAGTCTTCTCAGCTCTCCAGGACTCTTATGAGTATTCTAGCTGATCTTAACAATGCTGTAGTTTGGATGGTCTCAATTCTTCCTCTGATTTCCAATTCACCCAAATTCGTTTTCCGTTCCAAGGGCAAAAAGTAAACCAAATTATCCAAAAAATTAGTTTAATACAAAAGTTCTCAATGTCTTTAAAGTTTTACTCAACTCTTTATTTCTTGTGCAATCAGTCAGTTGTAGAATATCATATGCATGTTTTAAAAGAAAAAGAAAACTAGCAAATAATTTCCCTGTGAATTTATAGAAAAGAGGAACATTGTGAACGTTTAAAGTTTCATATTTCTCTTCTTGTTTGACGAGAAAAGTCAATCTTTATTCAGGATAGAGAAAACCTGTGAAGAAAAAATAAATTTTATTACACGAATTCAAACGGGGAAAAAAATCGTAAATAGATCCATGGTATGTTTTGGGATCTCATCCTAAATGGAATATATTGGAGAAAAGTTATCTGTGTTTAGTGGACTTAAAAAAAACAATTTTTAAAAAAGAATTCTGTTACCACGTTGCAGTAAACAATTGACTCATTTGAACCGAAGATATCTTTTTTCTGGGAGTAAGGACATTGAGCAATGATTTTGCTACATGGAATTCTCCATTTCTTGTTTAAGATATGATGTAGACAACGACCTTTGAACTCGGATGCGAAGATCTTTAATATACAGCGTATTTTAAAGAGGTCAAAGTTTAGGTACCAGACATATATGCCGAAAATTGAAGCGCGTGGTGTAATGGTTAAAGTCATGGGAAATGGACTCGTCGCCCCGAGTTCAAATCCTGGATGTGGCAATTACATTTCACTTAGCGCTAATATCCTTGGGAAAGGTATGAATCCTACTCTCCCACCAGCTATGGATAAATAGTAGGGCAGACATGGCTCTTTAACCTTGGTTAGGCAACCGGTCTAGGAGAAGGAAAACTCTGAATTCAAACCTGTTGAATTCCGCTTAAGAAATTGACCTTGTGTCACATCCTGCTCGTGTGGAGGGGTTGGTAAATATATATATGCCGAAATTAGGACGACCCTTAAGAGAAAAAAAATGTGATATTGTAAAAAGTTACTGGTGCAAGTATTTAAGTTTTAATGTAATAAAATATTATATTAAATTAGAAACGCTAATGAAACTAAATAAGAATGCAGATAAAAATATTTGAAATAGAGGGGAGTGTATAATCGAAAAATAGAACAACTTTGAAACTTACTCTTCCATCACTCCCGTTTTTCATTGCTAAATTTTCCTAATTTAACTATTTTGTTAAAATAGGAAGTAAAGAATAAAATTACAGTTATTTCTTTAATGGATTTCTTTAAAGATTTATCCCCGAGATTTTTGCTCATATTCATTAAGATAATACCAAACAATTAGAAATCAATAATACTAAGCATATAGTTATTAAAATCGTTTTTAATATCTGTATGCAAATATAAATACAATTGCATGTTATTAGTATGTAGATATGGTCAACAGTATTAATAATGTAAAATAATTTTATTAATAATTAAGGTTTAAATTTTAAAAAATAAAATCATGGAGAATGTGACGTATAATAACAAAGAGAATTGTGACTTGAGTAGTGATATAGTTTCGGTTACAGACAGACAAACACACAATCTCCATTATAATAAGAGATGTAGAATTAATATAAATAATTTATTCATATATCTAGACAATGAATTAAAATAATTTATGATAAATTCTTTCAATGTTTGCGATGCATATCACGATGTCATTTTTTCTATTAACTTTAAATTTTAACTTAACTAATCAAGTCATTTTATAATTTAATAAAGATAGACAGCTCATTTGAACTGTGGCATATGGAAATCTGTTAGGGTCCCATCTATGGGTTAAATAGAAAAAATGAGTTTTTAACCAAATTATTTTAAAGAATTACTCTAAAGAAAATTGAGTAGCCATTAAGAATGAATAAAACAAAACGTCTTCTCAACAGTGTAGAGAGATGGATTGTTGTACACCCAGTAATGCTGATATATGTTTGATTTAGTGCGTCCTGGGACGCACATAGTTGCTTTGAATGAGTATCCGGAAAAATTCATGGGTCCCAACTAAAGCCGTCTAACTCCTACCTTGTAACCTATCCTGTGTAATCCGTTTCTAAGAAACTATTGAAATGTATTTACAGTTAGCTTGAAATGGTGAGGGAAGAAAAAAGAAAAAAAACTGGAACGCATGGATAATATTTTACTGCGTCCTTTTAGATTTTTGTGCATCAGGAACGCAGAGCGTGTACTTACTAGCATCTCTGTACATCAATATTCCAAGTCAAGAGCGTCCCTGAAAAACTTAACGAACAGTAATAAAAAAAAAGTCGTTTTACCAATATAAGCAACACTGTCATTGGTGTGAAATACGCACTCATTTCCGGTCGCAATAATTTTACTAAACGTTACCATTGTATATAAAGTGGAGGCGCTTGCATAACGGTTATCGTCGATGTAAATGAAATCGGTTATCTAAGTTCAAATCCTAAACGAGGCAGTTCGCGCTACTTTCATTGGAAAATGTATGAATCTATCTGTTATCTTCCCCCCTCACCTATGGGTAAGCAGTAGAGGTTCTTAAGCCTTGATTAGGCAACCAGTCTAGGAGACAGAAAACTCTTTGCACAATTCTCAATGGATCATTGTTCCTTCCCAATCGTATTTGCATTTTTGTCCTTTTTCCATCAGTTTGCAAAAAAAAGTGCTATTCAATATCTATAAAGTAATCAAATTTTATCATTTAATAACCCATAAGGAGTTGATATGCCGTTAAACAAATAAGCCAAACCAAACTATATCTTGATGGCAAGTGTCCTGGACGTATTTACTAAGTTCATCCTAGTACCGTACAAGACTACATGTCTGGGGTACATAGTTTGTTTGTTTGTTTGTTTGTTTGTTTTACGGCATATCAACCTCAGTGGGTCATTTAATGCCAATAAAGTTTTGAAATAAATCAATTCTTAATGGATAATACAATTCTTTTTATAAATACATTTTTCTATTTAACCCATAGATGGGACCGTAACAGGTACTACCACTCCGGGTCAGAGTGGACCAGGGAGCAATGGTGATGAAGGGGTGCTCCACATTCCCCAAACCTCCAAAACTGGAACCTCACCATCAGATAGAGTGTAACGTCATTCCCAGGACATGTAGACCCGCAGCCACCGCCTTCTAGCACCCATATGATAAAAAGGGGTTGGGGCTTACCATAAGGGCAATAGGGTTGGAAATGGGGTACGTAGTGAAGTAGCTACAATAGTAATGGTCGGCAAGATGAACATGTTCATAATTGCTGCACGGTGAGGCTACCATACCTTCTTTCTTTCAATTCTACAATAATTTTGTTCTTCCTCCACTTAATCAGATTTTCTCTTCATTTCCTATTTTTCTCTCTTTTAGACATTAGTAAAATCTACACACTCTACATTTCTACATTCTTATCAGCTGACATCTTTTTTTTTCCTTTTTTCGTTTTTTGTTTGTTTTTGTTTTTGTTTTTTTTTTGTTTAGTTTTTTGTAGTTTAGTTTGTTGTTTTTTGGGGGGAGGGTTGGGGCTGGGGGTTCTTATTAACCCTATTCGTCTCGTCATTTTCTGTCACAGGCAATCTGGGTTTTTTTGTTTTTTGCTCTTTTTTTTTTCTCCTTGAATTTCTTTTCTCTTCTTCTTCTTCTTCTTCTTCTTCTCTTCTTCTTCTTCTTCTTCTTCTTTCTTTCTTTCTTTCTTTCTTTATTTCTTCTTCTCTTCTTCTTCTTCTTCTTTCTTCTTTCTTTTTTTTCTTCTTCTTCTTCTTCTTCTTCTTCTTCTTCTTCTTCTTACTCTTCTTCTTCTTCTCACCCTTTCCATTTCCTTCTTCCTCGTCTAACCTTTCCTTTCCTTTCTTTTCTTTTCTTTTCCTTCTCCTTCTCTTTCTTTCCCTTCTCCTCTTTCAACTTCTCCTTCGCCTTCTCTCATCTTTTCTGTTTTCGTCTTTCTTGATATCCAACCTATCGCTTTTTTTTATTAACCCTATTCGTCTCATCATTTTCTGTCACAGGCAATTTTCTTCATTTGGTCTTTATTTCTTCTTCTTCTTCTTCTTCTTCTTCTTCTTTCTTCTTCTTCTCGCCCTTCTTCTTCTTCTCTTCTTCTTCTTCTCGCCCTTCTTCTCGCCTTCTTCTCTTCTTCTTCTCTCTCTCTCTCTCTCTCTCTCCTCTCTCTCTCTCTCTCTCTATGCTGTCTGTCTGTCTGTCTGTCTGTCTCTCTCTCTCTCTTCTCTCTCTCTCTCTCCTCTCTCTCTCTCTCTCTCTCTCTCTCTCTCTTTCGTGTTTTCGTCTTTCTTGACATTAAAGTCTACACACTACGTTTCTCCGTTCATATCGTTTAACATCTTTTCTTTTTTTTATTAACCCTAATCGTCTCACCATTTTCACAGTTTCATTTTCTCTTCTTCTTCTTCTTCTTCTTCTCTTCTTCTTTCTTCTTCTTCTTCTTCTTCTTCTTTCTTTCACACCTCCTATGTCGCTTTTACTCTATCTCTATCGTCTCTTAAGAAATGAAAAGAGACAAAGAGGACTAAGAAAACGTTTCCAGATGGTAAATACATTCCGACGACGAGGACGACGAGAGGAAATAAAGAAGAGAAGAAACAAAGATAAAAAGGCAGGGAGGGGTGTAATAGAAAGGGGAACGAAGTAGAAGGCATCTCACCACCACCACCACCACCACCATCATCACCACCACCATCATCATCACCAGCATCATCATAAACCACACCACCATCATCACTATCTCCACCACCACCACCATCATCATCACTATCTCCTCCACCACATCACCACCATCACACTATCACCACCACCACCATCACATCACTATCTCCACTACCACCCACCACCACCATCATCACTATCTCCACCACCACACCATTCATCATATTCTCCACACCACCACCATTCATCATCACTATCTCCACTACCACCACCACCACCATCATCACTATCTCCACCACCACCACCATCATCACCACCACCACCATCATCACTATCTCCACCACCACCAACCACCACCATCATCATCATCACCACCACCACCATCATCACTATCTCCACCATCATCACTATCGCCACCACCACCAACATCATCACTATTTTCACTACCACCACCACCATCACTATCTCCACTACCACCACCATCATCAACCAACCACCCCATCACCATATCACCACCATTACACTACCACCATCATCACCATCACCATCATCACTACCACCATCACTAACCACCATCATCACAACCACCATCATCGCCACCACTACCATCACCACCACCACCACCATCATCACTATCTCGACCACCACCACCACCATCATCACTATCACCATCACTACCACTATCACACTATCATCAACACCATCACCACCACACTACCACCACCACCATCATCATCACTATCATCACCACCACCGTCATCATAACCACCACCACCACTACTATCACCATCACCACCACCACTACCACCAGCAGCATCATCACTATCTCCACCACCATCACCATCACCACCACCACCACCACCATCACCATCACCACCACCACCACCACCACCATCATCATCACCACCACCACCGCCGCCGCCACCCTTTAATACAACTGGTTGAGGACGACTATTTTAGTTTCGTCGAAATACAGGGACAGCAGATGAATTTTTAAAAATAAGAGGGAAAAAAAAATAAAGTACGAAAGTCGGCAACAAGTTTTTTTTTTTTAAAAATTAAAGCAAAGAATCGTAAAAGACGTAGGTTGGAAAGGAAATGGTTGGTGCGGTTATTGGTAGGGGGTGACGGCGGCGGTGCGGGTGGGGGGAGGTGAAATAGCTCTGTTGAAGGTGACGGCGGTGGGGGTGGGGGGATACTATTTTTTGCTGTGTCAGTGATATTCTAGCCGAGGCAAGCCGGCCGTGCCGTCGTCTACGTGTAACGAAATCACGGGCACTCCCTTCTTCAGTTCAGTTCAGACTCCTTCCCAACTGTTACCCTACCGATTCACCGCTTCCTCTTCTTCGTCTTCTTCATCACACACACACACCACACAACTGCATCTTAACACATCACCCACGTTTTATCCACCCCACCCCACCCGCCTCCCCCCTTACAGTAACATGTTGCTTACCTTCCCTGCCTCCTTCCTCATGGTCCGAATCACTATTTGCTAATGTTAGGAGTTTTTCTTGAGGACTAATACCACCCATTTCGTACACACACATACATACATACACATACATACATACACATACATACATACATACATACCATACACACACACACATTAACTCATTAACATATACTAACACGCACACACACGCACATACAGATTAGTCCTCCTTATCCACAGGGTATAATATTTTAACAGACACACATTCACATATACTCACAGATACGCACACACACTGAATAGTCCTCCTAATCCACGGGATATAATATTCTAACACACACACACATTCACTAATTCACATATACTCACAGACACGCACGCATGCACACACACACACACATACACATACACAGAATAATCCTCCCCATCTACGGGGTATGATATTCTAAGATTCACTGCGGATGCCTGAAACCGCGGATAGTTGCAAACCCTACATATTACTATGTTTTTCCTATATATACATACTTATGATAATGTTTAATTTATGAATTAACTATTAAATTAAACTATTAAAAATAATAATTAACTAATGATAAAAATAGGGCAATTATAACAATATATGGTACTCAATCGGTAGCGAATTGCCTTAGGTTCCTGGTTCGATACTCAGCGCATGACTAGCACAGATTGGGTAATCTGATCTGTGTGGTAAAGTGGGGGAGCTGATGGTAGATGTGACGTTCCACCTCAACAAAAACAATCTCCCTTAACGCTAGCGAAAAGTGGATAAACTCCCTCGCTATCTGGTTGATACCGACAATAGGCCACTTCGCGTACTTTACTTACTTTATATCATATCCGATTAACAATACTACACTTTTCTACTTCTCTCTTCAGACGCAAAAACAATCTCCCTTGTCTAGCGCTAGCGAAAAGGGGATAGACTCCCTCGCTATCTGGCTGATACCAATTTTACTTAAGATCATGTAATAGATTCGTTCTTACAAAATATATATTGGCAATCTCAGCCTTCATTTTTGGTTCTTATTAAGTCAACGTTTCACTTAAAGATTATCTGAATCCATAACATGCTACTCTTTGTTCTGTGGGACCAATATTAAGTAAAACCAATGAAATGTTTATTAGGTACAAATGCAGAATAGCGCGCAAGAGATGATATCATTAGTGTCGCATTTTACGTATAAAATGCATTAGATTACGAAAAACTGCCGAAGTAGCCGAAGTAGCCTAACCCTAACCATAACCCTGACACAAACCCTTACACTAACCGTGACCCTAACACTAACCGTAACCCTTATTGCGTCTCAATGGTTTCGGGTATTTCCATGAAATTCAATGCTTTTTATATGTAATCTAATGATGTTATCTCTTGCGCGCTATTCTGCATTAGAACTGAAAAGAAAAAGAAAAAAATCTATAAAAAAGAAAAGAAAAAATAAGAAACAGGAAAGGGAATAGAAGAGGAAGAAGAAAGAAAAAGAAAAAGAATTGACACTAACCCTAACCCTAACCCTAGCCTCTTAAAGGTTTCGGGTATTTCCGTGATATGTAATTAGATGTAATGCTTTTTATGTAGTATATTAGGAAAAATGAAAAAACACAGGTTTAAATGGGTTAAGTGGTTAGTTTATTGGCCGACGCTGCAGTGTTTCGATCTATTAATTAGATCATCTTCAGTGCATTTGTTGGTATATGGAAGGTGATAAGAAATTATTTATCACAGAATAACCAGAAAAAGCGAGTGATAACTACCACTCGCTTTTCTCGTTATTCTGTGATAAATAATTTCTTATCACCTTCCAATTTCATTTTTCCTAGTATACTACATACCGTCGGATTCACTTCCTTTCTTCAAATGCTTTTTATACGTAATCTAATGATATTATCTCTTGCGTGCTATTCTTCATTAATACCATTAAAATGTAATGAAATGTAATGCTTTTTATACGTAATCTAATGATATTATCTCTTGCGTGCTATTCTTCATTAATACCATTAAAATGTAATGAAATGTAATGCTTTTTATACGTAATCTAATGATATTATCTCTTGCGTGCTATTCTTTATTAATACCATTAAAATGTAATGAAATGTAATGCTTTTTATACGTAATCTAATGATATTATCTCTTGCGTGCTATTCTTCATTAATACCATTAAAATGTAAGGAAATGTAATGCTTTTTATACGTAATCTAATGATATTATCTCTTGCGTGCTATTCTTCATTAATACCATTAAAATGTAATGAAATGTAATGCTTTTTTATACGTAATCTAATGATATTATCTCTTGCGTGCTATTCTTCATTAATACCATTAAAATGTAATGAAATGTAATGCTTTTTATACGTAATCTAATGATATTATCTCTTGCGTGCTATTCTTCATTAATATCATTAAATGTAATGAAATGTAATGCTTTTTATACGTAATCTAATGATATTATCTCTTCGTGCTATTCTTCATTAATATCATTAAAATGTAATGAAATGTAATGCTTTTTATACGTAATCTAATCATATTATCTCTTGCGTGCTATTCTCATTAATATCATTAAAATGTAATGAAATGTAATGCTTTTTATACGTAATCTAATGATATTATCTCTTGCGTGCTATTCTTCATTAATATCATTAAAATGTAATGAAATGTAATGCTTTTTATACGTAATCTAATGATATTATCTCTTGCGTGCTATTCTTCATTAATACCATTAAAATGTAATGAAATGTAATGCTTTTTTATACGTAATCTAATGATATTATCTCTTGCGTGCTATTCTTCATTAATACCATTAAAATGTAATGAAATGTAATGCTTTTTATACGTAATCTAATGATATTATCTCTTGCGTGCTATTCTTCATTAATACCATTAAAATGTAATGAAATGTAATGCTTTTTATACGTAATCTAATGATATTATCTCTCGCGTGCTATTCTTCATTAATACCATTAAAATGTAATGAAATGTAATGCTTTTTATACGTAATCTAATGATATTATCTCTTGCGTGCTATTCTTCATTAGTACCTTTTATTATATCTGAGGTTGAATACGGATAGCTGAAACCGCGGATATTGAGCTGTTTATATTTCTTTGTTTCTTGCTCTTTTGCTTATAAGTTTGTTTTGTTGTGTTTTTTTGTGTGTGTTTTTTTGTTATATAAAGCTTTTTCCTGAATTTAGCTTGCTGGACACGTGACCCAAAGACCATAGCCTGTTGCAGCGAGATGTTACCTTATGTTCAACATATGACATATTACTAACCTTTCTTTTCTAGTTGTCAGGATCTCTCATTGCTAATGTTATTTCTCCTCTTCTTTGACCTCCTACCACTTATACCTCTGGTCTTCTTTTCCTCCTCCTCACCCTCAACCCCCCTCTCTCTCTCTCTCTCTCTCTCTCTCTTCTCTCTCTCTCTCTCTCTCTCTCACACACACACAACACACACACACACACACACACACACACACACACACACACACACCTTTACCTTTCCTTATCTTGTTTTTCTTTTCTTTCCTTCTCTTGATCTTCTTTTCAAAACTTCCTCGCCCTCCGTGTATCATCTCTCTCTCTCTCTCTCTCTCTCTCTCTCTCTCTCTCTCTCTCTCTCTCTCTCTCTCACACACACACACACACACACACACACACTCACACACACACACACACATACACACACACCTCTACCTTTCCCCTTTTTTTCCTTTCTTTCCTTCTCTTGATTTCGTTTCTCTTCTTTTCAAAACTTTTTCTTTACTATCTTCTTCGCTTTCATCCCCCACTTTTTCATATCTATCAATATATCAATCTATACATATTCAATTTTTCATATTTATATATCTACCTACCTTTCATTTTTCATATCTACCGTTAATTTTTCATATCTATCTATCTATCTATCTACCTTTAATTTTTCATATCTATCAATCTATTTACCTTTAATTTTTCATATCTATCTATCTACCTTTAATTTTTCATATCTATCTATCTACCTTTAATTTTTCATATCTATCTATCTATCTATCTATCTATCTTTATTTTTTCATTATCTATCTATCTATCTATCGTTCATTTTTCAAATCTATCTATCTTCCGTTAATTATCCACGTCTATCTATCTATCCATCTGTCTATCTACCTTTAATTGTGCATATCTATCTATCTATCTATCAATCTTTAATTTTTCATATCTATCTATCTATCTATCTATCTATCTACCATTAATTTTTCACATCTATCTATCTATCTACCTTTAATTTTTCATATCTATCTATCTATCTATCTGTTTATTTTTATTTCAATCTTTGTTTTCTATCTATCTATCTATCTATCCATCTATCTATCTATCTATCTATCTATCTATCTATTTTTTAATTTCTCAAATCTATCAATCTATTTACCTTTAATTTTTCATATCTATCTATCTGTCTATCTATCTATCTATTTATTTATCTGTCTGTCTTTTTATTTCTATTTCAATCTTGTTTTCTATCTATCTATCTATCTATCTATCTATCTATCTATCTTCAATTTTTCGTATCTATCTATCTTTTTATTTTTATTTCAATCTTTGTTTTCTATCTATCTATCTTTAATTGTTCGTATCTATCAATCTATCCACCTTTAATTTTTCATATCTATCTATCTATCTATCTATCTATCTATCTATCTATCTGTCTGTCTTTTTATTTCTATTTCAATATTTGTTTTTTATCTATCTATCTATCTATCTATCTTTAATTTTTCGTATCAATCTATCTTTTTATCTATCTATGTGGTTAAGAAATATCCAATGACCGCACCCGGGCGAATCATTTTATACGAATAGATTGTTTTTCATTTATTCAGTCATATGTTTCTTCACAATAGTTATATGTTTAAGCAGAATTCTTTTGATACTTACATCCACATATGCAGACTTACATATATTCTCCTCTTCTCATTCTATCAGCCCTCATTCTTTTCTTTTCTTACTGCACTGCCATCTTTACTTTCTCTATTTCTTTAACTTTTTCCCAAACTCCCTTATTTGGCTTCGACATCCTCCCTAAATCGGTCTCTCTCTCTCTCTCTCTCTCTCTCTGTTCTCTCTCTCTCTCTCTCTCTCTCTCTCTCTCTTGCCATCTCCCCCCTTTTCTTTGCTACTCCCCCTCTTCTTCCCACTTGTCGATTTTTTCTGTTTTCTTCCTTTTTCTTTACACTCTCTTCGCCCCACTTTCTAGTTTTCTTTCTACTGATTCATAAAACTCTCCCATTTTGTCCTCTCTCTCTCTCTCTCTCTCTCTCTCTCTCTCTCTTCATCTCTCTCTCATCTCTCTCTCTCTCACACACACACACACACAACACACACACACTCTTACTTGCCTTATCTACCATCTCTCCCTCCAGTCTGTCTGTCTGTTCTGTCTTCTCCTTTGCCTTCTCTAACCCATATATCTTACTCCTATCTCTCTCTCTCTCTCTCTCTCTCATCCCTCTCTCGTCTCGTCTCTCTCTCTCTCTCTCTTCTCTCTCTCTCTCTTCGATCTCTCTCTCTCTCTCTTTAAATTTTGCGTTATGCATATATCTACAAGCTCGATCCCTCTCTGCTGTCCTGACTGCTGTCTGTCTGTCTGTCTCTGTCCTCTCTCTCCTCCTCTCTTCTCATGCTCCTCGTCTCTCCTCTCTCTCTGCATCTTATATTTTTTATCTGGTCCTTTTTCTTTTTTACTCTCTCTCTCTTCCGGTCAACTTTCTCTCATCGTGTTCTTTCTCTGGCGGCTCTTCAGCCCTCCTTTTTCTCTTTTCTTCTTGTTTGCTTCCTTTCCTTTCTCACTTTTTTTTTTTTCCACTTTTTTCAATCGATTCAACGCATATCATTTTTCTTTCCCCTCCGCCCCATCTCTCCTCTCTCTCTCTCCTCTCTCTCTCTCCTTCTCCTCTCTCTCTCCTGCTCCCTCACTCTCTTCTCCAATTCGTCCCTCTCTCTCTCTTCTCTCCTCTCCTCTCTCTCTCTTTTTTCACTTATTGACGACCTCTTTGCATCTATAACCCTTTTCTCTCTCATCTCTCTTTGCCGGCCCCCTCCGCCCCCCCCGCCCGGC
>CM042150.1:34452050-34484550 GCA_023376005.1 Doryteuthis pealeii | reverse complement strand
GGCACACCATCGATGTCAGGGGATTTCATGAATCTACTTCTCTTAGTGCAATGGGGAGGTGCTGTATGGCGTGATGAATCTCCTGGAACTAGACAGTAGACGTTTTACTAGTCCACTCATTAAGTTAAGTCGTCCTTCCACGGAGACGAGATATGACACGCGACATTTTAAAACTGGAAACCCTATGCATACGTTATTCTTTTCGAAGTGGCTATCCAGCGTCGACTGGGTAGAGGGAGCAAAAGAACGCTGGTGTATTGATTTGATTACTTTTAAAATTTACAAATGCTGGACATTTCTAAGTAGAATTTTAATGCTGTTTCTATGTATATTTTAACTTTTTAAAATCTTCGAATATAAATCAAATCTTCATGATTTTTGAAAAAAAAAAAAGCGGGAACCGGTGATATTCAATGTATATATATATATATATATATATATATATATATATATATATATATTACTTTGTCGTTAATTGTTTGTTTTCGTATTTTTATTCCAGACATACATACATTGATCACAACGTCTTGTCAGGCGACTACCACTCCTTCATTCATTGTCCGTTTGTGGGCTTATTCATGACTTTTCAACCCTGCCATATCTTGCATATCTTAGAACATATCTGGCACACATAACGATCGGTGTTGACTGAGTCGACAGGTGTTGTATTCTCATCACTGTCCTCATGCTGGGGATCATACTGGGAATCAGAGTGTGGCATGGTAGGACAACAATTGCAGTCGGGTAGCTCTCATGTGATTGACCAAGCCTGCCCTTGACAATAGGGCCCGGTCATATTCCTCAGACCATCATCACCAGAATTGGCCGGCAGAGTTTCACGTTTTCGGCACGCTCTTCTGAGTTTTCCCCGGTCCACCCTTGCAGCTTCAAATAGTTCTGCACCCCTGTATATCGCAGCCCTCCATTGCCCACGATCAGATAACATACATACATACATACACACAAAACGCCTTTTATATGTGTACTAGGCGTGGCTACCCGGCGTCGCCTGAACAGAGGGGTACAAAAAATCTAGTCTTGTAGATCCATTATTACAAAATCATGAGTTAGATCCTCGCAGAATGTCCCATTAAAATTCCTACGTAAAAAGTCCTTACGTTGATCCGGACTGGTAGGTCGTCAGAAAAAAAACGTGCATAGACACCTGAAAAGAAAAATTAATGTCTCCGATTCAAAATATCAGATGCAAAAAAAAAAGAATCCCTTGATAATATCTAAATTTTATTTTTTAATTATCTAATTATTTAATAATATATAAGAAGAAAATATTTTAAAAATATAACAAACACAGGATGTTATGATTAGGGGAAACTATTTATGTGCCAATAAGCATTCGGTATATTGTACCATCTTCAGGACACTGTTAAGTAATGTTTATGTGAGGGACAAAATGAAAGATGTTAAGAGTATAGTGAATGTGTGAATATGATGTTATTAACCGTTAATTTTTATTTGCGTTTGTTTACGAAAGCCAATGACGTGATCAATGCATGTGCAAAAATGGAAGGTGAAGATCATATGATGACACATGCATGAACGTGAATAGGGGGAGAACGAAAAGTTAACAAAGATATGACGTATTTCATATGGAATAATAATGTTAGAAAAATAAGAAGATTAAAATAATATATAAATACATATAATTCATATATACGCATATCCACATATAATCATACATAGACATATATATATATATATATATATATATATATATATATATATATATATATATATATATGATGAGCCCATGCATTTGTAAACATCCTTTGTTTTTCAATATATCATATTCACACTGTCGGATTAAGTTCCAATTTTATTTCACACACATATATATATATATATATATATATATATATATATATATATATATATATATATATATATCCAACGTGCGATTCAGTTATTACTGAATCGCGATCTGTGAGACGATGGATCTGTCAGACTAACTTTTTACGCCCCCTCCCTACCAAGGCGACGCCTTGTAGCCGCTTCTAGAGTGTATATATATTTACTTTGTCGTTGATTGTTTTCTTTTCGTAGCTTCTTCCGGACATCCATCCATACATAGATACCCTTATATATGTTTAGATATGTATGAAGTGCGTGGTGTAATGGTTAAAGTCATGGGAAATGGACTCGTCGCCCCGAGTTCAAATCCTGGACGTGTTAATTGCATTTCTCTTTGCACTAATACCCTTGGGAAAGGTATGAATCCTACTGTCCCTCCAGCTATGGATAAATAGTAGGGCAGACTGGGCTCTTTGACCTTGGTTAGGCAACCGGTCTAGGAGAAGGAAAACTCTGAATTCAAACCTGTTGAACTCCGCTTAAGAAATTGACCTTGTGTCACATCCTGCTCGTGCGGATGGGTTGGTAAATCTAATAGTGTACATGAACGTTTTCTTTTTTATAATATGCCCTGCCTAAATACTTATATTATTAATTAACATGACTTCCTTTTTGTATCAAGTCATAAAAGAGACTATCATGCCGTAAAGGGGCGATAAAAAATGGATTCCTTTTCCTACAGGAGGTTTGTTGAATAAACACAGGGGCTATCAAAATGCACCCCTCTCTCTCTCTCTCTCTCTCTCTCTCTCTCTCTCTCTCTCTCTCTCTCTCTCTCTCTCTCTCTCTCTCTCTCTCTCATAACAATATTTCATTATCTTTCATCAGAAAAAGAAATGAAATAAAGTCAACCATGAAAAATCAAAAGAAATATACTCATTTGAATCCCGCGGACACGTCCGCTCGCACACCCCTATATTTACCCTACTCCCTTTCTTTCTTTCTTTCTTTCTTTTTTATTATACTTTTTTCTGCGTACCCTGTCCCTTTTTCCCTTTTATTTCTTTATGATTAAAACGGAATGGTCCATTATTTAGCTGAGATAACGACACTCCAAAGAAATAAGAATTCGATGGATAACCAACACAAGATTTACATTTTTGCATTTCATCTTTTGAGTTTTCACATCAGTGTTAGCTGATGGTCTTTCACTGGAGTCTGAGTGACAGCAAGTCTCCCCAGGTCACCAGGACTCTTCTGAGTATTCTGGCAGATTGCAGCAGTGCAGTGTTCTGGATGGTATCAATCCTTCCTCTGATTTCCAGACTTTCCAAACCCTTTTCCAATCCTTTTGGGACCGTTCCAAGTGCACCAACTACAATTGGTATCACTTTGACTTTCATATTCCATAACTTTTTCAGTTCTCTGGCAAGGTCCAGATATTTGTCCATTTTTTCATTTTCCTTTAGCTTCACCCTGTGATCTGCTGGAACTGCAAAATCCACCAGTTGACAATTTTTTTCTTTTTGTTAATCAACACTAGGTCTGGTCTTCTTGCTGGGATAAGGTGATCCGTTTTTATTTCAAAGTCCCAGAGAATTTTATGTGTTTCGTTCTCAAGAACAGATTCTGGTTTATGCATATACCATTTTGTTGTATGGTCAAAATTTAATTTTTTGCATAATTCCCAGTGGATCACCTTCCCAACACAGTCATAAAAGGTGTTCTTAATTGTGCTTGCGCATTATTTAAAATGAACTTAATTGTTATTAAGAACACAGTCCCACCAGAGCCCGGCCGAAAAAGAAAGATTTTACTCCGCTTCCGTTTCTCCAGAAATCTGATTACCATTTTATTTTTCAATTCCCGAATTCCATAATAATTACGCTACATTTGGCACCATACATCTGATAATTCTTTTTGCTACTTCATTTTGATTTATTGCAATATTTTACTTGATACATTAATTTGAGTAACCTAAAAGCATATTTTTCGAGATATTATTTATTATTTAAGTTTTATCATTGTCTCATGGACACGATTATTTAATCTGATCGCACGAAAGTGCGGTTTCTCCTCTTCAAAATGTTCAGGCAACAACCTTTTGGCATGGAATAAATATTTACCTAAATTTAAAAGAGTTTTATAATTTGCTTGAAGCATTGTGTTTACATTGGTTTGGCGGTTGGTTTTAAAGGCTATCACAATGCAAGTGTAAAGAAAAATGAGGTAACTATGATGTTGTTTGTTTACCTTTTGATTTATTAATATTTCGAGATAAAGATCTCTTCATCCGAAAATTTCTGAAGGTCCGGAGCTGTTAGCTTGCTGCTAGGTTCTGTCCATTCTGTATGTGTTAAAAAAAATGAAAAATAAAAATTACTATACATTTAATTAACCATTGGAATTAATTATTGAATCCAACGGTAGACACATTAGTCTCAGTTGTTTGTGTTAGTATTGCAATGTATAATTTCAATTAAACTTGGGTTTTTAAAAAATATTTTCAACATTAAATGTATAGTAATTTGGGGTTTTTTGTTGTTGTTTTTTTAAGCAATACATAATAAAAAAAAACAACCTTAATCCCCAAACCCCTAAACCGTAACCCAATTCGCAAAAAGTTTATTCATAGACTGTATTTAAATTGTCATGGGGGACCACCAAAAAATTTCCGTTTTAATTTTCCGATCAATTTGCTAGCCAAAACTTTTCCTTGATTTTGATTTTGGGAACATACATCTTATAATTTTTTTTGCTACTTCGCCTTACAATATCTTACTTGTTAGTTGGGTTATTACTAACAGACTCCATCATAATATGTTAGTATATTACATTTATAATATACAGAACCAAACTATGAAATAACAAAGTGGTAGGGGGTGTAACTAAAGACGTAAAACAAGTTAACGGTATGGGGAGGGGATTGAAATGCCAGAAATTGCAAGGAATTTTCCAAGTGACATATATTCGGATTCTTGGTTGTGTCCTAAGTTTATCATGTGTTAGGTGGTGTATATTTCAGGCTGTCCCGTTTCAACTGGATGCCTCCATGAGAAAATTTTATTTAAAGACAAAATCTGAATAACTGTGATTAAACGAATAACTTTTTAAAATTTAATTTTAATTCAGAAAAAATAGCTGACAAAGAATTTTTACATAGAAAAGATACATTTTTTTTTTGTGAATTAAAGAAAGCCACCTTCACACACACACACACACCCCTCCAGAAATATTAAGAATTTGGATAAAAATCGACACGCAAGTCCCGAGCGACTTTTAAACTTGATCCGGGTTTTTCCTTTCTAAACTGAGCAGGGATTTATGCTTCATAGCCTGTCGCCTCCTCATTTCATGAGCCCTACCCTCCAACCCGACCCTCAAAACCTTCCACTCACTACCACCACTCCACCACCACCCCTTACAGAACCTTCCACTCACTAAGTAGCCTCTTCGTCTCGTGGCAAAGATTTTTTTGACGACTCAGCAGCATTCCTCTTTTTGAGGAAAAGAAGTAGAAAAAAGGAATCGTGCTGTAACACAAGAACTTCAAAAATAGCAATGTAATGATAAAACGGTGCATTTAGAGAATTTTTTTTTCTTTTTTAAAGTCTCCTGACTTCCTTTCTCTTTTCTTTTCTCTTGAGTTCTCCCAGTTTCATTCAGAACGAGGTTGGCTTGGAATTACGTCACTAAATAAGGGACGACCAAATCTGAGGACTTGCTGTCGTAAGGGCTTAGTGAATGGGGTGAAGATGATGGGCAGGGAGTGTTGAAGAAGAAGAAAAAGAAAAGCTAAGAACCTCTTAGAAAATGACGTTCATATGAAAATAACTGGCTGTCGATATGTATATAAGTGTTGCTTATATATACAACTTGTTTCTCTAGTCATCAAATTTAGCTTAGTCTAGCAGAAGTTTATAAATATGGGACACTGAATGAGAACCAAACTCGACAGTAATAATGGCCTACAATAGTGCTTTACATAGCTGGTCCGCCCTGTCGTGGGGCTGTAGAATACGCTGACTGCAAATCTGTAGAGGGGTAGAATCTCCAAAATGGTGCCACCTGTTGGCCGTGAGTGGTGACCCGTGAGGCTTAAGGATGGAATTCTGGTGGCTGAGCCGTCCATGACTTGCAACACTCTATTTTGGCCCTTACTTAGTCTAGACGGGCGTTCGGACAGGCCCCCGCCCGATCAATCGGCTGGTCACGTCAAGCCTTAGCGCCTATGTGATTGTCCCAACCCTTATGGCAAGCCCCAACCCCTTTTATGATATATGTTCTAAAAGGCGTTGGCTGAGGGTCTTGGTGTCCTGGGTATGACGATAAAATCTATCTGATGGTGAAGTTCCAATTCTGGAACTCCGGATAATGTGGAGTACCTTTTCATCACCATTACTCCCAGGTCCACTCTGACCGGAGTGGTAGTACCATCTATGGGTTAAATAGAAAAACATGAGTTTTTAAAAAAGTGCTTAAGAATGAGTTTTAAAAAATTGAGTACCCATCAAGAATGAATAAAACAAACGTCTTCGGCATAAAATTACCCAACACGAGTTGACATGCCATAAAACCCAACCAACCAACTTCATAGTCAGTCTGCTGGACCGGTGTCTGTCCATGGAGTACACCCTACCAGTCCGCAGGGGCCACACATGATTTTTTAAAATATTTGCATAGTTTTTGAAGTACGGCAACTGTACATACAAACTTAAATTGGAAATATATTTCTAAAAATATCAACTTTGTTCATTTTCTGCTCTTTACCACAATGGCTATTTTACTATCGTTTTGTCTGCGTTGTTTTAAAGAAACTTAATTTTCTTTTTTATAAATTTCAGCACTGCCGCCTTGATCTTTAAAGAGAAGAGCAGTTATTGAGTGCAAGTCATCACCACTCACTGAAACAAACCTAACTTACGTAGTACTCTCTTCTATAAGAGTATTTACGGTTTTCGAAGGAGCTCTTATTTCTCCGTAGTTGTAGGCAAATTGTCGGACAAAGAAGAAACAAACACGAAAGTAAATGCAGACAGTTGTATTAACAAAAATTACATAAAATTGTTGCAAATTTTTATGGTATTTGCTACAAGGCTTATCTGAGTTAGTAATTTTCTTGGAGTAATGGTGATAACAGGGTATTCTTTTCGTCGGTAGGAAATGTTGATATGAAGCTTCGTCTCGGTAGTTTCTCGTCCTTCAGTAAGTGTGCTATTGTACCGCCTTTTAATCGTATGCTGATACAATGCCTTAGAAGTGAGTTGGTTGTAGAGTTCTGTGATAAGTGGGCCCTGTTTGGGCTTGGTAATGAGAGCTTGGTATTTTTACGTCTCTCCTCCAGTACTGCTTTTCGATAAGTAAGCCCTGTTTTGGGCTAAGTGATGAATGAAGTGTAGGAACCGCTGTTTACGCGACTACCCTCAGTGGGTGCTCCGTGATAAGTAGGCCCTGTTTTGGGGCTAAGTGAGAGAACGTTTAATATTACGCCTCTCGTTGGTAACGGTTCTCTGATAAGTGAGGTTTTTGGTATTGGCGCCAACATACGATGATGGCGATTCGCCCCCTAGCGACAGGGGGAGATAATTGGTTATGGAATTTCCAATATCTATCGAGCCAAGACTTAACAAATTGACAAATAAGAAGCAGTCTTACTGTTCTCAGTGACTGTACACTGGGGCTTAGTTTATATTTCTGTATTAAATAAAGCTAATTCTAACATGCCTGCATAAACAATTTTTATTTAAAGTTTAACAATTTTTTAATGCTCTAAATGCCTTAATTTCTATATAGGAAGTACAATGAGACCCTCCACATTAGAATTAAAGAACATATCCACATACGTGCATCCTCATTCCATAAACATTTAATCAAATGCAAAAATAAGGACAATAATTTTTCCGTTAAGATAGAGATACGCAACGTTGGTAATCTCAGAATTAGAGAAAGTTTATTAATAGCTAAATTAGGTCCTAGTATAAACAATAGGTTAGAATTAAACACAGAATATATAATTAATTAAAATACACATTCCATATATACATATATATATACATAAAACAAATAAATAAAAATAAATAAATAGATAAAAAGAATGAAATTGAAATTGATTGAACAACGGCTATCACGACCCTTCCGCGTGGTGTTATAAAAAAACCATGAGACGCGTGTTTATAACGTCCAAAACAAAAACCACACAAGACGCGTCCATTTCAGAAAAAGTCTCTGATGATGAAGTTTCTTTGAAATCGATAAGACTGAACATTATTTTATTTTGTACGCATTGTAATTGCTTTCTTAACATAAATTAATAATATTTTTTTTTAATTTTATACACCGGTCCGTGAATCGAATATAAATATCAACCACCGCAACTTCCAAAAGTTTGAGAAACACTCTGAGCTACAAGACGATTTTGCAAAACAAATCTCAATAGCAATGCACATTGTTTCTACAGACGTTTATTATTACATTTTTAAGAACTAATTTGCCTCGAGCCCAGTAGAGAAAAAAAAAATGTGCTGGTTATGCATTTTTCCCCTTGACTATCCTTTCAGTTGGCTCGGTAATTCTCGGTGGAGTCCCCGGGGATGTAATGGTTAACGTACTGGACTGTGACATTGCATTAAACGAGTTCGAACTGCAGTCGCAGTATTATGTCACTTCCGGACTTAGACCTTCGGGAAATGTACGACCCCCTCGCTATGGGTTGAATAGTGCTACTACTGTTATTCTACAAGGATGACATTAGCATTGAATAATCCACGAATATGATGTTTAAAGTTAGTCTCGCAGGTCATCGAAAGGGATTTCAAACTACACATTTATTCTCTGCTATTGATATAATATAGGCACAACAATCTAGTTGTTGTTGATTGGATTTTACAGCATGTCAACCCTTGTTGGGTTATTTTATGCCGAAGATGTTTTGATTTATTCATGCTTCTTTTTTTTTTTAACTCAGTTGTTTTCAAACTCATTTTTTTTCTATTTAACCCATAGTTGTGGCCTTAACTCTGGGTCAGAGTGGACCTGAGAGTAATGGAAGTGAAGGGGTACTCCACATTCCCAAGATCTCCAGAATTAGATAGTTTAATGTCATACCCAGAACATTAAGACTCTCAGCCACCGCCTTCTTGATAAACTGGGTTTGGGCTTGCCATAAGGGCAATAGGGTTGGGACAATCATATAGATGCTAGGGCTTGACGTGACCACCCGATTGATCGGAGGAAGCCTCTCCGACCACCCGTCTAGCCTAAGTAAGGGCCAAAGTGGAGTATTGCGTGTTATGGATTTTTCAGTCACCGGGGTTCAATCCCTAAGCATCACGGATCGCCACCCTCGGTCAACAGATGACCCCATTCTATTTAACCCATAGATAGGACCCCTAACAGGTGCTACCACTCCGGGTTAGTGTGGACCAGGGAGTAATATCAATGAAGGGGTACTCCACACTCCCTCAGAACTCCAGAATTAAAACCACAACACCATTAGAATTAGATACAGTAACGTCATACACGGGACACTAAGACCCTCAGACATTGCCTTCTAGCACATATGATACATAGGGTTGGGTGTTTTCCATAAAGGTAATATGGTCGTAACAACCATATAGGTGCTAGGGCTTGACGTAACCAGCTGATTGATCGGGTGATGCCTCTCTGATCACCTGCCTAGCCCAAATAAGGGCCAAAGTGGAGTGTGGCATATCATGGACTGCTCAGCCATCAATATTCTATCCTTAAGCATAACAGGTCACCACCTACAGCCAACAGCTAGGATTTTACTTCCTCTACAGAGGTGCAGTCGGGTTATTCTACAGCCAACAGCTAGGATTTTACTTCCTCTACAGAGGTGCAGTCGGTTTATTCTACAGCCAACAGCTAGGATTTTACCTCCTCTACAGAGGTGCAGATTCTACAGCCAACAGCTAGGATTTACCTCCTCTACAGAGGTGCAGTCGGGTTATTCTACAGCCAACAGCTAGGATTTTACCTCCTCTACGAGGTGCAGTCGGGTTATTCTACAGCCAACAGCTAGGATTTTACTCCTCTACCTTATTCTACAGCCAACAGCTAGGATTTTACCTCCTCTACAGAGGTGCATCGGATTATTCTACAGCCAACAGCTAGGATTTTACCTCCTCTACAGAGGTGCAGTCGGGTTATTCTACAGCCAACAGCCGACAGTAGTAGCCGACCACACATTTATTCTCTCTTGTTGATATAAAAAAACACACTTTAATCTAGCACTGAGTTGTTAATATAAGAATCTCAGAGCGTTCTGTATTGTTTTCTTTATAGAAAAATTCCATCCCATGAGTCATTTGTGTTTCTATCCATTCACCAAGATGTCGTCCCATTTTCTCTAAATTTGTCTCCTAAAAAATGATTGCATACATATGTTTATTCTTATTATTTTTTTCCCTTAAATATTTATTAATAGTTCTAGACTGACCGTAATCTTAAGAGGGTATTATGGTTTAAAGAAATGATGTCATGGTTTAAAGAAATAATGTCGTGTAAAGGAGTTAATAAGTATGTCAATATTGTTAAATTAATCGTAAATAATTTTTTAATATTTTTATTATCTTTTTCTTATTCTTAATTATTCCATCACTTTTATATATTATATATATATATATATATATATATATATATATATATAATATCAATTTTTTTTAAAATTTTCCTCTTTTATATTGTGAGTGCATGAAATGTTGAGAATCAATTGTATGTCTTAAGAGATATCAATTATAGATGTATTACATAATTCAAATCTGGCATTTCAAGTCAACGAATAAAAAAAAATTAAAAATTTAAAAAAATTTAAAAAATTCTAGTTGGTAGGTTTAAAATTTGCGATAGGGAAAATTACATATTTATGTGGAAATATGTATACTAAAAAAAAAAAATAAATAAAAATAAATAAATAAAAGCTATATATGAAACGTGTAATTTAGTTAACTGTGTATTCTGTGTTTAATTCTAATCTATTGATAGTTGGTTGGTTTAAAATTTGGGATAGGGAAAATTACATATATATTTGATATTTAAGTTGACGCCTTTATGATCTACTAGCAGGACCTAGAGAGTGGGGGAAAAGGGAGATAATATCCCAATCCTATGTCCATTTTGCCTTTTGGTCCAGAGGAAAGGTTCATATATAAAAAAAAGTGTGGTGTAATGGTTAAAGTCATGGGAAATGGACTTGTCACCCCGGGTTCAAATCCTGGATGTGGTAATTGCATTTCACTTTGCGCTAATACCCTTGGGAAAGGTATGAATCCTACTCTCTCTCTCTCAGCTATGGATAAATAGTAGGGCAGACTGGGCTCTTTAACCTAGGTTAGGCAACCGGTCTAGGAGAAGGAAAACTCTGAATTCAAACTTGTTGAACTCCGCTTAATAAATTGACCTTGTGTCACATCCTGCTCGTACGGAGGGGTTGGTAGATATATATATATATATAAAAAAGTATTTAAAAAACTTTTGTCTACTGTTTTCATTGAACAATTCTTAAAACATTTCTCACCGTCTAACAACTTTGTGTATCCTTGTTAGTTTTCTCGGACAAGATTAATGTACCAACATCTCTCTCTCTCTCTCTCTCTCTCTCTCTCTCTCTCTCTCTCTCTCTCTCTCTCTCTCTCTCTCTCTCTTGTGCTGCTAATGCAACCGCTCAAGCAATATTTTCTTTGCGCATCAAACGCTACATGACAATAATGTCCCTTAATATGAGACAAGCAAAAAACTAAAAACAAAAAAAGGCCCCCAGAACAAAGACTGACAGTAGATAACTAACTCAGGGTTAACGTTTAAAAACAGGTTTTATTTCGGGAACGTGTACAATAAGGTTCGTGTGGCTGTATGTCCACATTAGTAGTCAAGTTCCCTATTTCCGGGGTCTCGCCCTATCGAGATTTTCCCTAATCTCGCCAGATCGAGATGTTAGTACATTACACTGACCCTTATACAAGCTTTAACTGAACCTTTTGAAAATAAGGTGTTTTGGGCCATTTCAGTTTGAAATAATGCCTCAATGTTGCCAGTATCTCAAAAACATGTATCCATCATTGTCTGAAAAACAAGTGCGTGTGTGTGTGTATGTATATATATATCACAGTATGATAATTTAATTAATACAACGTTTGATATGTGTACATTTGAGAAATTGTTTCTGTTTTAAATAGTACTACCGCAAAATAGTTCAATATGTAAAAAGTATGATAATCTTGATTTAACTCTCACTTTTTTTTCTTTCTCTCCTTATTTTCATTGTGTTCGATTAAAACAGATTAGCGTTATCGCTTCCAGTCACCCCTCTATCTTTCCTAAATTCTTTCTTTCTGACATTTTTTTCTGTGTAGCATATCCTTTTTCTTTCCTTTCTTTATAATAAAAACGGAATGGCCCGTTATTTAGCTGAGGTGATGAGACACATGAGAATTGGGCGGATAAGCAATACCATATAAGAAGGAATTACATTTTTGAATTTCATCTTGGACGACTTGAACGGCCACATTTTAACCAGAGTGTGTTGCAAGATGATAACGGTCGTAATTTTTTAAGGAACACGATTATTAGTATATAGATTATTGATTTGTGATCTACTATTCATGGTGTGATCTACTAGGGGGAAAGACAGGGTTAGGGCTAGGGTTCGTTTAATGGGAAAATAATGGGTAGTTAATGGGTAGATCACATATTGGAATGTAAACAACTAATGGGATCTACTATCATGACATGTGATCTACTCTCACATATTGGAATGTAAACAACTAATGGGATCTACTATTCATGACATGTCTCTACTAGGAAAAAAGAAGACAGGGTTAGGGTTAGGGTTAGTTTAATGGAGAAATAATGGGTAGTTAATGGGTAGATCACAGATTGGAATGTAAACATCTCGGGAGATCACTTATTGGATTAGAAACGATTCGATAGATCACATATTGGAAGAGCACCCAATTGTGAATAAAACAAAATGTCTTCGGCATAGAATAATCCAACAAGGGTTGATATGTCGTAAAATCCAACAAACCAAACTAAGTTGCGCTTAGTAAATGACTGTTAAGTTCATGGGTTGAGGTAACCTTCTCCCCACATACCCTTTGTTCACCTGAATGTTGATTCCAAAACGACCACAGGATGAAATAAATCATAAAACTGATATAACAAAAAAAAGCACCAATTATTGTTTATTTGTTTCTAAAATGCTATTTGTTGTAATATCAAAATCTGTGGAGATCAAGGAATATGTGGATTAACTAAATAAACTAAGTTGCGCTTAGTAAATGACTGTTAAGTTCATTGGTTGAGGTAACCTTCTCCCCACACACCTTTGTTCACTAGAGTGTTGATTCCAAAACGACCACAGGATGAAATAAATCGTGGATTTGATAGAACAAGAAACTTTACATAAGTATGTTGGATTCTATTGGATCCGCCATGATTCATATACAGATCTTCATCATCGACAAATCATCCATCATTTTACAAATGAAACATACAGGAAACGTTTTAGAATTGATTTTGTTTTCTGAATAACTAGTTAATATATGATTTGTATATTCAGAGAATTTTCTTTTGTTCACATTACACCAGTAGTAAATGACATGAAAAAGAATAAGCTAATTTGCAATATATATTTAAAATTATTGTAAAATAAAGTGCTCTCTCCCTCCCCGCCCAACGGGTGGGATTGCTATAATTAACGGCGTCGATCTCAGGGGGCCATCCCCAAGGCAACACCTGCCCCTTGATTTAAAGGGGCAAGGCTGGGTTTATTGCCCAGCGCCTGAGGCGCCCCTTTGAGGGGGAATGCCGACGGGATCGACGCAATTTTTCACCTGCCACCCATGAGCTTCGGTTTGTGGGTGGTCCCACGTTAATAGGGCCTTGTGCCTAACCCGTACAAGTCGGGTACGAGGTAAATACAATGTCCTTACTTTCAGATAGCACCCACTATAACGTCTAAACGGCTGGGTTGATTATCAGTGCCTGGGGGGATGGAGAATGTCACTTATGAGTTCGTCTCTGCTTGTCCAGCATGTCTTGTTTGTCTTACTCGTATGGTTTGTGTGATAGGGGGAAGAGGCCGTGCAGCTGCTTTCTTGTGGGGTGATCTGTTTAATATCATACGCAGCATTTTTGTGCAGCTCACATCTAGCTTATTCTCTAGGCGCTTCGCTAAGGTTCAGGTGGTGCAGCCATACAGTAGCGTTGATACTACTACGGCTTGGAAGAATTGTCGCTTGAACTTGTGTGGTTGTTTCTCATATGACTGGTAATCTGTCTATGGCAGACCATGTCTTCACTATACGTGTATTAACCCCGCTTTCTGTGGATGAGATATTACTGCCTGGGTACGTAAATTATTCCATTGTTTTAGAGGCTTACCGTCGAGTGTGGAGATGCCTCCTTCATTTTTAAAACACTCGGTTTTATCGGAGTTCACATAGAGACCGATTTTCCGTGCTGCCTTCTCCAGGCTCTGTAACAAGGATTCGGCTTGTGCAGGTGTATTTGTAAGAAGTGTCAGATCATCTGTGTAGTCCGCGTCTCTGCGGGATTTCGCCTGTTTCTTGCTTTTTTTATTATTGTGAGGCCTTTTTCTTTTATGGGATCTAAATATATTCGAAGTGCATAGTTTAAGCATATTATTTAAATTGTAAATATTACTTTATTTGCCTTTTTAATTATTTTATTCTTATTCATTTTGCTCGGCGGGGATTTGTTTTTGTAAATAACATTTCAGTTATTTTCCCAATAATTCACAATATATGTACATTGATTTATGTGAATAGTTTAGAAATTTGTGAGTGACTGGTGTATTTTGGTGATTCTCGTTTTAGATATTTTTAGAATAAAGACATTATGGTGAAATGAATAATATTTGCTTGAGTCAGTGAATGGAACGGTTTAGGTTAAAGTTAGAATAGTTAAGACCTTCCCAACTCCTCAGCCGCTCCAATTTTAGACCTCGTGTCACTTTTTATACATTTTCTAGGATAAATATTCTAATATATTTTAGGATATTGATCCTCGTGGGATCCTTTCTTCCTTGAAATTCTTTTTTTTTTTTTTTTTTTGCCGCTTTCCGTTTCTCATTCACCCAGTTCCTTATTAATTCTATTTTCATGTCATACTTCCTTTCTCTGTCGTTTATATTCGTAAGCTACACAATCTTTAATAATTAGCCATGCTCGGCTTTTAAGCGAACAGCGAGAGGGAGTGGCTCTATTGAATAATTGGAGATACGCAATAGAAAATTATATTGAAAAGTCAATGATATTTTTTTTTAATTTACTTTTTTCTATAACAAAAATACAACTTGCAGGGATAGCAGTGGTTGGTTAACTTTTATGGCATGTCAACCCTTGTTGGGTTATTTTATGCTGAAAATATTTTGTTTGATTAATTCTTGAAGGGTATTCAATCTTTTTAAAACTTATTTTCAATAATCAGCTTTTGATCTATTTAACCCATAGATGGGACCCTAACAGGTACTACCACTTCGGTTCAGAGTGGACCTAGAAGTAATGGTCGTGAAGGGAGTACTCCACATCCTTCAGAACTACAAAATTGGAAATTCACGATCAGATAGTTTAACAATTTTATAAAGGACACTATCTTGTCGCCTTCGCTAATCCAACTCCGCCTGAACTCGAACACTCTAGATGGACTACACGAATGAACTATAATGGCAAACATTGAGACGTTTGTGTATTCAGCCAGTGAATCATTTAATTCTAGTCGACACATCACTGTCAATAACCGCTCTGTCTTCATTTGAGACAATTTCAGTAGGCACTGTGGTTAGTTGGTTGGTAGCTGAATGATTTTAGCAAAACTTAAAACTTTGTTCTTATCAATTAAGATATTATTTCCCACAAAATGCTATTTCATTTTAACACCGAACTTCTGTTTGAACTCGTAACCTCAAGATCTTCAGATTATGGAAACATGAATAGAAAGTAAAGAAATCGGACGCAAGCATTTATTGGAAGAAAATCTCTAATTTCGCTGATTCAAACAACCGCTTCTTTTTTTAATTAAAAAAAAAACAACCCTCAAATTGCATCAATATATGGGGGTGGTAAATTGCTAACGATAGCGATTTTATTTTAGGCAAAACTTGATTATTCTTTTAAAACCAGAAACGTCGCAAGTTTTGAACGTAAAAAGTTCAGTGCTTTTGTTACGTCATTGAGGGGCTTGGTGTTACGTGGCGGGGCTTGTCGCCGTGCCTCGAAATGTACGGCACTAAAAATGTATTTCTTGTATAACAATGTGGTCACAGTACCAAAAATGTATTTGTTATATAATAAAGTACCAAGATGTATTTGTGTCAAACTCCGGAACGATATAAATAGCCAACTCAAGCCCCAGCAGCAGTCGTCATTAGTAGATAAAGAAGGCACAACAGACACGTAAGTTATATAGTCACAAGGGGCTTAGCATTTATTTTCAGGTTCGTGTCATGGGCTCTGTTTCGGGGAGAAGGAAAGACAGAGAGAAAGAGAGAGAGAGACACTGTTAAATTACTCTACCTTCTAACATGGTACCAACTATATCGCTGTCCCAACACTAGGGACCAGCAGCTCCGTGTGAACCCTGCTACGGCCGAAAGCGAAAATGAGGACAATCTTCTTCTTCCTCGTTCCTCGTCACCACGTCACTTCCATTCTGGTCAACACACGGAACTTCCGGTTTTAGCTTTTAACTCCTCTTCCGGGGGTCATACCTCGGTCAAGTTACCGGCAACCCGTGGTGTGTCCACTCCTCCTTTTCCTCTCTTTCTCTAGCAGTCCTCACACGGCTTTATTTTTATTCTCGAATTCTGTTAGACCCTAATAATTACGCTACATTGGATAATTAAGGGATCGCAAAAGAATCAGTTTTAGTAAAAGAAAATTATGGTGAAAAAAATTTTTTTATTTTGAAAAATATTTTGAAAGAATTAATTTATTTGGAATGCAGTTGTTTAAATTGTTTGTTGAAATTCCAAATCGGAGAAAATGTCGGGTCGAATACTTTCGGGAGAATTCTAAACATTCTTAAGAGGAATGTCGAATTGTTTGGTTAAAAATTCCAATGTATACAATATACATGGAATTAAAATAATGACGTTAGAAAATAATCAGCTTATTAACGGTAATTATAAAAGAGGGGGTGAATAGTCGAAAGGGAGAAGAGCCGGCGAAGTGGCTGGAGACAATACATTACACAGGCTTGATTATCCTATCCGAGAAAAACAGTCTTTCTTTCTTTCCAACTTTGACACTTAGCTAAAATGGACAGTCACAAGCTTACTAAATCTAATTATGCCGATTATGTTCTTGTAAACAATCTTTCTATCTCCCTTTGCATTGACGACTGCTAGATTGTCATGACCATAATAAATGTTTGTTGACAAGAGGTTGCTGCCGAGTTTATTTTCAATCAGTACAGGTTACCACGGAACTTTATTGAAGGGACGTTTTTCACACACGAAGAAACGAGCCCATATAGGAGAACGAAGATCCCACTACGTTACGCTTTAACTAATATCTTGTTATTCCTTTTATTTTCTCGATATATTCTTCGGTTTTTAGAATTGGTTGGTTGGAATTTACGGCATATCAACCCTGGTTGGGTTATTTTATGCCAAAAACATTCATTCTGGATGGTTACTCAATTTTTAAATACATTTTAGAATTCATTTCTTCCTATTTAACCCATTGATGGGACCCTAACAGGTATTACCAATCCAGGTCAGAGTGGACCTGGGCGAAGGAATACTCTACACACACACGCCAAAGCTCCGAAATTGGACACTAAGACCCTCAGCCACCGCTTCTAGCACATATGATAAAAAAGGGTTAGGCGTTTTCCATAAGAGTAATAGGATTGAGACAATCATATAGGTGCTAGGGCTTGACGTGACCATCTGATTTATCGGAGGGGACTTCTTCGACCGCCTGTTTAGCCTAAGTAAGGACCAAAGTGGAGTGTTACATATTATAGACTGCTCAGCCACCATGGTTCCATCCTTCAGCATCACGGGTGGTGTTGGAATGTTTTGTATATAGTTATTTACTAAGCTAAGCTTAGCTGCGGTACACGGTCAGAACTATGGGGAGCCCAATGAGAATCGAACTCACTAACAATGGTTTGCGAAGCAAGCTTGCTAACCATTACACCACCTGAGGTGCCCATGTTTTGTATATAGTTATTTACTAAGCTTGGCTTAGATGTGGCACAAGGCCAGATGTATGGGGCACCCAGTGAGAATCGAACTCACTAACAATGGTCTTCAAACATAGCTTGCTAACCATTAAACCACCTGAGGTGCCCATGTTTTGTATATAAGGTTTGCTACAATACGGCACTTAAATTTATAGACTAACCGATGTCACGTGGTTTAAGCCTCAGCCAATTAAGAGCCCGAATGCGTGGCTCGTTGACTACTTAATCACTGATACTGAAATACGTCCATTTGCAATCATTGACGAAGGACTTGCAATACTGAGGAGCACCAAGGAACAACCGAAGGATTCTTTACCAAGGATTTCCGCTGGACAAGCGCTCTTGCTTGAAGACTAAAGGATGGCCCATAAAATCGTAACAGGTTGTCAGCCACGGTCAACAGGTGGCACAAGACTTTGTTAAGATCTATTGTTAGTAATGTTTTCGTGAGAACAGACGGATTGGAAAATTATACGTATTTTATTGTCTCCATTCCTATCACATAGTGTTACCAGGTTCTTTTGTCAGTCAAGTTTTTCATAACATTTGCACTGACCTCTGATGTGGGAGGTCTTAACTTTAAAAAAAAAGTTCTGTTGAAATAGCCCGGAAGAATGCTTCGCCAGCTGTAGACCATTTCTCATGTGGAAGGTCGAACGACCAAGAGATTTTTAGATTTCAAGTCGGTCATATTTCATAGTGCTGTAATTGCTTGAAATACATAGATTATATCTAGCCATGTATAACAGGAAAATTTACATAACTCATCGGCTGCTGACACAGCTTTTTAAACATATTTGATTTTTCTTTTCAATTCACTTCACGATAATAAGGGATTGGTTATGTATTAGCAATTAAATCTCTTCATTGAGCTGAAAAATGTCTTCAGACTTAAAAAAAAACTAAATGATATATATATATATATATATATATATATATATATATATATATATATATATATATATAATGTAAAAGGAATGACTTACCGGTAAAAATATTGGGGTGGTCTCAATATTTGGTTGGTATAAGTGTTACTCGGATAAGTCAGCGTTATAACAAAAATATATATAAAGTGCTCAGCACGTAAGTAGAGCGGATAGCTCAATACGTAATTAGAGCAGTTAGCTGTAATTAATCCATATCGTGATTAATTTAGTGGATTTAACCCTGAAGATCCTTATGGTAAAACTCGAGTAGTTTATTTCTGTACACACTATGATATATATATATATATATATATATATATATATATATATATATGTGTGTGTGTGTGTGTGTGTGTCTGTCTGTCTGTGTCTGTGTGTGTGTGTGTGTATTTCTATCTAATCATGCTTAAAAGCAAAAATGTAACCTTTATATTTTTATGTTTACTTTTATAATTCAGGTTAAAAGCGTGCTAAGAGTAACTCGAAACCGAACTTTTTAAAACCTATTTTTCTGATGCAGGTATCATTGGGGATTGAGTCAGATATTTGACTGACTAGCTTCTAATCTGGACTATTAGAATAGTCTGAAATTTGTGAATCAAATTTAATTCATTAGAAGAAACGTGTTAAAATATTCTGCTACAATAGAGCTTGATAAACATACAGTATATAACGAAATGCCAAAGTTTGATACAATTATTCTTTGTCCGCTTTTTAATGTTTCGTTTTCTTAATATTTCTTTGCTGACTTCTGATTTAGGTCGGAAAATTAAAACGGAAAGTTTTTGGTGGTTTTAGGGGATTAAGGTTGTTTTTAATTACTTTTTTCTTTAAAATAATAAACAACAAAAAAACAAATTACTATACATTTAATGTTGAAAAATATTTTTTAAACTAAGTTTAATTGAAATTATACATTGTGTAATAGTAACACAAACAACTGTCTCAATAATAGATTCAATAATTATTTCAATGGTTAATTAAATGTATAGTAATTTGGGTTTTCTGTTGTTTATTTTTTAAACAATTAAAACTTAATTAAAAACATCCTTAATCCCTAAAACCGTAACCCAATTCGCAAAATGTTAATTCATAGACTGTTGTTAAACTGTCATGGGGGATCACCTAAAAACTTTCCATTTTAATTTTCCGACCTAAATCAGAAGTCAGCCTATTTCTTTAAACTACAGGTTTATCCACAACGTCTGGGTGCAAGAGGATTAACGCATACTTTTAAAATAAAACAATTTAACATAAATAAATACAATAGTGAAATCTCCATGTACCCAGACTTTGTGGACACCCTGTACAATAATTTAAGAGCAGTTGATGACACATCTTTTTTTTTTAATTAAAACTTCTCTGTTCCCATATTTGACGACCTTGTCACCCTATTCAGACAATTGTTACCAAATTCAGTCGCCATTAATATGGCTGCCAACTACAGAATCCAAATCTGGTTGGTTAACCAATAGAAAAAGATTTTAGTTATTTTTAGACATTTTTTTAATAAAAACAAATCCATTATAGAAAATATTTCAGAAAATTTGTTCATTTTATCTCCAATGACCTGTTACAAGATGACCGGAGATTTGCTTATTCAAACACTTTGTAACAGAGAAAAAAATACTTTTCTGAAGTCGCGTTAATTCAGCGCCTTTTTATAAGAGACAAACAAACAAAACAAAAAAAGAAAAGAAAATGCCACCTTGAACAAAAGTTTCGCCGGAAATTACTGTCGTAACTTAATCCACCATTGAATCTAATGTTAATATTCACGTCAAGTAATTTATGTAGTCTTTTATTTTATATGATTATTTTTACGTTTTGTATTTTAAGCGCCATTTTATTGTTTGAAATATGTTTTTTGTTTTTTTCTTTTTCTTTTTTACTATTTGTGCGCTTACTAGTTTTCTGATACTTTGTGAGTTTATTGTTCAGTAGATGCTCTATGAATCTAGCCTTGTGCCAACCCGGTACAAAAGATGACTATTACCGTATTTGACAGCATATAGGACGCACATTTTTTCCAAAATTTTGGCTAAAAAATTGCCCTGTGTCTTATACATCGTAGGTGAAGTTTGAGACCTCCCGTAGGCCAGGGTTAATCTTCTCTATGATACTCACTAACCCAGCTTACGCTCAGTACTTTTACCTACCCTAAACTCCATGCATCCTTATTTTATTGCTGGTATTGTTATAATCAAGTTTAACAGGAGCGTAGGTTAACAATATATGCTTAAATACACTAAAAACTTTTTTTCCTGAATCTGATCTGGTGAAATGTGGGTGCGTCTTATATGTCGTCAATTCTTATCTTATGATAATGGAGATTCGGTGTCAGTCTGTAACCGACGCTACGTCACTGCTTACGTAACAATACACTCAAGAATTGCGTAAGTTGACTATTTAAATTATATTCAAAATCATTAATATATAGAATAAATTTTATTTATTAATGATGTCTATGAAAATCTGAGTTAGATTTGCCTCAAAACAGCCCATGTTATTAGTGCGTTTGAAATCCTGTAATGTGTCTTGTCTATCACTAAGAAATAAATATTTACATAATATATGCTATAGTTAATTTGTAAATTGGTTTTAACAAAATCAGATTTAATAAATAATTACTTCGTTTTATTGTTTTATTCTCCAACATATTAAAATAAATCCTATAAATGATTTTATATAGAAACCAATTGAAATAAGGGTTAAAATTGCAAATCATCGTTAAAATTAAAACGGAAAAATTTGGCTTGGGCATAGATTTTAATGAATTTAATCATTACTAAGGACAAGATTTGTGTTATTTTTAACTTAAATTTTAACCGTTAGTTGTGTTTAAGGAAAAAATAGATAAAACAAAACAGATGAATGATAAGACTAGACAGAATTAATAAACATTTACAAACAAAAAACGTACTTTCTATTTCAATATTACAGGCGATGTGTGCTTTTCTTAAGTATGGATGATCAAATGTACAATAATCCGTGTTTTTTATGTTAATAAATTCTCGGAAAATATGTATCTCCCTTAAAAATTAGTTCTCTTGTGGCCCTCAGTAGGAAAATAACGACCAATGAAAAACGGTTAAAAACACAACTAATCGTGTCCTTAGTAATGGTTAAATTCATTAAAATCTATACCCAAGCCAAATTTTTCCGTTTTAATTTTGACGATTTGCAATTTTAACCGAAATAAGTGTAAGTTTTTATATGCGTTCTTATTTAATTTCGTTAGTCTTTCTAATTCAATATATTGAATGTGTGTTAATGGTTTTGATGTCTACAGCAAAGATCAATGGATTCAGAAATTTTGGATTGAAACTTATATAATAATTAATACGTTTGTGATTGTGGGGCAAATAATTGCTGTGTATTTTTCAGCCCTATAATCCTAACTAAATTAATGTCTACAGCCCACCCTTCTATCTATACATATATAAAGGGCAGTTGTATGTATATGCATGTCCGGATGAAACTTCGAAAATAAAAACAATTAACGACAAAGTAAATATATATACACATCAAATATCACCAGGGCTTGGTTTTTGAGCAAAAACATTTGATTTATATTCGTGAAGATAATTAAAAAATAAAATTGAAATGATAACAGCATGGATTATTTTTCATTTAATATTTTAGATAGTAGACATTAACATTTCTTTTCAGAGTAGTTGGATCAATGCAAGGTCTATTTTTTACATAGGGATTTAAATGGGGCATCCCACGATTCATTAATAATGGATCTGCGGGACTAACTTTAAAAAATCCCCCTCTACCCAGGCGACGCTGGGTAGCCTCTGTTAGTCTTTATATAAAGAATCTACAATACTAGTAAGTTGTTCGTTGAAACTTCCTTATCAAGAATTTAAAATCCTCTGTATAAATGTTTAAATTATATTTTTTCTTCTCTACGGTGGGTTGATCTGATTGACGGATAGACACAAATTCATTTACAATGATAACCGAGCCATGACTTTGTACTAAATTAACCTCCTTTTTAAAACCAAATTCCCTTCACCCCAGGAGGTACCTTCCTTCTTTTTTTACTGGTGCACCCAAGGCTCTATGTACATGCATACACGCACGCATGGAATTTTAAGAGGCTGCTCGAGATAAGAACATTTCTCAAACACACGTACATTTTAGTTGGTTATTATTATTATTATTATTATTTTATTATTATTAGTTGAGTTTTAACACCAGTGGTATCTGTTTTTTGTTTTTTTACTGGAGATTAAGTTACAGCAAGTTTTTTTAACTATTTGAACTGATTTTGATAGTCCCGTCCTGTTGAAGATTCAAATCTTCCTCTGATTTCCAACCTTCTCTCAGCCCTGTCGGCTGGGGTTTTTAGAATACACTGACTGCCCTTCTACAGACGCGTAAGACTCTACCCAATGGGACCAACTGTTGGCCGTGGGTGATGACCCGTGATGGTTAAGGACGGAATCCTTGTGGCTGAGCAGTCCATGACATGTAAAACTCCACTCCGTCCCTTACTTAGGCTAGACGGGTGGTCGGAGAGGCCCCCTCCGATCAATCGGCTGATTACGTCAAACCCTACCACCTATATGATTGCCCCAACCCTATTGCTTATGTCAATCTCCAACCCTTTTTATCATACGTGCTAGAAGGCGTTGGCTGAGGGTCAGAATTCTGGTCTCTATCTGATGGTGAAGTACCAATTCTGGAGCTATCCCCATTATTACCAGGTCCACTCTGACGCGGAGTGGACCTGTTAGGACCCCATCAATGGGTTATATAGAAAAAAATAATTGAGGTTTTTTTTAAATTAGTTTTTAAAAAATCTTGAATAGCCATCAAGTATGAATAAAACAAAACATCTTCGGCATAACCAAACCCAACAAGGGTTGACATGCCGTAAAATCCAACCAACCAACTAATCAATTCATGGAATCTATTAATAATGGAGATTCGCTTCCGATTTTTGACTGTAACAAAAACTACGTCACTGCTTACGTCACACTGCCAAAAATCGTCATAAATAGAATACACTCAAAATTTGAGCATGCAATGTTAGACAGTCCCCATTGGTTTTTTAAACAAGTTTTAATAAATACATACTTGGTATTATCTATCTATCTATATATTTTTTTTATTTTAATATATATTTAAAGTTATCAGAACTAAGTTTCCATTTCAATTTTTTTATTTTTTACTCCTTTAATAAATTTATTTTATTTTTTACTCCTTTAAGAAATTTGATGATTTTACTTTACTTATGATACAAACTCTCTGATATTAAATTTTCAACTCCCATCCCCTCAGGCAATATTTATTTTACGTCGCCCAGAGGATATTTTGCTAGTTTATATAATTAAGTTTTACATTTTTATTTAAAATGAATTGAACTAAATCAAGGGGAAGTATTTCGGGAGACATCACAGTTAAATTGCAGAGGTTGATTCGATCGGGTGGAGTAAAATCCTACTGTTGGTCCGATAGTTTAAGATCTTTCTAGGATGACCCTAACAAATTCTTGAAATATGGTCAGAAATGGCAGGGTCATCGCTATATGGACGGGCATTTATCGATTATTGTAAGTGGATTTATCGACAGGGCTTTCAATACACTGACTGGATCCCCAGTAGTGTTTCAGACCCACCTCCCCAAAAGGAGCGTCTTGGATATGACACAAAACTGCATTTGGTGATGAAGATCCAATTGTGAAAGGTGGATGGAGTGTCCCTTCGTTGCCATTACTCCCAGGCCCACTCTGACCCAGAGTAGTAGTGCCTGTTAGGATCACATCTGCGGATCAAATAGATCTTTGCAAACTATTTGCATTAGATAATAATACTTATATAACCTAGAGCAAAAATCTCCATTACACAACAAATATAGATATAAATGTACAATTTACGCAATTCCCTAACCAAGAGGCATAAAATAACCCCAGACGGATTGGTATTCTGTTAGAAATAACCAATCGTATCTAGTAATCATTGGTTTTTGGTTTGTTTTGTTTTACGGCATATCAACCTCAGTGGGTCATTTAATGCCGATAAAGTTTTGAAATAAATCAATTCTTAATGGATAATACAATTTTTTTATAATACATTTTTCTATTTAACCCATAGATGGGACCCTAACAGGTACTACCACTCCGGGTCAGAGTGGACCAGGGAGCAATGGTGATAAAGGGGTGCTCCACATTCCCCAAACCTCCAGAACTGGAACCTCGCCATCAGATAGAGTTTAACGTCATTCCCAGGACATGTAGACCCGCAGCCACCGCCTTCTAGCACCCATATGATAAAAAGGGGTTGGGGCTTGCCATAAGGGCAATAGGGTTGGAAAATCATATACGTGCAGTAATCATTGATATGAAATCTGAACCAATATATATGCCAAAATGTAGGGGTTTTTTTTTATTTTAGTTTTACAAAATAACCAATTATCTTTTTAAAGATTCACATTTAATAAATATTCTCCCTCTCTCTCTACCAAGATATAACCAACAGTTGTCTATTCTTAAGGATTTAATTCTTAGCAGCTTTTTTCTCTCCATAGTTTTCAGAGTATTTCCGCTATAAATATGGGGGCTGATGGCACCATTTTTCCTGTTGGTGGTCCATTCAAAAATTCCTTGGCGATTAGGGCGTTGGTGTTGGGGTAGTCTGGTTAATCACTTATGGTGCTGAATCTCAAATGTTGCTTTTTTTTTTCTTTTTCTTTTTTTTTCCTTTTTGTCTTTCCTTGAAAAAATATACAGTAACTCCCTATTTTCAAAAATCTTATTTCTGAATCCTTATTTTAATAAAAAGCAAAGATGGAATTACATATTCTTCATTCAGACGCACTGACGAAACCATTTTTCCCAGTCTGTCCATGTGGATCTCTAATCCACTCATCACCGCGGATCCAAATGACTTCTTAGGATCAAGCATTATCACTCAAACTAATGTAGGTAAAGTAAAGCCTAAAGTCGGTATCAGCCAAACAGCGATGGAGTCTATCCCCTTTCCACTAGCACTAGACCAAGGAGATTGCAGAGGTCTGAAGTGGCGCGCTACACCTACCATCAGCTCCTTACTTTACCGCACAGATCCCTGTGCTACTCATACGCTGAGTTGGCGAGGACCGGTATCAAATCAGGAATATCGTGGTTCCTAGCCGGACACTCTGCCGACTGAGCTAAACCGGCCCTTAAATAGCCAAACTAATGACTCCTGGCATATTTCAACCGTTTACCAGTTATTTTTAATTACTTAAATTTCCTACTAAGATAATAGATTATGTTGATCCATTATCTAAGAGAGCTAAAAAAAATTTTTTGGTGCCCCGATAAAGCTAAAAAGTATAAATATAAATACACGATATGTATAACTTCCTAGCCGTTAGGCATGACATAACTCCAGATGGGTTGATATACCGTTAAAATCAATAAACAAACAAACAAAGCTATAAACAATGATTTTAGAAGTGTGTGATCGTCAGTAAGAATCTCTGTTACTTCCCAGGAACTCTTGTGAAATGGCAGAAATAAATTCTCGTATTCGTCCTTCAAGTTCTTCCAAAGTCGTTAGCTTCGTTGAGTAGACTTGCTCCTTCAACCAACCCCAAAGAAAAAAGTTACAGGGCTTCTGTCCAGCCATTCATCCAGACCACGTCTACCCATCCAACGCCCAGGACAATGGTGATTCAGCCATGTACGAACAACAATAGCAAAATGTGGAGGAGCACCATCTTCCATATATTAAGGAACATACATTAAAGAATTGAAAAAAAAATGTAACTGCATATTAAAAGAAATATGGTTTAAAATATTGAGTTTTTTTCAACCTACCTGGAGAAAACAACACTTCTATATTTTTAAATAATTGGCATCACTCATGATTGTTCTCTTCTTTTTTGGTTTGGCTTGTTTTGTTTTACGGCATATCAACCTCAGTGGGTTTTGAAATAAATCAATTCTTAATGGATAATACAATTTTTTTATAAATACATTTTTCTATTAACCCATAGATGGGACCCTAACAGGTACTACCACTCCGGGTCAGAGTGGACCAGGGAGAAATGGTGATGAAGGGGTGCTCCACATTCCCCAAACCTCCAGAACTGGAACCTCACCATCAGATAGAGTTTAACGTCATTCCCAGGACATGTAGACCCGCAGCCACCGCCTTCTAGCACCCATAGGAAAAAAGGGGTTGGGGCTTGCCATAAGGGCAATAGAGTTGGGAAAATCATATAGGTGCTAGGGCTTGACGTGACCAGCCGATTGATCGGAGGGGGCCTCTCCGACCGCCCGTCTAGCCCAAGATAGGGTCAAAGTGGAGTATTGCATGTCATGAACTGCTCATCCACCTGGGCTATATCCTTAAGCATCACGGGTTGCCACCCACGGCCAACAGGTGGCCCCATTGGGGGAGTCTTACCCCTCTGCAGAGGTGCAGTCGGTGCATTCTAACGCCCCAGCCGACAGGGCGGTCTTCTTTTTGAAAACAAAATGAATCATAAAGTGTCAAGTAAAAATAAATCTTTTCTCCTGAGATGCCAATTAGCCATTGACAAATCGGGCTGTAAAATTCAAAATTCACTTTTGAGTTCGATTTGTGAATTTTATCTATAAAACCTGAAAGGTAACTGAAAACTGCCGTTTCTCTGTTCATATTTCTGAATATGTCACCCCCTGTTAATTATCAACTACTATTGGGAACTGTAGGTATTTACTAGGTACCAGCAATTGTGACGTCATAGATCTATTTTGCAAAATCAAATCATAACCCCTAATTGAAAAGAATTACAAAATAATTGATTAATAAGTCAACACTGATAATTTTATTAAAATCGAAATACTCTCTGATTTTCTGTATTTTTTATCAATCAGGGTTGATAGTGAATTGTTACGTCTCGGCTACCATAGAATTAATATATTTCGCGCTTTTTAAACAAGACAATATCTGATTTTATAGCGGACAATTTTTTTTTTCTGCGAGATTGGAACAAACAAAAAAGGATAATACATTTAAATAAAATATCAACACGTGAGTAATTTTTCTGTACATAGTGTATTTAATGTTTTTTGTTATTGATTTCTAAGAAGAAACTTTTACAAATTTTTTAAAGGTATTTTAAACTTTTAATAACTTGTTTTCTAATTACTTCACGCAGAGTGTCCGGTTTCGTAAATTTGGGGGCAAATTTAATGTTTAAGATGTATTAAAAATTAATTACATATGTGATATCATTTTGCTTTTTGTTACTGAGGCTCATTGAGCAATTACTTTTAGGTCGGCTCCATCCAACGAATTCACCGCATCCCGAATGAACGAGGTATGTTAGTGAATTCATGAAACGAGTAACGAGGGAATAAGAAATTCACAAGCGGTCCTCAAATCCTGCATCCATATCTTGGTCAAGTGAAGATGACCTTGTTTGCCGTAAATTTTCCATAGACAAGTATGCCAAAAGCCATTGATTCCTGTCGATAATGGAGACTCTCTTTGGGTTTTCACCAGAGCCCCTTAGCCGAGTTGTGGCCCTAATACCACTGGGTAACAGACCAATCCGCCTTGGAAGGGGTCCTAGCAGGAACTTGAGTTCTAGACGGCATAGCTATGGCACTACCACGTTGTCACCACCCTGCCACAGTGAGGAGGGGTTGGACTTTAGGGTGGATAAAACAAAATGTCTACCCATCAATAATGTATAAACAAAACGTCTTTGTTATAAAATAACCCAACATAAAATCAACCAACCAACCAACCAACCTTAACTACCTTGTATTCCCCGACAGTACCATTTAATAGATACTATGGAGTAGGAAGAGGTTTAGGTTTTTATGGTTTATAGGTAGCTGGATATCTCGGTGCGTGTTCTTCGGGTTTTTGCTTTATCTCCATCTTATTTGGTGATCGCGCTGAAAAGGAAGGAATTTAAGGAACGAAAAAGAAAGAGACAAAGGCAAGAGGTAGTTTTATGACTTAGGCTTTATTGAACGGGTCATATCGCATGTAGCAAGGGAATATCTCTCTGGCTAGTAGGAGCGACTAGACCCAGTTACGGCCTAAACTCGAATGTCCGAGATATTCTTTTGGGGGTCGCACATGCGCCGAGGGTTCTTCCGGTGAAGGCCCATGGAAGTTTGTTGGTTTTTTTTTTTTTTTTTAATTTTAGTTTTATTTAATCCCCACAATACCCTTAAAGCAAGTGTTGGGTCAGTAAAACGAAGTCCGGGTGGACGCAAGTCTAAAATGAGTTATCTTCCCTTGCTGTCTTTCGTTCGCCGCCGATAGGTGGCGTTTGTATTTGGCCACAAGTGGGAAATACGATTCCCTGCCTCTTTTTCACTCAGGCCGTCAACGAGTTAACAGCACCTGCTGCCTCTAAACCTTTAGGGGACTTTGCCCTCTACCTGACCAGCTACCAGTAAGTGGCATTCTCTACGACATGAGTCGTACGCCTAATTTCTCTTATAAAACGTTTATGTATCTGTTATATATATATCTTTCTCTTAAATGTATCTCCGTTACTTGCGGAATAAATATTGTTATCTTTTACACCTTTGTCGGAATTTTTTTGTGTATACAAATGTACCCACGTTGGGAGGTTACTTTAAGCCTTCCAACGTTAATATAACATCCCCTCATGTTATACAAAGGATGTTGTTTTGACATAAACATTATATTTCTAACATTTTCGTCTATGTTGGAGTAAACGCATTAGAGAAAAATTTCTAATAATCAAAAGTTCTTTTGTATTTGTCTGCAAAGGCGGAATCAAAAATCCAAACAAAATTGTCAGCAATTTCCGGTGGTCGAGTTGTCGTTGTCGTAAGTGAATTTCACTTTGGTGTCGTAACGCTACAAAGGCAGCTTTTACAATTAAGCTTTGTACCAATTCTCATGGCATAGTTGCTACATTTTTTTTTTTAATCTTTTAAAAAACATTTTTGTCTGGCTTTATCTTTTAACGTTACTCAAAACAAAATCTGTTCCATTTGAAAGAGACTACCGACCGATTTTAAAGGGTTTTTTAGCTGAAAAATTATCAGAACTATTTTGTTTTTAATCTTCTTCGTGGTGAAACACTCTTTTTACGTCTTTTTATTTAGAAATATAAATTATGTCGCCTTAAAACATTGAAATCTATCTTGAGTAAACAACAACAATAAACAGGTCATATCTTTTTTTTCTGTTTAATGACTGGAAAAACGAGAATGAAACAACTGGATAATATTACTTTTCCAACCACAAAATACAATCATGAAATATTGTTTTTCCCATTAAAATCATTCCTTTTTTTTTGTTTTTTTTTTTTTTTTTTTTTTTTTAGTATTATTTGGACTATTGTTCTCATCTTCATTGTTATCTGTATAACGTTTCGGCCGATGTGCCCTCCGGCCTTCTTCAGGTATTTCTTGTCGGACTCGGGGACCTTCTTGTCGTAATCGGGAGCCATCACAGAACTTTTAACCTAATCCTTTATTCATTCCACGGGGGTATCTTGTTCTCATTCCGCTAACCATAGCTATGTTAATTATTATTCTATGTTACTGTTGCCCCTGACCAGGATTGAACCTGCAGTCTAGAGATAGCTGTCACTTAGTACTGTCTTAACTTAACTCCTTTATCCACTAGGCTATGTGTCCATTTGGACAATTCAGTGTGAATTTTGGGAACCTATAAACCTAATGTCTTGTTTTGGCTAGAATATCTACCTATTCACTTATGTATGATTTGTTTTTTACCTAGACTCATATTATTTTTGTTTTTTGATGTTGTTGTTTTTTTGGGGGGGCTGTTTTGTTTTGTTTTGTTTTGTTTTACGGCATATCAACCTCAGTGGGTTATTTAATGCAGATAAAGTTTTGAAATAAATCAATTCTTAATGGATAATACATTTTTTTATAAATACATTTTTCTATTTAACCCATAGATGTGACCCTAACAGGTACTACCACTCCGGGACAGAGTGGACCAGGGAGCAATGGTGATGAAGGGGTGCTCCACATTCCCCAAACCTCGAAAACTGGAACCTCACCATCAGATAGAGTTTAACGTCATTCCCAGGACATGTAGACCCTCAGCCACCGCTTTCTAGCACCCATATGATAAAGAGGGGTTGGGGCTTGCCATAAGAGCAATAGGGTTGGGGCCATAATATAGGTGCTAGGGCTTGACATGACCAGCCGATTGATCGGAGGGGGCCTCTCCGACCGCCCGTCTAGCCCAAGATAGGGCCAAAGTGGAGTATTGCAAATCATGAACTGCTCAGCCACCTGGGCTCTATCCTTAAGCATCACGGGTCGCCACCCACGGCCAACAGGTGGCCCCATTGGGGGAGTCTTACTCCTCTGCAGAGGTGCAATCGGTGCATTCTAACGCCCCAGCCGACAGGGTGTTTTTTTTGTTGGTAGTAAAACTGTTGCAAGGGAAGATATTTTCCCCTACAAGATAGTTGGACTCGTCCAACGGTACACATAAAGATACGAATACGCGAGGTTATTCGCAGTCGAGTCACTACTCATAATATTGAAGAACTACGCTTTGACTCACAACAAAAAACAAAGGTTTCTCCCTTTTTCTAGATATCATTTTTTAAGAGATCTTACAATGCGCAGTGTTCAAGTACTGTCAGCAACCTGGGTTCTTTGTTTATCAAAATGACTTGATTCAGCATTAAATGACCCGGAAAGGGTTGATATCCCGTAAAACAAAACAACTGAACTAATGCATTTTTTGTCCATCAAATCCCATCAGAACAACTTCAAGCGTCACTTCTATTCCAAGAAAAACTTCAAATGAAGAATAATTACACTAAACTATTAAGATTGTTTTTGTACAAATTTTATTTTAATTTTATGTTTGTGTCAATTTCATTAAAATCTTTATGAATAATGATTATGCTTCATCTGATAAAATTGATCACCTTAAGACTAATAATTTTTATTATTACTAAATATAATTAGACAATATAAAATGGAAGAAAAAATAAAATAAATAATAATAAAGTAATTATGGCTAAATCTAAATGATATCGGCAGGTTAACTTTCCTAGCCAATTAGAATTTTAAGGATAAAGGACGGGTTCGAATTTCATCAAAGCCTTTTTTTCTTTTCTTTTTTTTACACTAAACCTTTCAATTTGGGAATAACCAAATTAAATTTTAAACTAAGAAAATTCGGTGCTCTTCCAATATGGGATCTACCGAATGGTTTCTAATCCAATATGTGATCTACCGAGTTGTTTACATTCCAATATGTGATCTACCCATTAACTACGCATTATTTTCCCAATAAACTAACCCTAAACCCTAATCCTGTCTTCTTTTTTCCAAGTAGATCACATAACATGAATAGTAGATCAATAGTAGATCATAAACCTTCGGTAGATCCCATATTGGAAGAGCACCGAATTTTCTTAGTTTAAAATTTAATTTGGCTATTCCCAAATTGAAAGGTTTAGTGTAAAAAAAAGAAAAGAAAAAAAGGCTTTGACATTGGAAGAGCACCGAAAATTCCAAATGGAATAACAAAATCTCTGACTCTGTCTTAATA
>CM042150.1:34442050-34447050 GCA_023376005.1 Doryteuthis pealeii | reverse complement strand
TATAAAAATCATTCATAGAATTGATTTTAATACGTTGGAGAATACAACAATAATATTTGATATCAAGGAATTATTCATAAACCTGGTTTTGTTAAAACCAGTATGCAAATTAACCACCCCATATATTATGTAAACCTTTACATGTTAGTGATATATAAGACATACTGCATGATTTTAAATATAGTAAATAAGATAAATTCTATGTATTAATGATTTTGATTAAGTATTGTGATGTAAGCAGAGACCTAATTTCGGTTACAGACACCGCATCTCCATTATGATTAGAAGATGTTTTAAACGTATCCTTGGTGTATAGATAGCTCTGTGCGTGCGTATATAAGTTGAATTCAGACCAATGATTTTTTGAAAGGGTTAAAGATTGCGATCACAAGCATAACTAAGTTTTACCATATTAATATAATTATTCACGGCCGGTGTTTACAAAGTTGTAAAAAAAAATAAGTGGGGGTTGGGTAGAAAAAAACTGTGAATATTTTTATTTTACTGCCACATTCTTAACGGTGTGGGGTGTGATGGGGTTTGGTGGTCACAGTCGGTGTTTAGTAATTATTTTTCGTTAATTTAAATCTCCAAACATCTGAAGATAGTTTCAAATCATGAAACTAATAGTTATGCTAATAGACGTGTGACGACAGATCTTTAAACGTTTTTAAAAAATGGTTTATTTTAAAAATTATTTTAATCGTCAGTCTACATTCGACTTTAATAGTCACCTCCAGATATTGATCATTGTAAAAGGAACAATGTAAGTAGTATCTATTTTGCATTTCACACACACACACACACACACACACACACATATATATATATTATATATATATATATACATATATATATATATATATATATATAATATATATATATATATATATTATATATAAGTATGATTAGGCAGCATTTCTTCTTTAAGAAATATTTTGTTGAACTGCGTAGCCATTTTCTGTCTGCAAATCTTGTTCCAGGTCCTTTCAAGTTGCTGAATTGATGTAATTATATCAGGCGAAAATTGGCTGATGTATTTGCCATAACCTATTTCCCGAGCACACACACACACACACACACACACACACACACACATATATATAATATATATATATATAAGTACTCGGGAAATAGGTTATGGCAAATACATCAGCCAATTTTCGCCTGATATAATTAGATGGCTTGGTTTTGAGCAAAAATAATAGAGATTTGATTTATATTCGTGAAGATAATTTTTTAAAAATAAAATTTAAATGATAACAGCATGGAATTTTTTTTTTTTTTCATTTAATATTGTAGACATTAACATTTCTTTTTCAGAGTAGCTGGATCAATACAAGGTCTATTTTTTTACATGGGGATTTAAATGGGGCATCCCATGAGGATTCAACTCACGATTAAGTAATAAGGATATGCGGGACTAACTTTTTAAAAATCCCCCTCTACCCAGGCGACTCCGGGTAGCCGCTGCTAGTTATATATAGAATCGCGTCTGTTTTGGTATGTACGCGCCGACTTATAACTCAGAAAATAGATATCATTGAGCATTAAAATCGAGCATGCACTTTAATCGTGAAACGTATGGGGTATAAGAGGTTTTGGGTGTTTTACAGGTTTAAAGTAGCTGGATATTCTCGGCTGCGTGTTCCTCGGGTTCCTCTTTTTGGTGGGCGCGTTGAAAAGAAGGCATTCAAAGAACGAGAAAGGAAAGAGACAAAGGCAGAAGGTGGCTCTATGACTTAGGCTTTATTGACCGGGTCATAGTCGAATGTGGCAAGGGGATATCGCCCTGGCCTAGGAAGCAACTACACTCAGTTAAGGCCTGACTCCAAATGGCCGAGAGATCCTTTTGGGAGGTAGGGGAACAGTCCTTTTTGTCGGGCATGCGCGGAGGGTTCTTCCGGTGAAGGCCCCATGGTAGTTTGTTATTTTTTTGTGTTTTTTTTATTCTAATTTTATTTTCGTTTTATTTTAATCCCACAAAACGTACAAAATTTAGTTTTTGATTTTTACTGATTAAATGATATAATTCAATAATTAAAAATCTATCAGTTTTTGTCTTTCTTTACTTTAACTCTCCCCCCTCCCCCACCCGATCAATCTCTCTCGCGAGGTCCCCGAAGTGTCGTGGCTATCGTGCTAGATTGCGACATCGTAATAAGCGAGTTCGAACTCTAGCTATTACGTTCACTTTCGGACTAATTTCCCTTGCTATGTGTTAAATAGTACCACTACTGTTCTTCTACATGGATGACTTTGGCATTAAATAACCCATGAAGGTTGATGTGCCATTAAACAAAGAAACCAAACCAATCTGACTCTCATTCCTTTCTTCGTTCGTTCGTTCGTTCGCTCCTTTCTTTCGCTCGTTCGTTCCTTTATTTCCTTTCGTTCATTCATTCCTTTATTTCCTTTCGTTTATTCGTTCCTTTATTTCCTTTCTTTCGCTCGTTCGTCCTTTCTTTCCTTTCGATCATTCGTTCCTTTATTTCCTTTTTTTTCGCTCGTTCATTCCTTTCTTTCCTTTCTTTCGCTCGTTCGTTTCCTTTCTTTCCTTTCGTTCATTCGTTCCTTTATTTCCTTTCTTTCTTTCGCTCGTTCGTTCCTTTCTTTCCTTTCGATCATTTGTTCCTTTCTTTCCTTTCGATCATTTGTTCCTTTCTTTCCTTTCGTTCATTCGTTCCTTTCTTTCCTTTCTTTCGTTCATCATTCGTCCTCGTTCATTCGTTCCTTTTCCTTTTTCTTCGCTCGTTCGTTCTTTCTTTCCTTTCGTTCATTCTCCTTTCTTTCGCTCGTTCATTCGTTCCTTTATTTCCTTTCTTTGCTCGTTCGTTCCTTTATTTCCTTTCGTTCATTCGTTCCTTTATTCCTTTCTTTCGCTCGTTCGTTTCTTTCTTTCCTTTCGATCATTTGTTCCTTTCTTTCCTTTCGTTCATTCGTTCCTTTATTTCCTTTCTTTTGCTCGTTCGTTCCTTTCTTTCCTTTCGATTATTCGTTCCTTTCTTTCTCTTTTTTTCTTTTCGTTCGTTCCTTTCTCTTTCTTTCTTTTCGTTTCTCCCTTTCTCTTTCGTTCGTTCCTTTCGTTTCTATCGTTTCTTTTCTGTGTCTCTTTCGTTCCTTCCTCTCCTTCCTCTTTTTATTTCATCTCCTTCTTTCTCTCTAGAGCCTCACATCAATGACCTGACAATCACAACTTATAAAATAAGTAAAAAAAATTCTTTGTAAGCATTTAATGCTGAACTAAGTTTTGTTGTTTTATGATCAGACAGTTCCATTCAGCAACCATTTACGTCCACCTCACACAAAAAAAAAATTAGAGGGGAAAAAAGAAGAAAACAATTAAGTTACGAACCAAAATTTATCAGTTTTTATTTTAGTATATTAGAAAGAATTATATTTTAAAAAAGAATCGCGTCTGTCTTTGTCCATTCTCCCTAAGCCAGTGGCCCTGACCCGAACTCTGAACAATGGCTACGATTTGTTTTGAATACAAGAACAAGTCATATTAAAATGAGTAGAAAATTATGTTAGTGTCTTTTTTACTTTTCTTCTTGTCTATTTTAGTCTTTGTGTTTTTGTTTTATGTATAAAATTAATGAGATACTGCAATAGTCGTAAGAGACAATTATATAAGGGCTTCAGAAAGATGGAGAGGGATTTTTGCAAGGGAGGTAAATAATGCAAGATTCAGAAAAAAATCGCAGACGTCATCGTTCGAGAAATTAAAGTTACTTAATTGCAAGCATCTGAAAAATTGTTTGCTTCATCTTTCTACTTTCCGATTTTTTGTTTTTTTTTTGTTGTTTGTTTGTTTGTTTTTTGGGGGGTTTTTTTGTTTTCTTTTCTTTTGTTTTGTTTTTTCTTTTACGAGTTCTTAGTTTACCATTTCATTCGTTAATTTTTATTTTTCTACTTCTCTTTTTCTTTTTCTTTTTCTTTTCTTTTTCTTTTTCTTTTCTTTTTCTTTTTCTTTTTCTTTTTATTTTCTTTTTCTTTTTTCTTTCATTTTTGACACTTATTCTATTCTTCTTCTTTTCACAATTAAATTTTCTTCCTCGCTCTTAAGTGCAATATTACAAAAAAAAAATCCAGTATTTCGTTTGACACTAGCGACAAAAAAATATATCTATATATTAATACTAGTTTTCCTTAATTGTACAACCGTTATCATCTTGCAGCATCCTTTGGTTAAAGACGAGACCGTCCAAATCATCTTGATCATCTGGTGTTGCTTCTCCGCCGAATTCTTATTTCTTATGAGTATCGTCACCTCAACCACATGATGGACTATTCCGTTTTTATTATAAAGAAAGGGAAGAAAAAGACATGCTACACAAAAAAATATAAGAAGGAAAATAGTAAAAGGGTAGGGGAAAGATAGAGGGATGAGCACGCGGAAGTGATAACGCTAATCTATTTCAATCGAATATAATGAAAAGATGAAAAGAAAGAAAGAAAAAAGTGAGAGAGTTTAATCAAGATTATACTTTTTATATATTGAACTATTTAGCAATAGCTCTTAAGTAAACATATCAAACTTTGACATAATTAAATTATCATAATGTGGTATATCCACAGGTCCTGCTAGTATATTTCATTACCGCCACCTCAATATTTGTTTATGCTTTCTTTTATTTCTTGACTTTGCGTTTTGATATGTACTACGCTAAACTTAGTATGGCACAAGATCCTCCAAATAGAGGGAGTCCTGCCATCCTCAAAAACTGGCATTCAACATCCCGGCTTTTAATTCAACTTCAACCAGAACAACTTTTTAAATTCGGTGCTCTCCCAATATGTGATCTACCGAATGGTTTCTAGTCCAATATGTGATCCATCGAGTTGTTTACATTGCAATATGTGATCTACCCATTAATTACCAATTATATTCCCATTAAACTAACCATAAGCCTAATCCTAACCCTATCTTCTTTTTTCCTAGTAGATCACATGCCATGAATAGTAGATCAATAGTAGATCACAAACCTTCGGTAGAT
>CM042150.1:34432050-34437050 GCA_023376005.1 Doryteuthis pealeii | reverse complement strand
AAAAAAATCGTCTGTTGATTGTAAACAAATAACCGGGAGTTTACGGTGAAAAGCAAAAGGTGTTCCTTTCAAAACAGCTCCCAGCTGGAGTGCTTATTGGTTACTTGGTCCGTCAAAATAAACATCTGCGCTGTCGGTGGGGCTTAGAGTAGGCTGACTGTATCACTCTGAAGAGGGTTAATACCCCCCCAAAGGGGGTGTTCTTGGTATGGCACTAAACTGCATCTGATGTTTAGGTTCAAGTTCTGCAGAGTGTGGAGTACTTCTTCATTGCTATTACCTCCTATATCCACTCAGATCTGGTGGTAGTACATGTTAGGGTCCCATGTATAGGTCAAATCGATAGGTTTTTACTATTATTCAGATAGGACCGTGTACAAAAAAACTCTTAAGAAACAACTGCACAAAAATGTAAATATGAATGTAAAATTAACGTCATTCCCTAACCTCTATGCATAAGATAACCCTAGATGGGTTACAAAATGTAAATATGAATGTACAATTAACGTTTTTAACCGTTCAGTATAAATAGACGGTTTGACATGCCGTTAGAATCAGTCAAAATGAACGTGAATTGAAATATATATTCACCCAAACCTATGTGGAATAAGTAAATTATGGGGTATAAGTGTTTTTGTGGTGTTTTAAGGTTAAATGTAGGTATCCGAATATTCTTGATGCGTGTTCCCCAGATTTTCTTTTAACCCCATATCTTTTTGGTGGGCGCGTTGAAAAGAAGGCATTCAAAGAACGAGAAAGGAAAAGAGACAAAGGCAGAAGGTGGCTTTATGACTTAGGATTTATTGAGCGGGTCATAGTCGCCTGTAGCAAGGGGATATTCACCCTGGCTTGTAGGAGCGACTACACTCAGTTGCGGCCTAAATTCAAAAATTACCGAAATATTCTTTTGGGGGTAGGGAGTCAATTCTTTTTATCGGACATGCGCAGAGGATTCTTCCGGTGAAAGGCCCCATTGGAGTTTGTGGTTGTTTTTTGGTTTTGTTTTTTTTTTAATTATTTTTATTAGTTTCGTTTATTTAATCCCCACAAACATTCCGCACGAGCATGATGACACAAGGTTAATTTCATAAGCGGGATTTAACAGGTTTGAATTCAGTTTTCCTTCTCCTAGATTAGTTGTCTAACCAATGTTAAAGAGCCCAGTCTGCCTTACTATTTTACCCAGACCTGGAAGAAGAATGGTTGTATTCCTACCTTTCCTAAAAGGCCATTATTGCTATATGAAATGCAAACAGCCCCGTCCAGGATTTGAACTTGCGTCACAGAGTTCATTTCCTACATTGATAACCATTACAGCACGCGCCTCATACGTATATATTCACACACACTCAATTTTAGAGAATTTCTGCTTATGAAAGATAAACACGTCTGTACACGATATAAATCTTTACGTAAATGTAACTTTTCATACATTAGATTTTCAACTAATCCTGACCGTTTTATGAACGGAAATTAGATTGTTTAATCGAAAACCGAGAGTCGATGTTGCTATCAAATTCTTCTTGTTGTGTAACACAAGGCGTCACTTCCGATTGAAAAAGATTTTAAATGGGCAGCCATTTTGGTTTTGGTTTTGCTTCGACCATCTGTCAATTCAAGAGAATGAGAGAAAAGTAGGAGATTTTTCTTTTGCTTTATCATAAAATACGCCAACATCACTGCATATGTTGACTTTCTTTTTTACCATATATTTGATATCTTTGTGTAATATATATCTTGGAATAATCTTAAAATGAACTGTTGATTGTGCACCTAATACCGGTATATGGGGGCGTGTGGCACAATGGTTAGAGTCGTTGGTAATGGACTCGTCGACCCGAGTTCAAATCCTAGACATGGCTGTTTGCATTTCACATAGCGCTAATACCCTTGGGAAAGGTATGAATTCATATATTCTCTCTCCAGCTATGGGTAAAATAATAGGACAGACTGGGCTCTTTAACCTTGGATAGGTAACCAGTCTAGGAGAAGGAAAACTCTGAATTTGGAAACCTGAGGTCAGTCGTTGATTGTTTTTTTGTTTTTTGTTTTTTTGGCATTCCTTGTGCACCAATTCTTTCCTATCGACTGTGTAAAAAAATGCGGATGGCCCAACACAAGCATTCACCACTATAAACAGAACCACTGTATGTATATATATTTACCAGCCCCTCCGCACGAGCAGGATGTGACACAAGGTCAATTTCTTAAGCAGAGTTTAACAGGTTTGAATTCAGAGTTTTCCTTCTCCTAGACTGGTTGCCTAACCAAGGTTAAATAGCCCAATCTGCCCTACTATTTACCCATAACTGGAGAGAGAGTAGAATTCATACCTTTCCCAAGGGTATTAGCGCTAAGTGAAATGCAATTACCACGTCCAAGATTTGAACTCGGGGCGACGAGTCCATTTCCTATGACTTTAACCATTACACCATACGCTTTCCTTTTTCATTGGATGAACCCGCATGCATCGAAATCAACGAGAGGGTCCATTTCAATACTGGTGTCAGTATTCAGTGTTTAAGCTTAAGTGGGAGCCATTTTGTTATTTAAAATATCTACGTACTCATACTTAAATTCTACATGTATTTTACATTCTACTGTTTTGTTTTTGTTTTTTTGGGAGGGGAGTATTTCATTTTACTAGCCCAGTGCTTATCAAAAATGATTGGATCATTGACGTGTGTCTTGGATCAGAACATGGTTGAATCGCCTTTTCTTCGCTTCCAAAGTATCTGTTCTTTCTCATTCATATTCTCATTCGTTACAGAAGGCGGTGACTGAGGGACCTAATGTCTTGGCTATGACGTTAAACTCAATCTGATGGTGAAGTTCCTGTTCTGGATCTCGGGCAATGTGGAGTACCCCTTCATCACTATTACTCCTAGGTCACTCTGTCCCGGAGTGGTAGTACCTGTTAGAGTCCCATCTCTAGGTTAAATAGAAAAATGTGTTTTAAAAAGATTGAGTTAGAAAAAATGTTGAATACATGATCAAGATATATTCATAGAATGATTTTAATTGATATACAACTGGTATTTTCAATTAAATTAAGTAGCATAGTTAATGGCTTCACGGACAGTCGCCAAAACATTCTTACATGGTGTATGTAAATATGTAACTGTACTCGATGTTGACGTGTGTTGGTTTGTGTATGTGTGTTGGAAAGATAAATGAAAGAAAATATATTTTTGGCATGGAGGAATTTTATTATATGCCGACACGTGTTTCGACCAGAATTTCCTTACACATACAGTATTCTATTTAAAATTATTTGAAATATAAAATAAAATGATATAAAAATACGTGTAGACGATAGGTTTTTTAACAGAGCAGTGTTTCGATTTTTTTTTTTTTTTTTTCATTTCATTTTTCATTTTTCTCCTTATATATACCGCAAATCTTCGAGCATAATCCGCATTTTTTCCCAAAATTTAAAGGTCAAAATCCCTAGTGCGTACTATATACGAGGTTAAAAATGAAAAATATTTCTCTATTTGCTATTCGGCAATGTTTGATCAGACACATTTTGTGATGTCGGGCGCGAAAATACCTTAAGCTAAGCCTGATAGCAATGAAGCTGACAAGATAAATGAAAGAAAATATATTTTGGCATGGAGGAATTTTATTATATGCCGAAACGTGTTTCGACCAGAATTTCCTTACACATACAGTATTCTATTTAAAATTATTTGAAATATAAAATAAAATGATATAAACAAATACGTGTAGACGATAGGTTTTTCATCAGAGCAGTGTTTTGATTTTTTTTTTTTGTGGTTGTTTTTTTGTTTGTTTTTTTTTTTTTTTCATTTTCATTTTTCTCACTTATATATACCGTAAATCCTCGAGTATAATCGCCCTTTTTCCCAAAATTTAAAGGTCAAAATCCCTAGTGCGTACTATATACGAGGTTAAAAATGAAAAATTTTCTCTATTTGCTATCTGGCAATGTTTAATCAAGACACATTTTGTGATGTCGGGCGCGAAAATACCTTAATCTAAGCCTGAAAGCAATGAAGCTGACATGTTTACAGAGAAACAAATGGAACAGTTATTTGATGCTGAAAGTGACGTTTAATTTGAAGGATTTGAATAAATGTTTTTGCTTTTTGCTTTTGTAACTGATTGTGATAAATATGTAAAGGCAATTTACTTAATATTTATTTTTCACTGACGTTAATTACTGTTATTTCTTTATTTTCTGCAAGCAAAATGCACAAAAAAGCTACACGTTTGCACTATGTTATATATAAAATAATAACAAAGGACGTAACCGTTTACATTTTTATAAACCAAGGACGTTATATAGACCTCCTTGACTCAAGTTTGAGAAGGGGTGCGTATTATACACAAGGTTTAGGTTTTTCAGACCTACAGTCCCCTAAAAATCCCCTGCGTATTATACTCAAGGGCGGACTATACTCGAGGATTTACGATATATAACATATGTCGTCTTTTTTTGCTTGTTTATTTGTTTGTACAACGACCGAGTGCACGTCATTTTATAAAGGAAAATTGATGGAGACCATCAAAGTTCAATAAAAAAAATCCACACTCTATTTTTCTACAAAAGGTTTTAAAGATTGTTTACCCCTAATTTTTCATAAGAAAAGCTAAATAAAATATATAATAAGGGTATAAATCAATGATACATTTTTAAAAGATCAATTTAAAAAATAAAACAAATTAATAAAAAGCAAAGAAAAGATACAAATAGGAAGAATAAAAATAAATAACTTAAGGTTATTTCCTATAAGTCTAACATGATCAAAGGGGAACCACTCTTGACTGATAAATTATTTATTTATTTTCCCATTAAACTAATCCTAAACCCTAACTCTAACTAGCCCTAAACCCTAACCCTACCCTAACCCTAACCCCGTCTTCTTTTTTCCTAGTAGATCAATAAATAAATAAATAATTTATCAGTCAAGAGTGGTTCCGCCTTTGAATCATGTTAGATGTAGAGGAAATAAGCCCCCGGATGGGTGGGTTGG
>CM042150.1:34329926-34431950 GCA_023376005.1 Doryteuthis pealeii | reverse complement strand
AAAGGAGAGATACCAAATGGAATAAATAAATTAATAGAAAAAATTCAGAAAGTTCCGCACACAAAAGAAGATTCGACCTTCATCAGAGTAAATCCTTATTTTTCCAACGGATTTCATTTCAAAAAATAAGGATTTACTCTGAGGAAGGTCGAATCTTCTTTGTGTGCGGAACATTTCTACATTTTTTCTATTATTATTATTTTATCCATTCTATACTTTCTTCCTTTCTTTCTTTTTTCAACATATATATATAATATATTAATGATTTGAAGGCAATTACAATGTGTATAAAAAATAAAATCAAAAAGATGTTATTTTTGTCTTATCGATTTAAAAATCGATAAGACAAAAATAACATCTTTTTGTTTTATTTTTTATACGCATTGTAATTGCCTTCAAATCATTAATATATTATAACATACTTAACAATGCTTCAAGCAAATTACCAATTATTTATAATATATATGATATATGTGTGCTGTGTGTGGTGTGTGCGTGTGTGTGTGTGTGTGTGTTATGTGTGTGGTGTGTGTGTGTGTGGAGAAAGGTAGACAAACACGGGATGTTGTACAAAATGATGTTTATTGTAGGTAGGGATGTCGACGTTATAATGTTTCGGTCTGTTAGACCTTCTCTAGGACGTTGGATTGAGTTATGCTTCAACGGTGAACATTTTTCGAGAAGCAAGAACTCAAATCCAACGCCCTGCTACACATTTCATGGAGGGATAGATAATCATGAATAGAGAGAGTGAGGCGGGGATAGGAGAGAGAAAGCGAGAGTGGCGGAGGCAAGAGAGACAAAGAGAGAGGCGCGGGTGAGAGAGAGAGAGAGCGAGAGAGAAAGTTGGAGTAGAGAGAGAGAGAGAGAGAGAGGGGGGGGAGGGGAGAAAATGTTCACCGTTGAAGCATAACTCAATCCAACGTCCTGAAGAAGGTCTAACAGATCGAAACATTATAACGTCGACATCACTACCTACAATAAACATCCATCTTGTACAACATCCCGTGTTTGTCTACCTTTCTCCACATAGTGTCGGATTAAGTTCTTCTTATTTCTCTCATATAATATATATATATAATATATATATATATATATATATATATAATTACAAAGGAAGTTTATTCTTATGTCTTTTGCTGTGTTCGTTTTTTTTTAAATTCAAAATAATTAATGAATTGTTGAATAGCAATGTTACCATTATACACAGCATCCTTTGAATGATTATGTTAAGCATGATATTATATCATAACTAGCTTAAGAGCTATTTCTAAATAGTTCAATATGTAAAAAGAATAATAATCTTGATTTAACACTCTCTCACTCTCTCTCTCTCTTTCATTACATTCGATTAAAGCACATTAGGGTAATCGCTTCCGCGCGATGCATTCTCTCTTCTCTCTCTCTCTCTCTCCTCTCTCTCTCTCTCTCTTCTCTCTCTCCCTCTCTCTCTCTCTCTCTCTCTCTCTCTCTCTGAATTTCTCGCCCCACGCTTTCTCTCTACTCACACCTTTCTTTTTCTCTCTCTCTCTCTTTCTCTCCTTTTACTCTCTTGCCTCCGCCACTCTCACTTTCTCTCTCTTGCCCCTACCCCCCCTCTTCTCTCTCTCTCTCTCTCTCTCTCTCTCTCTCTCTCTCTCTCTCTCTCTCGTAAGCATCTCGTTTCTTCGATCGGTAGTTGTTCTTTTCGCTGTTCCATCCTTCATCACGACCCCCCGCTTTTCTAACTTCCCGACTGGGATGAATAACAACAATAACCTCTTCTGGTGCGCTCATAAATTTTATTCATTTAGATGTCTTTTCACTTAAACACCATCGCCATCGCTGTCTTGGAAATCCATAGATTTTTCGTGTCCTGAAGTTACGTGACCGTGAAGGCTAATATTTGAAAAAACAGTTTCGACCACAGATATCGCATGTGAATGTCAGTCCTGAAGATGTTGGTGTGTCAATGCTTTGTCGGTGTTGCTTTCTCTTGGACCTCTTTGATTCATGGCGTTGCGCCAGGGTGACTTCAGACATGAATAGCCCGCTAAAGAGAGCCTGCCATCACCGAAGGCTTTTCTGAGTCAAATTTCCCAGTTAAGTAGGGTTGATGTTAATGCACTTGAGATTATACTTGCAGATATCCATAAATCGCAGCTGGGAGAGACCAATCTGTCTCTTGCCAGATTTAAGTTTCACATAGAGCAGAGTTTTTCAACCGGTGTGCTGCGGGGCTTCCGTAGGTGTGCCGTGAGTGTTGAGGACGGTTCATCATCCTCTTATATTTTCATTCTATTACTTTAATATAGGGACTGGCAAAAAAATTGGATACTACTAGTTTTAAAAGCGAATTAAGAATAATTAAATCTATTATTTAAGGTTAAACTTTGTCTAAATCGATAAGTAGTAACATAATAACCATCATTAAAAAAAAAGAAAAATATAATTACATATGCAGTTTATTTTTAAAAGATTTAAAACTATTTGTTTTGGTCAATTTCGACGCGATCCGCCATGTTAACTGTTTTTCAATGGTTTTAGGCGATTGTTTACAATTTTAACGTAACATTTGGGATGGAAAAAATTACCAAAAATCAGGTAATTATCCGATTTTAATGAAATTTTCAGTATTGATTTAACAATTAATGAATTTTATAATGCATCAGTTATTTTATTTCAAAACTTTAATTTAGTATTTTTGCTATGAAAAATTAATACATAAAATTCATTTGAAATTTTAAAAAATTTCGGATTTTAAGTATAAAATGTTATATTTTTAGATTCTAAAAATAAATATCTACTTAATGCAAACCTTATTTTTTCGAAAAAAAAGTATACGTTTTGAAGTAAAACTCGATTGAAAATGTACCCCCTCCCCTTTTTAAGCAGAAAAAACATCGATGTATAATTTTTTCTTTTATAAAATAATAGCCAATTAAATAATTATCGAAATGAGTAAAAAAGAAATCTCCAAAAAAGAAATTATTTATTATTTTTTTACCTTTTATTTTTCGATTTTCGGTACTTATTTTCTCATAGAAGCGCAACCGTAAAAAAATTTTTTGTTTCTATTTATAAGTTAGGTATTTTATCTCATTATTTATACTGTAATTAGTACAATATATGACCAACTTGAAAAACATTTTACGCCCCCAAATTAAGGGGGGTCAAAATTAAGCGACCTGAAAAAAAATGAGACAGTTTTGAAATAAAATAAATGATGCATTATAAAGAGCATTCATTGATAAATAAACACTGAAAATTTCATTAAAATCCGATAATTCCCTGATTTTGGGTAAATTATTTTCTGTAGGGGGGGGGGCTAAAGTCATTTTGTCAAAAACGCATTTTAGGCTCAGTTTGCCAGTCCCTACATTAATATCTTTTGTTTTAATTTAATATTTTTTGTTTTCTTTTACACTTGTAGAACATTTTCACTATTCCTTTTCTTTTAAAATTTAAATGATAAAATAATTGTATGTTTCTATACTGATGGTGTACCTCGATCAATCTATTGCCTAACTCACTATGCAATGTGATGAAAAAGGTTGAAAAACTCTGACAGAGGATGTCCTTTGGGATTCGCCCGTCATCTATCCGGCAGACATGGCATAGCCAGTGGAGACGACAATGTCTCAATAAAGAGCACAAGCTGGGAAGCTGCGCTCTCTCTAGGATCTTGTGTTAGTGATCCGGTCCCTCCAGGTGATGCCCAGTATACGCTTAAGTCAGCGATGGTAGAAGCTATTTCGCCGCCACTCTTGGTGGGATTACAAGGTCCAGGTTTCGCTGCTATGCAAGAAAGTGCTAATAAAATATGCCTTATACATGTACCTTTGTATGGCAGTGAGCCTGTTGTTGCTCCACATTTTATTGGAAATTCCATAGCTAATTATCTCCCCCTGCCGCCAGGGGGCGAATGCCAAATACCAAAACTTCACTTATCGCAAAGCAGTTACTGGAGAGAGACGTCAAAAGAAACGCTCTCATTACTTAGCCCAAAAATAGGGCCCACTTATCAGGGAACCGTTACCAACGAGAGACGTAAAAACAAACGCTCTCATCACTTCGCCCAAACAGAGCCTACTTATCACGGAGCACCCACTGAGGGTATTCGCGTAAACAGCGGTCCCTACACTTCATTCATCACTTAGCCCAAAACAGGGCTTACTTATCGAAAGACAGTAAGGAGAGACGTAAAATTACCAAGCTCTCATTATCAAGCCCCAAGAGAGAAACTACCGAGACGAAGCGTCTTATCAACATTTCCTACCGACGAAAGAATTCCCTGTTATCACCATTACTCCAAGAAAATTACTCCACAGATAAGTCTCGTAGCAAATACCATTAAAATTTGCAACAATTTTATGTAATTTTTTGTCAATACAAGTGTCTGCATTTACTTTCGTGTTTGTTCCTTCTTTGTCCGACAATTTGCCTACAACTACGGAGAAATAAGAGCTCCTTCGAAAACCGTAAATACTCTTAATTTCCGCAGTGAGCTTCCCAAAAGTTGAAGCAGCTTTTCACTTAAACATACGCTACCAGTAATTAGCATTCGAGCAATATGATTTAAAGTTAAAATCTATTTTCTAACTTCTATGATTTTATTTTCCTGACTTTAACTCCTCCAATGAAAGCAAAACTTTCAAACTGCCCTTAAATGTCGTACAAGAGTTACGAAAGGTTATAAGTTATTAGTCTAATGTCATCATCATCATCATCATGTCGCGCAATTAGCACGGATATCCATGACAATCTCTCGCCAACCTTCCCTATCATTCATTGTCGCAGGGAGGTCCTCTGCGCAGCATCCAGTATCCTCGCATAGTTGGTCAATGTAGCTCCTCAGTGGGCGGCCCACATTAGCATGTGTTGACTTCCTCAGGCGAACGCTTATGAACTCGTCCTTGCTTCTCCAGCAATATATGGCGGCTTCTGTTGGTGCTAATATATATATATATATATATATATATATATATATAAACAAAAGGCTCGTCTCCTTTTTAACAATTTTATTAACGATCTTTTCGAGCTTTCTGGCCAACTTTTTTACATTTGGATGAAATCCGTGAATTAGTCCACCGAAGTTTTTATCCCAAGTACTTTCGGCACTTCAAAGTGCCATCATCAGGGGTAATGTGTTTGTGTTCCAGTTTTCTTTGGCCGTGTTTCAATTTGCCTTATCACAAGGTTATAAAGGTATTGTCAGTTGTTATTTTGGTACGTAGCTGCCGGATCGCGTATTTTGACATATGTGTATTTGGACAGCATCCCTGATGATGGCACTTCGAGGTGCCGAAAGTACTTGGATAAAAACTTCGGTGGACTAATCCATTGATTCCATCCAAATGTAAAAGAGTTGGCCGAAAAGATCGTTAATATATATATATTATATATATATATATATATATATATATATATATATATATATATATATATATATATGAGAAGTAAACAAAACACTGTTTATAAATCTGCTGATGAGGCATAATAGGCCGAAATTTACATACAGAGATTGACTTTTTCTCGATTTATTTAGCCTTACATTTGAACAGATATGCCCACCTAATTCATTAATTATCAATTAATTAATTTTCAAAATTAGGTATGACTTCAATTAAGCACATACTCTCCCCCCACCAAAAAAAATATATATTACTGTAACTCGCATTCCTTTACAGATATATATATATATTAAATCTCTATATATGTAATGATTACCTCGACGTAAGCAACATGTCGAATCTAGCTATAAGTATGCTAACAAAGCGAAATATAAAATATTGAAGACGCCTCAAGAAAGAATTCTCATTTTAATGTCTCAACCCGTGTTAAAGACGCGGTTAAAGTTACAAAAATGTCTACGCAAGACGGTTAGTCTAGTCACAAGTTCAAATTTCATAGGCGTCTACTTGTAGCGTTCTAGCTTATACCAACAGTTAGTAGCTTGTCGGTTGGGGCTTTAGAATACACCGACAGTACCACTGCAGAGAGGTGACACCCGCCCCATGGGTCCACTTGTTGGCCGTGGGTGGCGACTCGGGATGCCTAAGGATGGAACCCTGGTGGCTGATCAGTCCATGACATACAATACTTCACTTTGGCCCTTATGGAGAGGCCTCCTCCGATCAATCGGCTGGCCACATCAAGCCCAAGAACCCATATGATTGCCCCAACTCTATTGCCCTTATGGCAAGCCCCAACTCTTTTTATCATATATGTGCTAGAAGGCGGTGGCTAAGGGTCTAGTGTTCTGGGTATGATGTTAAACTATCTGATGGTGAAATTCCAATTCTGGAGCTCCGAGTAATGTGTAATACCCCTTGATTACCATTACTCCCAGGCCCACTCTGCCCTGGAGTGGTATTACTTGTTAGGGTCCCATCTATGGGTTAAATAGAAATGAGATTTAAAAATGTGTTTAAAAAATTGAGTACCCATCAAGAATGAATAGGACAAAAAGGCCGACATGAAATGATCCAACAAGGGTTAACATACCGTAAAATCCAGCCTGGTTGGCTCGTAGATGCAGCTTTTGGGGTTATTTCCTGTGACTGGATATAGAATCAGATGACATGACCGAAATCGTCTAGAAAGCAGTCATTGTGAAAAGAGGTCTCAGGCGACAAGTCGGAATTGAGAAAGAACGGCGAATTATCTCAGCAAGGACCGTGGCTGATCTGTATGGTTTGGTTGGTTGTTCGACTCTTTCTAGGACGAAAAATGTGTGTTGCTTTTATGTGGATTCAGTCTCTTTGTCTTGTAAGAATCGCCAAAGGCTTATTAATTGGGAGTAAATTTCGCTTGACCTAGGTCAGTCAAGTTCCCTCTACTTCTTCATAGCTGACGCCTCTCCTATCGTTACATAGTTCCACAATTATTTACAGTCAACCAATTACGCTATGCGTTACCAAGAATAAATTATACTTAGCTTTATTCTGGCTGTCAGTAATTAATTAATTAATTTCTGACCACTGGGAATCTTTTTTGTTTTTTCTCTTTTCTAATGCGCTACATAGAGACAAAACGTACGTTAAGTTATTTAGTTTATCAATACAAATATAGCGGAGACGATGGAGTAGCAATAAAGTCAGTGGGCAGCCACAAAAAGGCTAAAAACCTTGTATGATTTCAGTGCAATACATTTTAAATATTGCTGTCATTGTTTCTTTTTCTGATTTTTTATGAGTGTCGTTACCTCGGCTAAATAATGGACCATTCCGTTTTTATCATAAAGAAAGAAAGTGAAGGAAAAATACATGCTACACAGAAATTGTATAAGAAAAAAGCGTAGGGGAAAGACAGTCAGAAAAGTGATAACGCCAATCTATTTCAATCGTACATAAAGAAATCGTACATGAAAAGATGAAAAGAAAAAAAAGTGATAGTTAAATTTAGTTAATTAAATATATAAATATATTAAATATATTAAATATGTTATAAATTAAATAAATAAATATATTAAATATATTATTTACAAAATATATTAATAAAATATATAATTTACACAATTTATATTTACAAAATATATTAAATATATTATTTACAAAATAAATTAGATAGTTAAAGATTTTCAATTTATTTCACAATTAAATTATTATTTCACAATTAAATTATTATTTCACAATTAAATTATTTCACAATTAAATTATTTTCAATTTATTTCACAATTTATATTTACAAAATATATTAAATATATTATTTACAAAATAAATTAGATAGTTAAATTAGTTAATTAAGATGGAGGGAGAGTTAAATCAAGATTATACATTTTACTTGTTGAACTATTTCAATAGCTTTTAAGTAAATATATTAGGGACCGGTTTAGCTCAGTCGGTAGAGCGTTCGGTTAGGAATCCCAAGATTCCTGGTTCGATACCGGCCCTCGATAACTCAGCGTATGAGTAGCACAGGGATCTGTGCGGTAAAATGCGGAGCTGATGGTGGGTGTGGCTCTTCACCTCAGACGCCAAAATAATCTCCTTGGTCTAACGCTAGTGAAAAGGAGATAGACTCCCTCGATGATTGGCTGATTCCGACATTAGACCGCCCCAACGACTTTACTTCAACACCCTCTAGTTAAAAATGAGACCGTCCAAATCATCCAAGATGAAATGCAAAAATGTAAATTCTTATTATCTAGTGTTGCTTATCCGCCGAATTCTTATTTCTTATGAGTGTCGTCACCTCAGCTAAAGAATCAAAAAGAAAGAAAGGGAAGACAAAGGACATACTACATAGAAAAAAATAAATAAGGAATAAAAAAAAAAGAGTAGGGGAAATATAAATAGGGTGGGTGAGCGCGCAATAGCGATAACGCTAATCTGTTTCAATCGAAAATAGTGAAAAGATTTTTTTTAATGAAAGAAAGTAAAAGAAGAAAAAGGAGAGAGTTAAATCAAGATTATTATATTTTTTTACATATAGAGAGAGATTAACATATATAATATATATTAATTAATATATATTATATATATATATATATTATATTATAATAGATAGATAGATAGATAGATAGATAGATTAACAACAGCAGTTGAGTTTTTCAATAACAGATGAAAATAAAAAATAAAAATGTTTCGATCCTCTGAAGATAGGCATTTGCCTGAAAAATATTAAGGACTCAAAAAAAAAAAAAAGAAAAAAAAGAAATAAATTATATGTTTTTAAACATAATGTGCATTATTACGCCTTCAAAAATATATTATTACATTTTAATTAATGCTTCGAACTCACTATAAAAAAATGACCTAAAAATCTTTATTATATATTATATATATATATATATATATATATATATATATATATATTGTGTGTGTGTGTTGTGTGTGTGTGTGTGTGTGTGTATTTGGGCAGCATCCTTTTATTTATGCATGTTGAATTAAACAAAAGACACATCTCCTGTTTAACAATTTTATTTGTGATTTTTTCAAGTTTTCTGGCCAACTTTTTGATATTTGAATAGAATTCGTGGATTGTCCACCAAGGTTCATGCCCCACTCTAAATTACTAAATATCCTAACGGAAAATACACACATTCTGCACAAAGAAAAAATAACAAAAACTTCAAATACTAGAAGCTTTAAACATAAAACAATGCAAACCATCCTTAAACAAAATTAATGTCCAATTTAGTACACCCATTATAAATGCCTTAGCACATTTCATCAATCTCCTCCTTCCAGCCTCCACAACCATTAATATAATTTGAAAAACTGGAACACATCACCCCTGATGATGGCACTTCGAAGTGCCGAAAGTACTCGGGACATGAACTTTGGTGGACTAATCCACGAATTCCCACTCAAATATTAAAAAGTTGGCCAGAAACTGAAAATCACGAATAAAAATTGTTAAACAGAAGATGTGTCTTTTGTTTAATTCAACATATATAAATATATATATATGTATATATATATGTGTGTGTATATGTGTGTGTGCATGTGTGTGTATGTGTGTGGTGTGTGAGTGTGTGTAAGTACGAAATCATGAGTGAGGTTCTTCAGTGGACCATACACATGGGCACAACAATGTGGGACCACCAGCAAATACCTATATCAATCAGCTCTGTGAGGATTCTAAGTTGTCGTACAGAAGACCTGCCTGGGGCGATCACCGATAGGGACGGTTGGCATGAGAGAGTAATGGAAAGTCCTGCTAACAGCCTAACCTGACGATGATGATAATGATGATGATGAGGATGAATATATATATATATATATATATTAATATAATAAGAGATTAAATGTTATGGGAGTAATATTCTGTAACTGCAGTTTCATGCATATCCTGCAATCTTCAGACGGTCAAAAATATTTTGATCGTCTGAAGATTGCATGATATGCATGAAACTCAGTTACGGAATATTAACTCCATAACATTTAATCTCTTATATATATATATATATATATATATATATATATATATATAATGTCAGAGGCCTATTTTGTTGTCTGCCATTGGTTGGTATTTGAGCCACGGCAAGTCCGAGGATTATGAATGTTGATATTTGATGAAGTCCTTTAAAGAATGACATTTTATTTCCTTCCATTTTAATGCGATGCTAATCTTTGGAAATATTTTATTTTCTCAGAACTTGTTTGGTCAGACTGATAGATTATGCATTTTCCAAATCAAGTAAACAAAGTTAATTCTCCGTTTAGCACAATTTGCGTTCACTTCTCACTAATGCCATGGGATAAGATTGAAATCCCACTCTCTCATCACAGCAGCTATAGACAAATAATGGGGCCGCTGGAACTGTTCTGCCCTGTAAGTCAGTCTCTGTTGAGAGTCAGTCTATTATTCTTGTCTCATCTAGCCTCAAGTGAAAGACCACCAGCTAAGGCGAGAGTGAAGAACTCTCATAGAGTTGAATCTTATTATGATAGAGATTATGTTTCTGTCTGTCTGTAACCGAAACTACGCCATCACCAACATCCAATTCCCTCAGTTTATATACATTATATTCTCAATCGTTAATAATAATTATTATTTAATTTTAATTAGCATCTTTATTTATTAACAATGTCTCTATTAAGGTCTAGCTAAGATAGATTTGCCTCAAAACAGCCTATGTTATTTAAGTGTTTAAAATCCTGCAACGTGTTGATATATATCATTAAGAAATAAATACTTACATACTATATGGTGTGAATAATTTCCATACTGGTTTTAACAGAATTGTGTTTAATAAATAATTACTTGTGTCATTGATTTATAATATTATTGTTCATTCTCAAACATATTAAAAGTAATCCTATGTATGATTGTATATTGAAATCAAATTAGAAATAAAGTAAAAATGAGTGTAATTCTTTGTATTCTTGTTTAATTTCATTAGTCTTTCTAATTCACTATATTTAATTAAATTTAAAACTTAAATACTAATGTAATGACAAACGATAACACCGATAAAACTTTGGAAAGCTTTATTTACTTAAGAATAATTGGTACATTATTGAGAGGTTATATAGTCTAGTATTTCCTAGAGTGTTCTCCAAAATCATAAATTAGGGGAGGTAACTCAATTACTTATTACAACTAGTAATAATAATAAATAAGAAAATAAATGAAAACGAAAAGATAGATAAATATTTGGACTTGCCAGAGAACTAAAAAAAAAACTGTGGAACATGACTGTGAAGATGATACCAAATGTTGGTGCTTTGGAACGGTCCCCAAGGTTTTCAAGAAAAAAGACTAGAGGAGTTGGAAATCAGAGAAATATTGAGGTCATCCAGAAAATAATCACTGTTAAAATCGGCTAAAATGCCCCGGAGAATCCTGGAAAGACTTATTGTCACACTGCTTCCTGCTGCGGTGAAAGATTTGAATAATAATAATGGTTTGGTTTATTTGTTTAACAGCATAAACAACTCCTTATTAGTTTTAAACAGTTCGCCGAAATTTAATTTATTTGTAAATGTTTGATAAAACTGGCCAGCGATGTTTTCTAGGTCGAATATATAATAACTGATTTTAAGGCAGTTTCTTTATACTGAATCCAAAATCATACTCATCTTGTCTAATCAGATCAAATTTTTAAGATATAAGCTGTTACTTGAAATGTATAGGACAGTATTATAACTGTATTCATTTGTGACAATGAGTAGGCCTTTGAATAAGTGTCATTGTTATGTACTACTCGTTGTGAAGTATTCAAGCAATATTAGAAAACCAGACTTAACCGAACAAAATGAATGATACTTTGAATCCAGTATAAAACGGCGATCATATATGATTTGGTAAACCTTTCAACTTTGGAAAAATATTAAATGCAGGTTAGTGTTATTAATCATAACTATATTTTTAACATACCGTTGCTATCATTTTGTTTTTTAGTTAATCTTTTTTTGTCTATAATGATAATAACAATCATTAGTTTTAATAGTAGATTAACTATAGAAGAAGTTCAAATCGCCCCTCTAATTAGCTATGTAGCATAAATTTTAGTTACTGAATAATGAGTGTTATTTCATAATTGTTTATGTTTGATAGGTATAGGAAATGTGTCAAATATAGAAAAAGTCATCGCAGAGTGGTCTATGTCGGTATCACTCGGACAGCGAGGGATTTTATCCACGTTGTGCTAGCACAAGACCAGGGAGAATTTATACTATGGTAGAGAACTACACTTATCATCAGCTCCACGGATTACACAAGCTGTTCAATTCATGCAAATGCTCTACCCACTGAGAATTTGTTTTTATTTCGAGATATTCTAAAATTTCACTACAGATATATTACCGTGGTCTTGAGTATATGGTGTGTTTAATATTCTAGAATAAAATTTGAGCTTGAATGTTATATATATATATATATTTTTTGTTCGTGATAATTTGTCAGATTGCTTCAATGTTTGTTATCAGAGAGATTTTTCTCTCGGCCGAAGAAAAAATGTTGTTTTGGCACGTTGTTGCGATTCCACAACAACCGGCGGTGATAATGTGGCGCCGCTTGCAAGCTCTGTGTGTTTGACTTTTCAAAGAAAACACATTTCGCGTCTGAATGATTGAGAATACATGTTGAAACTGGTAGTAACGTGAAGAAACTGTTTGTTTATGAAATCATCATTTGAATCGTTTTATCGACGGTATTAACGGGATTTTTAAGGTTTTAACAACACACACACACACACACATACACACACACCACACACACACACAAACACGGCACACTCATACACACACAAAAACACACACAAATCAGTAACTGTGATTATTATTGTAAGCTACTTTTTATGAATATCTATGAGTATCTATCTATCGATCTATCTACTCATACTTAATATCTATCAATATATCTATATATCTATGTTAGTTTATTTATATTCATCTATCTATCTATTCACACTATTCATATCTCTATATCTATCTATCTCATTATATTCATATTGTGACGTGAGAGAGACTTTGGTTAAGCAAAAAGCAACAGCAGCGGTAGTATTAATTGCACGCGCATGACACGGCAGTTTAATCTAATTGAAAAACGCTCTTTTTCGAAAAAAATATAACAAAGAAATAGCGTTCGAACTTACAATCAAGATGGCGTCCGGTCTTGGGAAAAGACACAATATGATAAAAACAGCAGAGATAAAAGACGTTAATCTAAACCGCTGACATATTCTCCATCGAATTGGAGAAAAATAATTATTTTTTTCATTGACTTCACACAGAAATATTACAAATATTGCTCACACCTCACACAAACAAAAACAAAAGGAAACACACTATAGATTTCTATGTTAATTTTTGTTTGTTTTGTTCTTTATCGATTATTAAGCTCTTCATATCGAAATCCCGTATTTGCCCGTTTTTCCCATCCCAATTATCATCTTCATTCTGATGATGTGTACCCACCTGTAAAGACAACTCTTCTACACGAACATTGAAGTCGTACCCTGGACAACTGAATCTCAGATTCCGAGCAAAATGTAAATGTAATTTGTGTCCGATATTAATCGGCCCTGACAATATCTATATATCTATCCATCTACCTACCATCTATCTATCCATATTTTTCATATTTACAATGATAGTTCAATGTTCTAAGCTTCAAGGAGATACTGTTTTTCCTTTTTAGATTTTGAGCACCCCCTTCAATTCTATATAGGTTTCGCCTGCGCCGACCCGACAGAACCATGAATTAGTGAATTTTCTACTTTTATGGGAAGTGCCACATTTTTCTGGTGAGAGTTAGAAGTTTTTGAACGACTTGTATCTATCTAAATAGGTCATATCTATCTATCTATCTATCTATCTATCTATCTATCTATCTATCTATCTATCACAGCAAGGCTATATCTATACATATCTAACGGGGATTTATGTGCATCTATGTATGTCTGTGTGTATAGACAAGTATAGACAAAGCAAATTTACATAAACATTTACTATCACCAGATCTTGCTCTCTGTGCAAAAATAATAAAGATTTCACTTATATCTGAGAAGATATTTAAAAATTAGGATTTGAATAGTAAGAGAAAGGAAAGTCATTGGCTGTGTCCCTGAATAAAAAAAATAAATCAATTATATAAGAAAAAAAATCAATGGGTCTGCGAGACTAACTTTTTTATCCTCGTCTACCCAGGCAACTCGGGTAGCCGCTTCTAGTATATATATATATATATATATATATATAAATATATATATATATATATATATATATATTGTTCTTTCTTTTATCTTTTCTATCGTATCTATTTAAGTATGGTCATATCTATCTATAAATACAGTCAGCCATAATATATATATATATATATATATATATATATATATATATATATATATATATATGTGTGTGTGTGTGTGTGTGTGTCTGTCTGTCTGTCTGTCTGTCTGTTGGTGCGTGTGTGAGTGTGTATATCTAAAATACATACATATATATGTACATTATATATATATATGCATGTATGTATGTAGTTTAAACACACACACACACACACACACACAAACATATATATATATATATATATATATATATATATATATATATATATATATATATATAATTTTCCTTTCTTTATCCTTTTATTTGTAAAGTTAAAAAGAGAATCAAAAGTTTTCTTTCACTGTTCGAATTAAAGCGAACGTGAGAAAAAAAACATTAATTGCTTTTTGGTTATTTCTGGAATTTGACAATTACAATTGATTCAAGATGGCTGACCATTGTTATTTGTTAAGGTTAATCACATTTCGAGAAATTCTTGTATACCTTCTGTATATATATATATATATATATATATATATATATGTGTGTGTGTGTGTGTGTGTGTGTGTGTGTGTGTGTACGCAGGCATGCGCATGCGTATGTAGTGTTTGACCTATATTTGACCAACTCGAAACTAAACTATTTCGAGATACGTCAGTTTACCAATCTAAATTAGTTTTGAATTTCTACATCTATTACTGACAATGTGGTGATTTTAAACTTACAAGAGGAAACGGAAATTTTTCATAAACTCTGTGAACAATCAGTTGCCCTTTTCTTCCCGCTCATTTTTTCATTCAGATTTTCTAGGATTGCATAAATCTTTGAAGGAAAAAGACAGAACAACACTGAGAAAAAATGTAGTCTTTCTAGCAAATTAAATATTTTCACAAAATTCTACATAATTAAAATCTGAAATCCACTATTGACTTCCCCAAACACGAACAAATTATCACGCACCCATATATGTACAAATACATATGTTATCTATCTCACATACACCTAGCCATTGACCGACCAATTACCCTGAACTAGATTTAAAAATAAAACGAAGTCCAGGTTTCTGTGGAGGGCGGAAGCGATGTTCCTTCACCATACACCGGGACCAACAACGGAAGAAGAGAAAATCGGTCTATTTCTAAGAGGCCTCGTTGGACAAACGTGGGTTCTCGGGGTCCAACAGGGTCCCACGGGGACGTGTCTAGGCTAGCAACGATCTCGATTTACGATAGAACAGCTTGACCTTACCCCCTCTCCCCCCTCTCTCTCTCTCTCTCTCTCTCTCTCTCTCTCTCTGAAAAAAGAATCCACGAGCCTAGAAAGAAATAAACAACCCCTTTTCGACTATACGACTTTTGTATGTTGTTTTCTCTGAGCTAACGACGGCTACTACTACTAACGACGACTACTACAACTCAACCGTTGCGCCTACACAACACTGGGCTGGACATTGCTTGTTTTAATTTTAATTAACACAACAAGACTTGGTGTTTCTTAATAATAAAGCTTTATTTCCCCAGCCCATGATTCTGCCACGGGTGAGTTGCAAAACGCTAAGAGACATCCTCTTTCTAGGGTGCCGGCTCGGATCTCTCTAACTAAACTAAAACTATTTCCACGCGTCCAATCGCGCGCCTTCAAGGGTCATGTAAAAAGGTCACTAACCGTCCATAACCAGCGAGTAACTTTCCATGGGACCCCGTTTTTAAGTCTAAGGACTCTATACAAAATTCTAACTACAGGTACGTTCATAATTTATGGTTGCTCATGAATTATGTAACAGTGAACAATGTTGCGTAATCCTATAAACAGTAATTGTAGACAGCCCATCAGCGACCGTCTTGTCGGCTGGACTGTAGAATACGCCGACTGCACCTCTGTAAAGGGGTAAAATCCCCCCGATAAGGCGACCTGTTTGTCATGGTGGCGACCCGTAATGCTTAAGGACGGAATCCTTGTGATTGAGAAGTCCATGACGCTCCATTTGACTTTTACTTAGGCTATAAGGTGGTCGGAGAAAACCCCAATCAATCGACTGGTCACGTCAAGCCCTACCACCTAGTTATTGTCCCGGTCCAATTGCCCTTATATAGACCCCCCCCAACCTTTTTATCATCCGAGGATGTTGGCTGAGGTTCTTCGTGTCTTGGGTATGATTTTAAACTGGATCTAATGGTTAAGTTAATATTCTGGGGCTTTGGGGAGTGTAAGAGTACCCCTTCATCGCCATTACTCCCATGTCCACTTTGACTCGAAGTATTAGTACCTGTTTGTGTGGGTAAAATAGATAAAAAATGATTTCAAAAATGTGTTATAAATGAGTTTTAAAAAGTGAATACCCAACAAGAATGAATAAAACAAAACGTCTTCGCATAAAATAACCCAAAGGTTGAATATGCGGTCAAACCACCAACCAACCAACCAACCAATCAACAATAACGTTAGGGTTGTTTCATGTTTTCTTTACAGCAAAGGGTCAACTCCTTTGTAGCACTTCTTTGTAACCCTATAAACAGTAGTTGTAGACAGCCCAATCCGCGAAGATTGATTGTATGATTAATTGATTTTAATGGCATGTCAATCCGTCCTTAACTATTTTATGCCTAACGATTATGGAATCACATTCCTTGAACGTTTATATATTTCAAGGCGTCCCATCGTAGTGTAATGGTTAGCAAGCTAGTTTCACGGATCCATTACTACTGATTAGTGATTTCAATCTTGACTGAATGCCGGCAACTTGTGACCTTGTGTCACACCCTACGTGTGGCAAATGGAATGGGTGAAAAAGGAACGTCAAATCGTGGTGTAATGGTATGGAAGTTCGTCTCGCAGATCTATTACTACTGAATAGCGAGTTCGGTCATCGCTGGATACCTTAACTTGCTGCTTATGTCACATCCTATCCAGGGCGAACGGGTAGGGTAAATACCTACATTTATATATTTCATTTTTTGGTATACTTATTTTCATGCACACAGTTATATGATATCAAGTATCCAATATAAATACAAATAATTTGCACAGAGTTGTAGGTTAAAATATATTAGTATCTAATACATCGCCAGAGTTGCATTTGACATCTGAAGTATAAAAAAACGGATATCAAATGCTGAGCTTAAAGTCAGATAGAAACGTTTCCATTTGATGATTGGCGCTATATAATCTTCTATCACCATTAAGTTCTGCCCTGCTCTGTGAATGAGAGAATAAAAAGATACCAGGCTATATATGTATCTACAAGGTGTGTCAAAAGGTATCAGAGATATTTTGTACTTTTGATACAACATGTATTCTGAAAAGAAATAACGTTCCATTCATTGTTCATTTTATCTTGGTAAATACAGCTTCACACTTCGCATTTTTATGACACACACTTGTATTCTGAAGAAAAAATAACGTTCCATTCATTCTTCATTTCTATCTTGGTAAATACAGCTTCACACTCGGCATTTTTATGACACACCTTGTATTCTGAAGAAAAAATAACGTTCATTCATTCTTCATTTCTATCTTGGTAAATACAGCTTTACACTCGGCACTTTTATGACACACCTTGTATTCTGAAAAAAATAACGTTTCCATTCATTGTTCATATCTATCTTGGTAAATACAACTTCAATCTCGATACTTTTTATGAACACACCTTGTATGTACGTGGGTATATATATATATGTACTTTCATATAGATGTGCTAGTGTGTGTTGTTTTTTGTTTTGTTTTTGTGTGTGTGTGTTGTGTGTGTTTGTGTGTGTGCACGTGTGAGTGCTTTTTGGTATATAAGTATTTTCATAAAGGTACTCTAGTGTGTGTGGTATGTGTGGGGGGTATTTTTGTGTGTGCCCGCGTGGTGTATGTGTGATTTTGGTATACCGTGTTAAGTGTTTTTGTTATAACTGAATTAAGATATTTATATAATGCTTGACTGTACAACATGATCGCGTCTATGTTTGATGAGTGAAAATAAGTGCCTCGCCCTTCATCAATACAAATAGATTGTATAAAGGGAATGATTTTATCGTCAAATTAAATAAGCGAATTTCTAAATCAGGAAAGTGACAAAGGCTAATTTTAATTTCATGCATTAAACACCAAAGAATCGCAAAATCTAGGAAAATTATGTAAATTGCTATTTACCCAACGGGTGACCGTCATTGGTAGGGGTCAACAAAAATAAATGTGCCAAAATTTACATTGGAATCCGAATTGGAGAAAAATAATTGTTGTTACTCTCTCTCTCTCTCTCTCTACCCTCCACCCTCCTCTCTCTCTCTATCTCTCTCTCTCTCTCTCTCTCTCTCTATCTATCTATCTATCTATTTATTCCACTTTATACTCAACTAAACATCAATACCCCCAAAAGTGCATTACTTCAATTTCCTATATTATTACGCTGCCACAAAACGTTAATATTATGATATTATGAGAAATTGTTAGCTTTTAGACATTATATTGTAATTTAGGTTATATATATATATATATATATATATATATATATATATATATATATATATACAGGAGTGCCAAAAAACATCGAGATTTTTGTACTTTTTGACACACCTTGCATTCTGAAAAAATTAACGTTCATTTATTGTTCATTTCTATCTTGGTAAATACAGCTTCAATCTCGATACTTTTATGTCACACCCTATATATATATATATATATATATATATATATATATATATGTGTGTGTGTGTGTGTGTGTGTGTGTGTGTGTGTGTGTTATAGTGCACAATACAATTAAAAGGCGATTGTTACCATCGGTTTCAAAGCAGTATACCAGCCACTTCTTATCAGGACAACGCACCTATATATATATATATATATATAATATATATATATATATATAGGTATATATGTAAAAAAAAAAAAATATAATATGTAATAAATAATATATATATATATATATATATAATATATAAGAATAAGAAAAACTTAAAATCCGGTAATGAAAAAACTTAAAATCCGGTAATAAATAAATATGTAAATAAATAAATATATATATATATATATATATAAGAATAAGAAAAACTTAAAATCCGGTAATGAAAAAAACTTAAAATCCGGTAATAAATAAATATGTAAAATAAATAAATATATATATATATATATAATATATATATAATATATATATATATAAAGAATAAGAAACTTAAAATTCCGGTAATGATGGCTATTAGAAACTATTTATTTGAACCAAACTTCTCACTAAAAGAATCTAGCATCTTCAGATAGACAAGTTCCCTATAGAGTACGAACACAAAATAACTCATATCTTTTTGCTATAGAAATGTGTTATTTTGTTCATTCTTTATAATGTATTTGGGTATCTGAATTTGTTAGACTTAAAGAGTGTCCTGAATAAAATTATTCCCACCACCACTACTTTTATATCATTATATATTATATATATTATATATATATATATATAATATATATATATATATATATAGAGAGAGAGAGAGAGAAGAGAGAGAAGAGAGAGAGAGAGTCCTGTGGAAGTGAGGAAAGCTTTTGGGGACCTCTCTGAAAATCATTATTTTTTTCTTTTTGGAGAGGTCCTCTTGAAAGATATTTTTTCATTTATTCTATTCATTTTTCATTTTATTTCTATTCATTAATTCATTTTACATTAATTCTTAACTATATATATATATATATATATATATAATATATATATATATATATATAATATATAATCCGATGTTCTGACACCAATTTATCAATACAAATGTAGTTATTTCTTTTTGTTTATTGATACACATGAAGTTAATAATATTATTTCTACCACTATAAATACAAATAAAGTTAATGAGAATTATTTTTACCATTTTATAAAACCAACCAAAATATTTACCTATAACTATTAATTTACAAATACATATGAAAAACCAATATTTGGTATTTGATAACCCACAGAGCTGATATGCCACTAAATAAATTACCACGTTACTAGTCACCTACTGTTGATTAAAAATGTTCTCTGTGTTCTTCGTATGGAGTTGAATATTCTTTGGGAGGATCTTTATTGGAGAAGCAGAACTAGTATTAGACCAACTGGTAAATATTACAATATTATGTTACATGGCTATTAAACAGATGGGAGTGTAATATAATAATATTATAAAGAACTACAAAGGAAATATTCACATTTCTTAGCACCGTGTATATTGGTTTCACTTTAATTGTTGTTAACATCATCCGTCTGCTACAGACGATGGCGTAGTGTCCATTTTTAAAACTGCATCTGCGCGAGTGACTAAACAGGCCATTTTGAATGACAATCTCTAGTGCAGTGACGGCAAACGAATAGTGATGTTTGATGGAATTGCTGTTGTCTCTTCTTCCTTCTGACAGTCTCTTCTTCACTCCTTTTCATATCTTGTTTGAAAGGAGACGCCAGTCCGCTCGGTTTTCTGCAGCGACCTCCCATGTGTTTGCGTTGATGTGGTATGATGTCTTCATGTCCTTCTTGAAGACGTCTTTAAAGCGTAGCGTAGTCTCCATACAGGTCGGGAGCCTTCTAATTAATTCGCCATACAGTCTTTTGGGGATGCGGCCTTTGTGCATCCTCCTGACATTGCCAAGCTAAAGCAGGTGCCTCTCCCAGATAATGGCAAACACGGAGGTATAACATATAATATCCTAAAGGAAATACAAGGAAATATTAACATTTTTAAACACCGTGTATATTCGGTTTCACTTTACAATTAACGTAGATCCGTATTTCTCACAAGTGTCTACATACTTACCTGACTTTGCTCAGGTTAGGGTGGTCGCAGAGGCTTCCACCAGGTTGTACCTTTCCTCTCCCCTAAAGGGTAAGAATCGAGTTTTTATTTTCTGATGCCTGGGGCTACCCAGAAGGGTGATGTCGACAGGGCTACATAGTTTTTGCACTGACCACACTTGAGCTTCGTTGCCTACCCATGTAAAAAAAAAGCTTTATGTTCATCCCGACCTGGTGAAAAGACTCGGAAAATATATACTTTTATTTCGAATTTTGATTTTTAATAGCATGCAACCCTTTGTCATTTGGAATATTTCCAAAAAAAGAATATAACTATATTTAGTCTTAAGCGGTATTGCGTTAAGTTTAATGCTTGCATTCAGGCTTTCCATAGTGTTTCCTATAGGTTCCTACCAAAACGATATGATTTCAAATGCTGTTTTTCGTGACAAGCTTGTGCTCTTCCCCTGAAAGCTTCATATAATGTTACATAATGGTTAGGCATAGCCTATCATTTTTAGCAGGTAGTGTAGATTAGTTCTAAATATAAAGTAGATATTGAAATCACTTTTGGGCAGATGTAAGTTTCCATTTGCTGCTGCTTTCCTCGTGCGGGTTAAATGTATCGGGGATAAACTGTGTACGTAAGAAAATGTATTGTGTTTATTTTGCTGGTTAAAGAGCATACAGATGAACCCAAAGAGAGACCACTCCCAGTCGAAAAGAGGCAGATGTTCATTGTGATGCAGTGAATGCTGGATTTTACTGTATGTCAACCCGTTGGATAATTTTATGTCGTTGACGTTTTGTTTTATTCATTCTTGNAAAAAAATCGGATACTACTAGTTTTAAAAGCGAATTTAAGAATAATTAAATCTATTATTTAAGGTTAAACTTTGTTCTAAATCGATAAGTAGAACATAATAACCATCATTAAAAAAAAGAAAAAATATAATTACTATATGCACAGTTTATTTTAAAGATTTAAAACTATTTGTTTTGGTCAATTTCGACGCGATCCGCCCATTTTGATGTTTTCAATGTTTTAGGCATCTTGTTTACAATTTTACGCTAATATGGGATGGGAAAAAATTACCAAAAAATCAGGTAATTATCCGCATTTTAATGAAATTTTCAGTATTGATTTAAACAATTAATGGAATTTATATGCACAGTTATTTATTCAAAACTTTAATTTAGTTATTTTGCTATGAAAAATTAATATATAAAATTCATTGAAATTTAAAAAAATGTCGGATTTTAAGTTTAAAATGATTATATTTTAGATTCTAAAAATAAATATCTACTAATGCAAACCTTTTTTTCGAAAAATAGTATACGTTTTGAAGAAGAACTCGATTGAAAATGTACCCCCTCCCTTTTTTAAGCAGAAAAAACATCGACTGGTATAATTTTTTCTTTTATAAAATCAATAGCCATTAAATAATTTATCGAAATGAGTAAAAAAGAAATCTCCAAAAAACTTAATTATTTATTCGACTTTTTTTACCATTTTTTTTTCGATTTTCGATACTTTATTTTCTCATAGAAGCGCAGACCGTAAAAAAAATTTTTGTTTTCTATTATAAGTTCGGATTTTATCTCATTATTATAATATTAGTACAATATATGACAACTGAAAAACAATTTTACGACCCCCAATTAAAGGGGGGTCAAAATAAGCTCGGACCTGAAAAAAAATGAGACGTTCGAAAATTAAAATAAATAATCGCAATTACTAAAGATCATTTATTGATAAATAAACACTGAAAATTATTAACAATCCGGATAATTCCCTGTATGTGTTGGAGTAGTGTAGTTTTTCTGTAGAGGGAGGGCTAAAGAGTCCAGTTTGTCAAAAACGCATTTAGGCTCGAGTTTGCCAGTCCCTGCTTTAATATCTTTTGTTTTAAATTAATATTTTTTGTTTTTCTTTTACACTTGTAGATCAGCGCGATAGGTCCTTCATATCTGTTCTGTTTAAAAATTTAGAATGATAAAATTAAATTGTATGTTCTATACTGATTGGTGTGACCTCGATCAATCTATTGCCTAACTCACTAAATGCAATGTGATGAAAAAGGTTGCAAAAACTCCTGACAGAGGATGTCCTTGGGTATTCGCCCGTCATCTACTCGGCAGACATGGCATACCCAGTGGACGAGACACATGTCCTCAATAAAAGAGCAAAGCTGGAAGCTGCGCTCTCTCTAGGATTGCATGCTGTTAACGTGATCGCTCCCTCCAGGTGATGCGCAGTTATAACTTAAGCTCAGCGCATGGTAGAAAGCCTTATTTCGCCGCACCTTTGTGGGGGAATAACAAGGTCCAGGTTTCGCGCTATCAAGAAAGTGCTTAATAACCACATGCCTTCATCATGTACGTTTCTATGGACAGTGGAGCCTGTTGTTGCGCCAACCATTTTATTGGAAATTCCAAGCTACGACTTCACTCCCCTGCTTGCCGGGGGGGCGAAATGCCAAATACCAAAACTTTCACCTATCGCAAAAGCAGTTACTGGAGAGAGGACGTCAAAAGAAACGCTCTCATTACTTAGCCAAGCAACATAGGCGCCTAGCACAATCAGGGAACCTCTTACCAGGACGAACGAGAACGTAAAAAACAAAACGCTCTCATCTTCGCCCCAACAGGGCCTACTTATCAAAGGAGCACGCCACTGCCAGTGTAGTCGCCAGTAAAACAGCGGTCCCTACACTTCATCCATCACTTAGCCCCAACAGGGCTTACTTAATCGAAAGACAGTAGAGGAGAAACGTAAAATTAACCAAGTTCTCATTAATCAAGCCCCAAGGAAAACTACCGCAGAACGAAGCGTCTTATCAACATTTCCACCGACGAAAAGAATCCCTGTTAATCACCATTACTTCTTACTCCAAGAAATTTACTCCACAGATAAGTCTTCGTAGCAAATACCATTAAAATTTGCAACAATTTTATGTAATTTTTTGTCAATACAAGTGTCTGCATTTACTTTCGTGTTTGTTCCTTCTTTGTCCGACAATTTGCCTACAACTACGGAGAAATAAGAGCTCCTTCGAAAACCGTAAATACTCTTAATTTCCGCAGTGAGCTTCCCAAAAGTTGAAGCAGCTTTTCACTTAAACATACGCTACAGATAATTAGCATCTCGAGCATATTGATTTAAAGCTTAAAATCTACTTTTCTACTCTATGATTTTATTTTCCTGACTTTAACTCTCCAATGAAAGCAAAACTTTCAAACTGACCTTAAATGTCGTACAAGAGTTACGAAAGGTTATAAGTTATTAGTCTAATGTCAGTTCATCATCATCTCATGTCGCGCAATTAGCACGATATCCATGACAATCTCTCGCCAACCTTCCCTATCATTCATTGTCGCAGGAGGTCCTCTGCGCAGCATTCCAGTATCCTCGCATAGATTGGTCAATGTAGCTCCTCAGTGGGCGGCCCACATTAGATGTGTTGACTTCCTCAGGCGAACGCTTATGAGCTCGTCCTTGCTTCTCCAGCAATATATGGCGGCTTCTGTTGGTGCTAAATATATATATATATATATATTATATATATATATATATATATATATTATATATATATATTATATATAATATATATTATATATATAATTAAACAAAAGGCTCGTCTCTTTTTTAACAATTTTATTAACGATCTTTTCGAGCTTTCTGGCCAACTTTTTTACATTTGGATGAAATCGTGAATTAGTCCACCGAAGTTTTTATCCCAAGTACTTTCGGCACTTCAAAGTGCCATCATCAGGGGTAATGTGTTTGTGTTCCAGTTTTCTTTGGCCGTGTTTCAATTTGCCTTATCACAAGGTTATAAAGGTATTGTCAGTTGTTATTTTGGTACTTAGCTGCCGGATCGCGTATTTTGACATATGTGTATTTGGACAGCATCCCTGATGATGGCACTTCGAGGTGCCGAAAGTACTTGGATAAAAACTTCGGTGGACTAATCCATTGATTCCATCCAAATGTAAAAAGAGTTGTCCGAAAAGATCGTTAATATATTATATATATATATATATATATATAATATTTATATTATATATATTATATATATATATATATGAGAAGTAAACAAAACACTGTCTATAACTCTGCTGATGAGGCATAATAGGCCGAAATGTACATACAGAGATTGACTTTTTCTCGATTTATTTAGCCTTACATTTGAACAGATATGCCCGCTAATTCATTAATTATCAATTAATTAATTTTCAAAATTAGGTATGACTTCAATTAAGCACATACTCTCCCCCCCCCAAAAAAAAAAAAATATATATATTACTGTAACTCGCATTCCTTACAGATATATATATATATTAAATCTCTATATATGTAATGATTACCTCGACCGTAAGGCAACATGTCGAATCTAGCTATAAGTATGCTAACAAAGCGAAATATAAATATTGAAGACGCCTCAAGAAAGAATTCTCATTTTAATGTCTCAACCCGTGTTAAAGACGCGGTTAAAGTTACAAAAATGTCTACGCAAGACGGTTAGTCTAGTCACAAGTTCAAATTTCATAGGCGTCTACTTGTAGCGTTCTAGCTTATACCAACAATTAGTAGCTTGTTGGTTGGGGCTTTAGAATACACCGACAGTACCGCTGCAGAGGGGTAACACCCGCCCCATGGGTCCACTTGTTGGTCGTGGGTGGCGACCCGAGATGCCTAAGGATGGAACCCTGGTGAGCAGTCCCTGACATACAATACTCCAATCAATCGGCTGGCCACATCAAGCCCAAGAACCCATATGATTGCCCCAATTCTATTGTCCTTATGGCAAGCCCCAACTCTTTTTATCATATATGTGCTAGAAGGCGGTGGCTAAGGGTCTAGTGTTCTGGGTATGATGTTAAACTACCTGATGGTGAAATTCCAATTCTGGAGCTCCGAGTAATGTGTAATACCCCTTGATTACCATTACTCCCAGGCCCACTCTGCCCTGGAGTGGTATTACTTGTTAGGGTCCCATCTATGGGTTAAATAGAAATGAGATTTAAAAATGTGTTTAAAAAATTGAGTACCCATCAAGAATGAATAGGACAAAACGTCGACATAAAATGATCCAACAAGGGTTAACATGCCGTAAAATCCAACCTGGTTGGCTTGTAGATGCAGCTTTTTAGGTTATCTCCTGTGACTGGATATAGAATCAGATGACATGACCGAAATCGTCTAGAAAGCAGTCATTGTGAAAAGAGGTCTCAGGCGACAAGTCGGAATTGAGAAAGAATGGCGAATTATCTCAGCAAGGACCGTGGCTAATCTGTATGCTTTGGTTGGTTATTCGACTCTTTCTAGGACGAAAAATGTGTGTTGCTTTTATGTGGATTCAGTCTCTTTGTCTTGTAAGAATCGCCAAATGTTTATTAATTGGGAGTAAATTTCGCTTGACCTAGGTCAGTCAAGTTCACTCTACTTCTTCATAGCTGACGCCTCTCCTATCGTTACATAGTTCCACAATTATTTACAGTCAAGTAATTATACTATGCGTTACCAAGAATAAATTATACTTAGCTTTATTTTGGCTGTCAGTAATTAATTAATTAATTTCTGACCACTCGAAATCTTTTTTGTTTTTTCTCTTTTCTAATACAATACAAATATAGCGGAGACGATGGAGTAGCAATAAAGTTAGTGGGCAGCCACAAAATAATCTCCTTGGTCTAACGCTAGTGAAAAGGGCATAGACTCCCTTGCTGATTGGCTGATACCGACATTAGGCCGCCCCGACGATTTTACTTTACTTAAATATATCAAACATTGTAATGATTAAATTATCATACTGTGGTATATCCACAGGAGGAGAAGAAGAAAGAGAAAAAAAAGGGAGAGGAAAAAGAAATAAGAAGAGAAATTATAACCACACAAAGAAAAACATAAGAACGTCCATTTCTGATATGCACCTCTGATGATGAAGTTTATACTTCGAAATCGATAAGACAAAAAAATAACATCTTTTTGTTTTTATTTTTTATACTCATTGTAATTGCCTTCAAATTATTAATATATTATTGTCTGTTATTTTGTCCAAGTGGATTATTTTATTCTGTATCTATAATAAATAAGAATCAGACATTCCTTTTCATAGGCTTTTCATAGGCTTTTCATAGGCTTTTGTATGAGAAATACAAAACTTGGACACTTTAGTCAAGCTGCAGATATCAAGATGTGCTCATCACTCTTCCTCTTTTTGAATTCAATAGGAATGGGAGTTGCTGGGTAGTCGCTTCTGTAGAAGTTATTATTCAGATATAGAAACAATATGATACTCACCGTCGCAGTGGGGTTCTAACTACCGTCGAGTTAGTAGACGAAAACAACAGACAAGCTGTAACTTAAATACAGTCCTTGCATGCTGCTGGCATAATGCAAAGTGATGGCTGAAGAGTGGGTACTTATCCATGTTCTTACTCACCCTGAAATCCAACAGCCAATCAGAACTTAGGAAGTGAACTTGCCTGAGTTCATAATGGAACAATCCAAAGCTCCATATAAGCCACCTACCAAACTCTAGTTTTAGTTTTGGCATTCATCTTGTAACAGAGTTGAATACTTTACACAAAATCCAACAGCTTCTAGTGCCTAATACTTCTGAGTTCAAGATTTACCTTCAAAACAGAATTAAAGTAATGCTTCCCAAGATTAGTGATTGAAATGGGGGGGGGGTAATTAAACACAAAACTCCCCAATGTGTTTAGATTAATTATTTACTTTTCGTCTGTGGTTAAACTTTGACCTAATTTTGTTTTGTTTTTTGGTTATGGCTTTTTTTTTTCTCTTTTTAAAATACATTTGGATCTAATTTGCGGTTTCGTCAATGCAGGAGACTAACGAACAGCTTTTGTATACAAGCTGATTTATTATAATTATTATTGTAATGTTCATTTGTGGTCTTTGAGGTAGACCACGTGACGTTCGAATATGTTTATTTTTTGGGGTGGGGTCACGCTTTCGGCTCCCATGTGCTTTCCGTTGTCACGTGCCAATAAATAAATAAATAAATAAACCTGAAAATTCATGACATGCACACATATACAGAGGTCAGTTTATGAAATTTCATCGTTGAATACAGGTGGGGGTAAGGCTACATTCTATCATTTCTCTTTTTGAAGAATACGCGAAGGATATCCTTTTCGGGCTCTAGGAACCACCAAAATTTGTCACGTGATCAGTTTAGGCCATATTGAAGGAAGAAACGTAAATATTTTTTTTTTTTTTAATCTTGCAAAAAAGAAATAACGAACATAAAGAGCTGTTACAAAGAAAAACAGTTAATTCAAAGATCAAATTATCCGATTGGGGAAAAATTACTGACCGTTATCTTGAAAAATAAGTAAAACAGTCCGTTTTTTTACGACACGGTCAGTTTCTTTATTGATATTTTTTAGCTGAATTCTGTATTCATGGTTCTTTTACTAAAAAAACTCTGGCATTGAAAATTATAAAAATCTTTTGATATGATTATTCATAAAATAAAATGTGGGGTGGGGTAGACCTCGTAAAAATATTTCCCCTAATATATTTCAGGAAAAAAAACTATTTCCGAAATATTTTCATTAAAAGGTAAGTAATTATGGAAATTTTCGTGAAAATCGGATCATTAATTGATTTTTCATTGAATTTTTAAAAAATGCCTCTCGTCATAACTTGTTTTTGGCTACGTTAAATTTCAATTGATTTAACGGTGCAAAAATGTAAACATTGTTTTTTGTTCATAATTTTCATTATTTCCGTAAGGTGAAAAAAAATTGTTTTAATCATTGGGAGTTTATTTAATGTTTCTTCTTTTGAATGGACAAAAAATTTTCAAGATAATATTAACCTTTATGCAAGTTTCATTGTGTTAAATATAGGTGGGGGGATTTCACAGGGAAAATTGGTGGAACCTATTGTGCTCTCATGTTTTTTGTTTTGAGTCCTGTTTTTCTTTCGTTATGTTAAATCCTCAATAGACGCCACCCACAGACATGAGAAGCAGCAGTTTACTGACTGAACTGTTTATTCCTGATCGTTGACCTATGAGGCTCTTCCCCCACCCCCCGAATCTTATGAACAAATTAGTAGACCAGTTCACATACCTACGTGGTAATATCTCCTCTATAGAAAGCGATGTCAATATACGCAGTATGCCCAACGTAGGGAACTAAAGTTAAGTTATTGTTACTAAAAGTAACAATAAAAAGCTCAAAAATTGACACAATAAGCCCCATAATTGTAACTGCATTAATAAGGTTGAATGTCTCATTAAAGGAAAATGCCACTATGAGTGTATGATGTATAAGGTCGAAGTATATACCAATAAACTAAATGATATAATAATAATAATAATAATAATAATAATAATAATAATATATGCGTGTTCCTAAATCTTCCGTCCGTTATTATTATTATTATTATTATTATTATTATTATTATTATTATTATTATTGTTGTTGTTGTTATTACTAATAATGCTAGCAGAACCTGTGGATATCCCTGTCATTTTAGGCTTGGTTGCTACTTTAGGGAACTAGATCACGTTCATTGTATGGCTCTGGCTGTCATATCTGACTTCTTCATACATTAACAGATATAAATGACATATTAAAATGAATATTTGAAATTTACGATCCTCCAGTACAAAATAGCATAAAAAAGCTGGACATAATTGAATAATTTTCACTTAGAATGCCTAATAAAAAAATACAAGAGTTGATTAAACCATAAAAATGAATATATTTTCATATTCTGTGACCCAGAAAACATATAATTAGACATATTACACCGCTGTAACTCCTAAAATTGTTAATTTTCTTTGTAAAAAATAGCGGTTTTCAGCCGCCATTTTGAAAATCGTCACGGAACCAACCTAAAATGACGTCATATCCCCAAAAATCATCGAATTCGTTATCAGCATCAAAAATGGCCATAGAAAACACTCGTTCCAAAACTTCGACCTCCATTTGCCCATCCTTACTAAAACATAGCATAGATTAGGGCAGGAGGCTGGGACGACACAAAATCAAATCTTCCAAAATATATTCCGTAATTCAAACTTTCAATAAAACAAACATGTCGCTTTTTTTTTCTTTTTTCAATTCATTGGGCATTTAAGTGAAGCAAGACCATTTGGAATGTTTCATTTTTTAAATTGGTTGAAATAAAATGCGACACTAGATAATCTGGATTAAGATTTTTGCATTGCATCTGGGACCATTTGGACGGTCTTACTTTTAACCAGAGGGTGTTACGGGATGATAACGGACGGAAGATTTAGGAACAAGTATATTATTATTATTATTATTATTATCATCATCATGAAAACGCAAAATAAATGACTGTATATTTGCTTAAGATAGCCTTACATTATAGGAACATGAGAACTGTGAGTTTAAAAAAAAAGACATATTGTTGATTATTCTGAAAGCTGAATGAGTCAGACTGAAATAATATTAAATGAATAAATTCCACTTTTAATTGCGTGATAAGATAATTTGCTAACGAGTGAAAGCAAACCACTGAATCACATTTATCGTTAAGATAGATCTGATTTCTGTATAAAAGAGACGGAAAATTGAAGATGACAAACGTTTTCGGGTGGCAGCTGAAGCAATATATACAGTGTGTCCTCAAAAGTTAGACATCATTTCACAGGCCAATAATTTGGGCAATTCTTTTTAAATATTACGCTTTTGGATCACCATACTTTAGAAAACAAAAGTTGGTTGAAAAATTGCGATGCGCACGCCATCTATCTATTATAGGGATTGGCCCCTATATTTTTACGGCATGTGGAATTGACCAAATTAAAATAATTAAGTTTTCTTAAATAACTAGTTTTATAATGGTATTTCATGAGTTTAGAATTAGGTAAACAAATGATAATCAAAATAATATTAGTTTGGAAATATTTTAGAAACAATAGATAATTGTTTACAATGTAGATAATCTAAGGACAAATGATTGTTTACAAACGAGAAATAATAGTTGAAAATTCTAATGATAATATTTATATCAATAGAAAACTGAATGGTCATTGGAATGCCACAAGTACCAGAATCAGCTGATATTTGAACATTCCGATGGCAATATCTACGTCATTAGAAAACTGCCGATTTTCAATGGAATGCACAAAGATCAGCTGATTTTTGCAGAATAATTAAAATTATAAAAAGGCCCATAGAGCTGAAAAACTACAGGGGAGCTTACGCTCTTCCCGACTTAACAGAGTTGGTGCGAATGCCCTCTAACCCGACAGTAGGAGCGAAAGTTCTCCCGCAACATCAACACAATGGGGAGAAGTCGCTGCCCGAAGATACAAAATGATATATCAGGTTGGTCTCGTATTTTCGTTTCCTATTCTCTCTCTCTCTCTCTCTCTCTCTCTCTCTCTCTCTCTCTCTCTCTCTCTCTCTCTCTCTCAACAACAACAAATTTCAATCACAAGTTTCAATCAGACAAAACTGCTACAATGTTGACACAACCAATCGCACAAATATAAGCAATACATGTCACACTTGTCACACACAACTATTTACAGACACATACAGTCTGCAACACCACTGAAAGAACAATTGAATATACAAATTGTAAATTAATGTATATAAAGTTTGTTTCCTTTATCAATTTTGTCTTCTTTTCTTTTCTACGGAAACTTCATTTCCGTAGTCTCATACATTTAAATTGTGGGGATCAAAACTCGTATCTTCAATTCAACTACACAAACACCAAACAACAACGGTCCCTACACTATCTATCTATCTATACATATATAAAGGGCAGCTGTGTGAATATGTATGTCCGGAGGAAACTTCGAAAATAAAACAATTAACGACAAAGTAAATATATATACACATTAAATATCACCAGGGCTTGGTTTTTGAGCAAAAATAATAGAGATTTGATTTATATTCGTGAAGATTATTAAGAAATAAAATCTAAATGATAACAGCATGGATTTTTATTTTCATTTAATATTTTAGATAGTAGACATTAACATTTCTTTTCAGAGTAGTTGGATCAATGCAAGGTCGATTTTTTTACACAGGGATTTAAATGAGGCATCCCACGAGGAATTCAACTCACGATTCAGTAATAATGGATCTGCGGGACTAACTTTAAAAAATCTCCCTCTACCCTGGTGACGCCGGGTAGCCGCTGCTAGTTTATTCAATAAATCAGTAAATACTACCAACTATACAACCAATAAAAGGTGTGTATAAAGGTTTTTTGGTTATTTCCTATAATCTAACATGATCAAATGGGAACCACTCTTGACTGATAAATTATCTATTTATTTATTGATCTACGAGAAAAAAAGAAGACGGGGTTAGGGTTAGTGTTAGGTTTGGGGTTAGGGTTAGGGTTTAGGATCAGTTTAATGGGAAAATAAATAATTTATCAGTCAAGAGTGGTTCCCCTTTGATCATGTGAGACTTATATGAAATAACCGATTTTTTTTAATACATAGAATAGATCCCAGGTTCTTCTGTAAAAAAAAAAGAAAAAGGTTTCCGTTCTCAGAAGTGTAATTTGAGCTATGTTAAAGTCGTTTTTGTCTACAAAAATGTTTATTACCGGTATTGTGTTAGTATAGTATTTAATTCTAAGGCTAACAACAACAAATAAATGAATTAAAACTTGGTTTAATTCTAAGAATTTATTAACGAGCAAATAAACAATGAGTAACAATATAAAGTCCTTCCTGTGTATAAAGTTGAGTTTAAGAGACTTGCCGGCGTGCTGGAGAAGATATCTGGTATCTTTGCGTGATTTCTTGGAGAGGTTCTAAAGTCTCTGTCTCGTGGGAACTGGTCCAGGGTCTGTCTGCCTGGATTTGGTATTTTGCGCTAAAACTTCTGGGCTCATCGCGTGATTGGTATATCCAATCACAGAAAGTCTCTCCCTCACTTAACTCTATACACAGGAATTACCATTTTATTGACCCAACACCGGCAATATCACCGAACGTTTTTCTTCTAAAGTATGGTGATCTAACGCCTAATGATACTTAAAAAAGAATTGCCCCAATTATTTGCCTGCGAAATTATATCAATTTTTGGGGGGACACCCTGTGTTTATCTCAAAACTCGTACAAAAACGGCAATACGCTATCTTTTATAGTTATTTTCTGTATTAATGACAGAGCAGCCAGAAGAAAGCCGCTTCTTAAACCAATCAACATTCAACAGAGAAAGCTGTGGACAATTGAAGTCTATATATTGATACTCGTGTTCCTTAATTGTACAACCGTTATCATCTTGCAACATCCTCTAGTTAAAAATGAGACCGTCCGAATTGTCCAAGATGAACTGCAAAAATGTAAATCCTGATTATCTGGTGTTACTTATTCACCGAATTATTATTTCTTATGAATATTGTTACCTCAGTTAAATAATGGACATTCCGTTATTATTAATTAGAAAGAAAGAAGAAAAAGTACCTGCTACACAGAAAAATTTAAGAAAAAAGGGAGTAGGGGAAAGATGGAGGGTGAGCGCGCGGAAGCAATAACAACAATCTGTGTCAATCGAACATAATGAAAAGAAGGAATGAAAGAAAAGAGTCAGTCAAATCAAAATAACTATATTTTTTACCTATTGAAGTATATTGTTATAGCTCTTAAGTAAACATATCAAACGTTGTAATAATTAAATCATTATACTGTGGTATATTAACAGGTCCTGCTAGTTAGGTAATGTTTATGGCAAATATTTTTAAAAAGTCGTCGGAGTGGCCTAAAGTCGTTATCAGCCAATCAGCGAGGGAGTCTATCCCCTTTTCACTAGCGCTAGACCAAGGAGATTGTTTTTGTGTCTGAGTTGGAGCGCCACACCTACCATCAGCTCCTTACTTTACCGCACAGATCCCTGTGCCACTAATACACTGAGTTGGCGAGGGCCAGTTTCGAATTAGGAACCTTGTGGTTTCTAGCCGAACGCTCTACCGTCTGAGCTAACCCGACCCAAGCAAATATTTAAAAAAGTAAAGTCGTCGGGGTGGCCTAGCGTCAGTATCAGCCTAAGGAGTCTATTCCAAGGAGATGGTCTTTACGACTGAAGTGGAGCGCCACAACTACCATCAGTTCCTTACTTTACTGCACAGATCCCTGTGCCTCTAACATACACTGAGTTGGCGAGGACCAATATCGAACTAGGAACCTTGTGGTTTCTAGCCGAACGCTCTACCGACTGAGCTAAACCGGCCCTATCGTACCTGGGAGTAAGAAAGGTAATTATAATATTCAGTGTTTCTGCGAATGTAAAAAAAAAAACTTGCAAAATTCGGTAGTGAGGAAGCCGACCGATATTCATTAAGTTGTATGTTTCTGTTTCTGTACATTGACATTAATTTAGATTCCCAGAAAGATACAAAATTTTTTTTTTTTCATATGTTGGTCAGTTCTCTCTTCAAGAAACCCTAACCATTTCCCTCCTGCCGGTGGTTCCTATCTGTATCTACATCAGTCACAGACATATGGTGTTTCCTGTTTGGAAAAAAAATATTAACATACAAAACTAAAATGGTTCTTAACTATATTAATTTCCTTTCATTTATGAATATGCAAACGTCTAAACTCATTTTTGTGTTTTTGTGTTTTTTTACATGGTGACAGAAAATTTATAAACAAAATGAAAACCTCTAAAATTATAGTCGGTCAACTGCACATTGTATATAATCGTGAGCCAGTATTTTCTGGCACAAGGTTAAACAAAATGGAGCGCCAAAATTTTGTTATGATAATCTTTCAAATAGAGATAACATGACTTTTTTTTTAAATCCTGCTAAGCTCGAACTCCAAACACAAAACTCTCCACTAAGCAGTTTATTATCTATACTTGTGTTCCTTATTTGTACGACCGTTATCATCTTGCAACACCCTCTGGTTAAACCACCCTGTCGGTGGGGCGTTAAACGACTGCACCTCTGCAATGGGGCCACCTGTTGGCCGTGGGTGGTGATGCCTAAGGATGGAACCCAGGTGGCTGAGCAGTCCATGACCTGCAACACTCCATTTTGGCCCTTACTTAGGCTAGACGGGCGGTTGGAGAGGACCCCTCCGATCAATCGGCTGGCCACGTCAAGCCCTAGCACCTATATGATTGCCCCAACCTTATTGTCCTTATGGCAAGTCCCAACCATTTTTTATCATATATGTGCTAGAAGGCGGTGGCTGAGGGTCTACATGTCCTGGAATGACGTTAAACTCTATCTGATGATAAGGTTACAGTTACGGAGGATTGGGGAATGTGGAGCACCCCTTCATCACCATTGCTCCTGGTCTACTCTGACCCGGAGTGGTAGTACCTGTTAGGGTCCCATCTATGGGTTAAATAGAAAAATGTGTTTATAAAAAAATTGAATATCCATTAAGAATTAATTTATTTCAAAATTTTATCGGTATTAAATTACCCCACCCCCCACCCCAGGTTGATATGTCGTAAAACAAACCAAACCAAACCCTCTGCTTAAAAATGAGATCTTTCAAGATGAAATGCAAAAATGTAAATCCTGATTAACAGGTGTTGCTTATCTGCCGAATTCTTATTTTTTATGGGTATTTTAACTCGGCTAGATGATGGACCATTGCATTTTTATTATAAAGAAAGGGACGAAAGGGACATACTACACAGAAAAAATATAAGAAAGGGAGTTGGGGAAATATAGAGTGGGGATGAGCGCGCGGAAACGAAAACGCTAATCTGTTTCAATCGAACATGATGAAAAGATGTAAAGAAAGAAAAAAAGAGTGAGGGAGTTAAATCAAGATTACACTTTTTACATATTGAAGTATTTAGCAATAGCTCTTAAGTAAACATACGTTGTAATAATCAAGTTATCATACAGGGTCCTGCAAGTTATTATGAGTGAGTTTTTACACCAGCGTAATCTGATGGTATTTCATTTGGTGTCTGAGTGACAACAAGTCTCTTCAGGTCTCCAGGATTTTACTGAATATTCTAGCTGATCTAAACAATGCTGTTGTCTGAATGGTCTCGATTGTTCCTCTGATTTCCAATTCCTCTAGACTGTTTTCTAATTTATTTACCGCCCTGTCGGCTGGGGCGTTAGAATGCACCGACAGCACCTCTGCAGAGGGGTAAGACTCCCCCAATGGGGCCACCTGTTTGCCGTGGGTGGCGACCCGTGATGCTTAAGGATAGAGCCCAGGTGGATGAGCAGTTCATGACATGCAATACTCCACTTTGGCCCTATCTTGGGCTAGACGGGCGGTCGGAGAAGCCCCCTCCGATCAATCGGCTGGTCACGTCAAGCCCTAGCACCTATATGATTTTCCCAACCCTATTGCCCTTATGGCAAGCCCCAACCCCTTTTTATCATATGGATGCTAGAAGGCGGTGGCTGCGGGTCTACATGTCCTGGGAATGACGTTAAACTCTATCTGATGGTGAGGTTCCAGTTTTGGAGGTTTGGGGAATGTGGAGCACCCCTGGTCCACTCTGACCCGGAGTGGTAGTACCTGTTAGGGTCCTATCTATGGGTTAAATAGAAAAATGTATTTATAAAAAAATTGTATTATCCATTAAAAAATTTATTTATTTCAAAACTTTATCGGCATTAAATGACTCACTGAGGTTGATATGCCGTAAAACAAAACAAAACAAAACAAATAATTTATTTATTTGGGGAGGGTGGCTTCCAAGTGAACCGACTACTATTGGCATCACTTTCACCCTCATATTCCACAATTTCTTTAATTCTCTGGCAATGTCCATCTTTTCGTTTTCCTTCGTCTTCACCTTGTGGTCTGCTGGGACTGCAAAATCTATCAATTGACAAGTTCTCTTTTTCTTGTTTATCAATACTAAATTTGGTCTTCTGGCATTTTTACTTATTGAACTATTTAGCAATAGCTCATAAGTAAACATATCAAACGTTGTAATAATTAAATTATCATACGGTAATCTGAACATTAGCTACATAAATGAGAGTAACCTCCCCTTGTTTATTTCACTTTGAGGAGGCCTTATGTTTTGGTTTGCCATTTTCATTTCACCGTAAATCTACACTGAAAATACGAATTTGTTCGAATCAATACAAGTGCATGTTTTAACACGAAAATGTCATAAAATGTGTTCTTAATTGTGCTTGCGCATTATTTGAAATGAACTTAATTGTTATTAATGTTTCCTCAAAGTGAAAGAGACAAGGGGTGGTTACTCTCATTTGTGTAGCTAATGTTCAGATTACTTATCATACTGTAGTATATTCACAAGTTATGGTAGTCTTTTTCAATATACAAGAATAGAGTGAAGATTCAATGGGGTTTTTTTTTTGGGGGGGGGTCGCTTTTAAAACTTCATTTTGTCTTCATTTTATTTATTTTATTTTATTTTATTTTTATTTTTAAGTTATATCTTATGTATGTTCATTTTTCTGGGTTAGTTGCTTTGACGCACGTGTTCTGTTAAAAGCAATTCGTTCGGCACCATGTTTTTTATTTTTTGTATTTTTGTATTTTTTTTTTTTTTTGTTTTTGTATTTTTTGTATTTTTTTGTATTTTTTCGTGCTGACGTTTGCATACCATTTGTTATTGTCTGGTGTTGTGAACACTGACATTAGTGGTTGGTTAGTTAAAGAAACAAAACAATAATAAATAAATAAAAAACTCCAACTGTGAGTAATAAATTCATAGGAGAGATTGATGTCATCTTCGTAGAACAAATAGATGAAAGTAATTTATCTTGTGTTGATATTTCCTGAAAAAATATTTATAAACACAATCGTTACAATATAAAAGCACATAAGACGCATCTTCATTCACACTGAGAATCTATTTCGGTAAATTCTTTGATTAAAAGAAATGGATTTTACATTTGTGTCTTATGATAACCAGGACAGTTTTTCATTTCTTAAAGTTCATGGAATACATTTCTTACCAATGCTGCATGAATAAAATTGAATTTAATGAGATACCAACGCGTGTTTCGGCCAGGATTTTGTTCATGTACACATTATTTTCTATTTATTATTATTATAAATATAGAATAAAATAATAATAACAGAAGATTATAAAATATTTAAGTATACAAAGAAAAACGGCCTTTTTCAGGGTAAAATGTTTGATATTTGAAGTTAAAATAGTCAAAATACAAAGAATTTGAAGTGTTCGAAAAAATGATTTTTTTGAAAATTATTTGAGAACGCTTACAGTTGGAGAAATAGTGATGTTTGATGACGTTTAGAGAATAAAGAATATTCAATGAAGAGTGACATTTGAAAAAAGGGGGAAATTTTAATTTCATAAGTAATATTATTGACTTTTCTACACTTGCCTAAGCTATTTACCTACTAAAAAAACATGTGACAGAAAGTCTCTTTATATTTCCTGATCTTTTTACCCGCTAATAAAAATATACCAACATATTTTACTTTATTATGACACAAAATGTTCAACAATGATCCCCAAGATTATATCAATAACAAATAAATAAATAAATTACCAATACTAATACACGTATTCACTAATTTGATTAACAAATTTAAGCATATATTAACAACATATTAATTATCAAATTTAAACTTAGATTGAATTTATAATTTAATTACATATTTTAATAACACACTTTATCTTATTAAAACATAGAAATAAATTAATGAATAGATAAATAAATAAATAAATTTCGTCCAAAAAATCTTAAAATAAAAATTAAAAGATAAAGTTCATTGATAATAAAATGAATTTAGAATAAATAAAAATAAGGCAATGAGGGTGGGTTCCCCTTGCTTATTTCTCAGAAAGATGCCGGAAGTTCCATTGCTCCGCCATTTTCTCTACCGTAATAATAAACAAAAATCGCCAAGATTGGTCAAATCAATGCAACCGCATGTTTTAACTCGAAAATAACATAAAAACTGTTTTTAGTAAGAGCTAACTTCATTTCAAATAATGTTACATAATTATTAGATACCTAATATTTATGGCAATAGTGTAGAAATCAAAATGGCCGTTACAAGCTACAGCCCACGGCCTTGAAGGATTGAAGGATGATTGACAAGGCTTGACCTCAGTCCTAACCTTCCGGTGGATACTGTGAGAACCGGTAGAGAGGACCCTCTCTTCCGGTTTAGATAGTAAGTAAGTTTCAGTCAGTTAGCAAGTAGGAGCCGAGCTCGTAGGACGTAAGTCTCACCTGCGCAGATGTCTGGGTTGGGGATTGAAAATAAAGTAACATCAAAGTAAATCGAAGTCTTGTGTTATTACCTAAAAAATTAACAATGACACACGGCTTCTGATAAGGAGAAATCCCTAACAGAAACCAGACCCGAAGTCCCCAAGAAAGTCCAGACCTTAGAAGACCAGATCAAGATAGACGATCAGAATAGCAAAGCCGGTCAGAAGAAAATACGACCAGAAGTAAGAAAGGATATACAACAGTAATGCACAAGTACAATTCTATCACTGGATTTTTTGTCCGTTAAATACGATTCTACCTAATTTCTATATTAAATGACAGAACACTTACGTCACCTTGGCAACAAATTATATTCGATTTTGAATTCATTCATGATATTTTCCACGTACCCCACTTGTACGGGTCAGGCACAAAGGCCCTATTTATGTGGGACCACCCACAAGCCGAGACTCATGGGGTGGCAGGTGAAAAATTGCGTCGATCCCGTCGGCATTCCCCCTCAAGGGGGGGGGCGCCTCAGGCACTGGGCAATAAACCCAGCCCTGCCCCTTTAAATCAAGGGGCAGGTGTTGCCTGGGGGGATGGCCCCCTGGGATCGACGCCGTTAATTATATCAATGGTCCAGAGGCCGAAGCCACTGTTGACCATATCTACATAAATTTTGAAATTTTGAATTCATTCATAAAATATGAATTATTAGTGATTTCATTTTTCCAAGCAACCCTTTTTTTACCTTTTGAATATATGTTTCTTTATCTTCAGTTGTTGTTCTCGTGTCAGGGCAGACTGGGCTCTCTATTATGGCAGTGTAAGGCACATTACTAAAGTGATGTGCATGGGGTTAGGTTGTTATTTGGGTACTTGCTTTTTCTTTAACTCCGACTTCTTTTTGTTAGTCATCAGGCTGAAAATGAAGGAAGGAAAGAAAAAACGACGATAAATATTTTCAAAGTTCCACTTTTATTTCCAGGTTCACCGTTATCTCTTGAAGAAGAATTTTCTTCCTGAGCCAGTAATAGCTGTGTCCCCAGTCAAGGTCTTAGAAGAACTGAATTTATTTTTGGCACCAGGAAGCCCCTCTTTTCCGAGCATGCTCAGTGGTTCTTCTTGTCAGAGGCTTCCTGGAAGATTATTGTTTTTTGTATTTATTTCATTGTGTGTGTGTGTGTGTGTGTGTGTGTGTGTGTGTGTTTTGTTGTTTTGTTTTTTGTTTTTTTTTCTAATTTGATCGGAGTAACATGTATAAAAGACTAAGGGGTAATTCCATGTCAACTCACACAGAAAAAAGTAAAATTGTCACCCACCTGCTTGAATTTTTTTCTAGGTGTGAACTATGTTAGAGTTAGACAATCCCCAAAATTTGAGCTTCCAATTCCAAAAGTTGGTGGAGTTATGTCGATTTTAGCTCTCCAGCTTTCTCTCGAAAAATGGCGACATCTTGTAATCTATTTTTGTCTGTAAAATGAGTTCTAGGGCTTCCCTACTACTGAAAATTGGTTTATAAAAGGATTTTCGTCCGGAAACCCAAAAATGCTATCAGAAAAGTCTCAAAGTTAACCAATTTTAAGTTATTGGTGATTTCCTATTTTTTCATAGCAAGATCAATATCCCAATGTGGCACTGCATCTATGACAAAGAACGTTTTCTATTATTATTTTACATATATTTGCACATAAAAGATAGTTTGGTTTTTGCTCAGAACCGAAGTTACAACATCAGTTAAAATTTTGCAAATCAGAAATCATCAATAACTTAGTATTGGTTGACTTTAAGATTTTTTTGATAGCATTTTTGAATTCCTTGAGCAAAAATGCTTTTATAAACCAATTTTTAGAAGTACGAGAGCCCAAGAACTCATTTTACAGACAAAACTATTTTTGTACAAAAAGTCGCCATTTTTCGCGAACCCCACCAAATTTGAAGAACTAAAAATCGACATAACTCCGCCAAATTTGGAATTGGAGGCTCAAATTTTTCAAAACTGTTTTTTTCTTCTTTTTTTTTTAATAATAGACCTGCTTTGATGATGATCCAAAACGGATTGAAATATTGCAATATAAGCTAATAAAACAACATTATTTAACAACATTTGTGTGTTTTTCAAATTTCTTATTCTGATATACTGTCAGATTCATTTACTTACTTTTTATTGATATTGTGTGGGTTTGTATCTGATGAATTGGCCAGAACAGAACCTGAGTTTAAAACTGTTTTCTATTAGGTAGGTGATGGTTAAGCCTGTATTGGGACACAAAATAGAATTGTCTCCCCTTTTTTATTGGAGGCAGAGCTTACAACATCATGTGTCTGTTTTGTCACATGACAAGGTCAGTCTTGAGATCCATCTCTTTCGCCGACACGAATTGGAAGGATTCAAATGTATGTTCCTTCACTTCATCAGCAATTATGCACATATTTGCCTGTTTGGTTCCCAGACCTCCTAAAAGAATATTAGTGTGTTTCCATCTTCATTTGTTATACTTCTGTTAGTAATCTGAACATTAGTTACATAAATGAGAGTAACCTCCCCTTGTTTGTTTCACTTTGAGGAAGCCGTATGTTTTGGTTAGCCATTTTCATTTCACCGTAAATCTACACTGAAAATACGAATTTGTTCGAATCAATACAACTACATGTTTTAACATGAAAATATCATAAAATGTGTTCTTAGTAACAATTAAGTTCAATTCAAATAATGCGCAAGCACAATTAAGAACAAATTTTTATGATGGTTTCATGTTAAAACATGCATTTGTATTGATTCAAACAAATTCGTATTTTCAGTGTAGATTAACGGTGAAATGAAAATGGCCAACCAAAACATACGGCTTCCTCAAAGTGAAACAAACAAGGGGAGGTTACTCTTATTTATGTAACTAATGTTCAGATTACCATTCTTTTGTTGTATGGCACACTTTCTACCTTCTTTGTGGTTTGGTACTGAACCATTGTTAATCTTGTATGTTGTTATTATTAAATGTTAACCTGCATGAATTGATTTGTCTTTTCCCTACCGAATATTCTGTGTTTGGTTATATTCTTTTGGATAACCTAATACCTTATACGAATGCGAGTGTTAGATTCGAACTAATACCCTGCTAAATTCTTATACCTGCATATGTTGCCATTCAACAATGCCATTATTTTGTTCTTGCTATTAAAAGAGATTCTGTTTCTCCCTTAAGGTTTCCTCTTCTCGGCCATGTCCAGGTCATCTCATGTGAAATTTAGTTTAACTAGTATAGAAAATTGGAAAGGATAGTAAATAATAAACACAGGAAACAATGTATAGAATGCGTGTTATATATCTATCTGATTATATACTAAAGCTAAATTGGCCCTTCATCGACAAAGTTGACTGACTGGTATTCACCAGTCAACTGTTAACTCTCTATTAGAACCACTAATTAACTGGGATGTATGGAGGGTGTTGCACTCACTCAATCCCGTGTTTCACTAAAGACTGGTATTCAAAAAAGAATCAAGACAGTCTTCATCGCTTTGTTATATATACTAGCAAATACATGTACCTTCCGGGAGCAAGTATTTAAGTTTTAATCTAATAAAATATTATTTTAAATTAGAAAGGCTAATGAAACTAAATAAGAATGCAGATAAAAATGTTTGGTTTGGTTTGGTTTGGTTTGTTTTACGGCATATCAACCTCAGTGGGTCATTTAATGCCGATAAAGTTTTGAAATAAATCAATTCTTAATGGATAATACAATTTTTTTATAAATACATTTTTCTATTTAACCCATATATGTGACCCTAACAGGTACTACCACTCTGGGTCAGAGTGGACCAGGGAGCAATGGTGATGAAGGGGTGCTCCACATTCCCCAAACCTCCAAAACTGGAACCTCGCCATCAGATAGAGTTTAACGTCATTCCCAGGACATGTAGACCCGCAGCCACCGCCTTCTAGCACCCATATGATAAAAAGGGCTGGGGCTTGCTATAAGAGCAATAGGGTTGGGGCAATCATATAGGTGCTAGGGCTTGACGTGACCAGACGATTGATCGGAGGGGGCCTCTCCAACCGCCTGTCTAGCCTAAGTAAGGTTCTAAGTGGAGTGTTGCAGGTCATGGACTGCTCATCCACCAAGACCCCGTCCTTTAAAAATATTTAAAACAGAGGGGGATATCACGCCTCCATTATGCACCTCTATCGTAACTAAGGCATTGAAGCTTCATTTTGTCGTGTGTAACTTAAATTTCCCGAATAATGAAGACTCCGAACGAATACCGAGGGTACACAAAAACAGGTTTTATTCACTACGCAGAAGTAAACGGTGATTTAGACTTTTTGCCCCCGTTGATAAACTGAACCACTAAGGGGAATAATTCAAGATAAGGTAGGTAACTTAGATCAGTCTAAGGGGAATAACTTCTAAGGGATTATTTTTATGTCAGAACTTATCATCACGGAGGTTTTTTTGTTTTTTTTAAATAGAACAACTGAAACTTACTCTTCCATCACGCCCGTCTTTCATTGCTAACTTTTCCTAATTTAACTATTTAATTAAAATAGGATGTAAAGAATAAAATTAGTAATTTCTTCTTGTTAATGGATTTCTTTTAAGATTTATCTCCGAGATTTCTTGCTCATATTCATTAAGATAAAGCCAAACAGAAATCAATAATACTAAGCACATATTTATTCAAATCAAATTTGTAATATCAATATGCAAATTAGCCTTCCCGTTCACACTATAAACTGCTATTTTGCTGTACATAAAAATAGAATTGCATGTTATTAGTATTTAGATATAGTCGACAGTATTAATGTAAAACAATTTTATTAATCATTGAGGCTTAAATAAAATTAAATCATGGAGAATGTGACGTAAATAACTAAGGGAATTGTGACTTTAGTAGTAATATAGTTTCGGTTACAGACAGACAAATACACAATCACCATAATGATATATATATATATATATATATATAATATATATATATACCAACTCTTCCAAACGAGTAGGGTGTGACACGAGATTTCTTAAGTGGAGTTTAATAAGTTTGGATTCAGAGTTTTCCTTCTCCTAGATTGGTTACCTAGCCAAGGTTAGAGAGCCCAGTCTGCCCTAATTACCCATAGCTGGAGAGAGAGTTGTTAGATGCATACCTTTCCCAAGGGTATTATCGCTATATGAAATGCAAACAGCCTCGTCCAGAATTTGAACTCCAGTCAACGAGTCCATTTCCTACAACTCAAACCATTACACCACGTGTCTCCACACTGCATTATATAAGTTGCTCAGCTGAAAACACATATCTTCATTTTAATTCTTTTTTCAAATTTAAAACTTCAGTTTCAGTTTTTGATTTGCACCTTCATGGGTTATTTAACCTCTTCCTTGATTACCCCGAGTATTCATGGGATTGCCATTCTGAACATTTTTTTTTTTACAGCTATATGTAAAGTTCTTATATTAAGATTGGAAGGCTTAGAATAACTTTCCAACGTGGGTACAGGAGTATGCATAATATATTCCGACAAAGTTGTAGAATAATAACAATATTTATTCCGTGAGCGAAGGAAAAAATGCATTCAAGACAAAGATATACAAAACAAATACATAAACGTATTATGGAGGGAATAGGCGTACGACTTGCGTAGGGAATGTCCTTTACTGGTAGCTGGTTGTGGGGCCAAGCCCCCCACCCCACCCCACTTAAGGAGTAGAGGTGTCAGGCGCTTAACCCATGTGTACTCATGGGAGGAAAGCAACGATAGGGTTGGGGTCATATAGGTACTAGGGCTTGACGTGACCAGACAATTGGTCGGAGGAGGCCTCTCCGACCGACCGTCTAGCCTAAGTAAGGTTCTAAGTAGAGTGTTGTAGGTCATGGACTGCTCATCCACCAAGACTCCGTCCTTAAACATCACGGGTCGCCACCCACAGGTGGCCCCATTTGGGGGAATCTTACCCCTCTGCAGAGGAGCAGTCTAACGCCCCAGCCAACAGGGCGGAGTTCTTTAGTTTAAAATCCCCTAAAAGTAGGTGTAAATGCATTTTTGGAGATAGGTGGAAGATTGTGTAGCTTTTTTGATAGAACACTGCAGTAGACAGTGAAAGATCTATGTAACAAATATATGTCCAGAAGCGGACGCAAAAAAGAAAAGAAAAATTAAAAATTGTTTAAAATCTTATTATAATGGAGATTGTGTGTTTTTCTGTCTGTAACCGAAACTATATTACTATTCAAGTAACAATTCCCTTAGTTATTTACGTCACCTTCTACAGGATTTTATTTTTATTTAAACCTCAATTATTAATAAAATTGTTTTACATTATTGATACTGTTGGTAATATCTACATACTAATAACATACAATTGTATTTATATATACTACAAAATAGCAGTTTACAGTGTGAATGGGAAGGCTAATTTGCATATTGATATCAAAAATCTGATTTTAATAAATATGAGCTAAGTATTACTGATTTCTAATTGTTTGGTTTTATCTTCATGAATATTATCTAAAATCTCAGGGATAAATCTTAATAGAAATCCATTAACAAGAAAAAATAACTGTAATTTCATTCTTTACTTAGGAAAATTTAGCTATGAAAGACGGGAGTGAGGGAAGAGTAAGTTTCAGTTGTTCTATATCTTTATTATAACCTCCTCTGTTTCAAATATTTTTATCTGCTTTCTTATTTAGTTTCATTAGCATTTCTAATTTGATACAATATTTTATTACATTAAAACTTAAATACTTGCACCCGGAGGGTGCATATATTTGCTAGTTAGTTTAAAAGAGTTTTGTAAAAGGCGTCTGAATATCAAACGACATTCCGTTGTGCGGCGTCTTCAATATCAAGGGACGCAACTTTGCAAACGGTTGTTAGAAGTAATCCCCCCTTCCATTGACAGCGGATGAAACCAAAATTTCTCTTGGCATCTAGTAAAGATTCTGGATTTTTGGGCGGTCAGTGTCGCCGCATTCTTAGTAAAAGTACTAAAAAAAATAGTTCACTAAAATCCGACCCCAATAAGGTGCTAACAAGGTAAACTTCCATTCTTCTTAAAACTATATTTATTTCCTTACCCTAGGTTAACACACTGTTTGTGCCTTTTAAGGCAAATAGGTTAAGTAACCCAAAAACCCCTTTTGTATGTTCTTTTACTTTGTAAGTTATAGATAAGCCTAAATGTTTTATGTTTTAGATTTTTGGTAATTATGTTGACTTTTATAATAGCCCTTTTGGTAATTTATGAGGAAGAGCGTCCCAGTCTCCTGCCTCAGAAATAGCTACCCAGTGATTATTAAAATAACGTCCCCAGCTATGTCGTCTCGGTGGTGTTACTTGAAAGAAAACAACTAACTTAGGGTGTTAAATGTATTTTAGAGGTGGGGTCTCTTTTTTTATATGAACAAATGGAGACGGGTGGATATATATATATATAAACAAAGTAAAAAAATGAACAAATTGAGGTAGATAGATAGATAGATATCCATCTTCATATCTAAACAAGAATTACGACAAATTTCTATAAATAAACAAGAATTACAACAAATTTCAATAATTAAATTTTTAAACAAATTACAATAAATAAATAAGAATTACAACAAAAAAAGAGAAGCCCCCTCCCTCTAAATTACATTTAACGCCCTAAGTTGGTTGTTTTCTTTCAAGTAACACTGCCGAGACGACATAGCTGGGGACGTTATTTTAATAGTCACCGGGTAGCAATTTCTGAGGCAGGAGACCGGGACGCACTTCCTCATAAATTACCGCCCTTTTTATGTGAATTTGTATTTATCATTGTATCATAAATATAAATTTATCAACGTTTTTTTTTATATTTTGTGACTTATACCAACTCTCGTTTTTTTTTGGGTTTTTTATTGTAGTTTTCACGGCTGCACTGAGGGAAAATAAAACTTATGAAAACACAGACAGTAGTCTGTATGATCTTATGCACAAATTTTGCAAGTGTAATAATCGGGCAGATACAACACCTTGAATTGAGCTTTCAGTCTTTTTTACAAATTCTTAATGTGGTTTATATAGATCAGGCATGACCAATTGTGGCCTGCATATTCAGTTTTATAATGTATTATTTATGGCCCACTAGAGCAGTGTCAAATAACGTCGATTCGCCATCAAGTGATTTGGAGCAGAATATTTTAGAATCATCAGACAAGTTGAAAGCGTCACATTTTTTGTTTTCTTTCTGGTTGATTTTGAAAACAATATTTCATGGAGATTTTCACTTCTGATAAATTTGATAATTTTAGCAATATCCTTTTAGTGCAGGTTTACAATGGGCCCCTCATGAATCTGAGATTTACAAAGATTTACACCTGTCAACCACGGCCATCAAACAAAACCTGGCATTTTTAGTGAAATCCGGACTTGTGTATATTGACATCGATTTCTGTAGAGGGGATATTACTACCGACACCGTTGTGCAAATTAATTAAAACAACCGCTTTAGTTTCCTTTCTTTCACCATACGGTCAGCTTTAAACCCACTGGAGTGACAGGGTGAAATTGATTTCGATTTTTTTCCATAGATTAGGTATTTTCTTTCCAATTTTGTTGTTTACATTCAGATTTTTTTTTTTTTAATTTTACTTTTTATCTTTAAAGCAGAAAAATCAATATCAATAAAAAAAATAAAACAATGTGGGTTATTTCCTATAAGTCTAACATGATCAAAGGGGAACAACTCTTGACTGGTAAATTATTTATTTATTTTCCCATTAACTCTTAACATCCTGTTGAGAATTTTCCAAGACCAGAGCCCCATTCCTATAAGGATTTATTTAAAAATGGCTAAAAATGGCCTTTTCATTTAAAGTTACCTGAGTTATTTCCATTGAATTAAAGACTTCTAAATATGTTTAACATTACATTTAAACAAAGGCTATCATTTGGGGTGGATGAGGAAATGTGACTTCTGGTCGGGTGGAATGAGGCGGTATAGGATGTTAAGAGTTAAACTAACCCTAAACCCTAACCCAGTCTTCTTTTTTCCTAGTAGATCAATAAATAATTTGTCAAGAGTGGTTCCCCTTTGATCATGTTAGACTTATAGGAAATAACCACAATGTGTTTACTAGTGTTAAAAATTTAGTAAGAAATAAACAACAATGCAAACAGTTTTGCAGACAAAAAATTTTGAAAGCTTTATTTTTTATACAAAGTGAAAACATTTTATGAAAGCAATCAGATGAGTTTTTTGTGTTTGTTTTTTTTTGTTTTTTTTTAAATATGAGGAGAAAAAGAAAACCTAAACTGTACAATAAATTAGCATTGAGCATTTCAGTACAACACACGGAGTTATCTCCCCTGAATCTATGTCAAAAAAAAAAAAAAAAAATGGAAGAAGTTTATCAAAAGAAAACAAGTAAATCTAAATGCATATAATAATATTTACATAATGTAATTCTTAATACAAAAAAAAAAAAAAAAAAAAAAAATGTATGCATAAAGGATTGATGGAAGATGCGTTTTAAAATTTTTAAATGATGAAATAAAAAAAAAAAAAAAAAAAAGATGAAACCAAAAGAAAAAAGAAAAAAAAAAAAAAAGGAAACTTATTCAAAATAAATTCTTTAAGAAAAGTTTTATTACAAAATTAAATTTATAAAAAAAAAAAAAAAATTTTTTTAAAACAAAAAAACATACCCGCCCCAGAATTTTCAATACAGATTTGAAGGAAAAAAAAAATTGAAGGATTTTTTTTCCTTGTCTACTGCTTACAACCACATCTTTGAAATCAATGATTCGATTCTCAGCTGATTAGAAAAGTTAAGCATCAGTGTGTTTAGCCAGTGCATGAATGGGTAAAATGAAAGCTGAACACACCTAAATGCAATATTCTAATTTGTCTGATATTACAACAGATGTTTACATTTGTAAATTCAAACAATGAATGGAGGTGAATGTGGCATTTGAATATAAAAAAAGGCACGATCAGGAGTTAGTATGAATAAGTCACTTTCCATTATTTACAGTAGTAAAGTCTGCGGAGTGGCCTATTGTCAGTATCAGCTGAACAGCAAGGGAGTCTATCGTGCTAGACCAGAGAGATTGGAGCACCACACCAAACATCAGCTCCCAGATGCTTTACTGCACAGATCAAATTACCCAAGCTGTGCTACTCGTACGCTGGGTTGGCTAGGACCAGTATCAAACCCAGAACCTTATAATTCCTAGGTGGATGTTCTACTGAGTGAGCTAAACCGGCCTGCCAGTGCAGTAAGGGTAACCCGAAGCTAAAATTTTTTAGACCTTATTTTTCTGATACAGGTATCGTTGAAGAACAAGAAAAATTTTGGTAAATGGACCAGGGTTTTGCCTGTTTACAAGAATTTTTCTTGTTTTCCAATGATACTAGCATCAGAAAAATAAACTCTAAAATAGTTTAGCTTCGGGTTTACCTTTTACCAGGTTTTTGCAGTAGTATCATTCATCAACAGGAATATTTTACGACCCAAAATCTTCCAATGTTTTTATGCATTATCAACAAATGAATTGTATTAGGAAAAGATTTTCAAATTCTTTTACAAGACATCTAAGATATACATGTACATATGAAGAAAAGATAAAAGGAAAAACAATAGTATAGATTGTGCTAACATGCACATGTTTTGATATTATATTTACTAGCAACAGAAAACACCCTCCGGGCATCATTAAAATTAATTTTTGAAAGACATTGCCTGAGAGGGCGGGAGTTAAAAATTCAATGTCAGAGGGTTTGTATCATAAGTAAGACAAATCATCATATTTATTAAAGGAGTAAAAAAAAAATAAAACAATTTGAAATGAAAACTGAGCCCTGTACCTCTCAAATAAAATGTTGCGTGCATGTAATAATCAAACAATTATTTTGAATATTTTCCACATCAGTTTTACACAAAATCGTAGGTATTTATTTATTTGTAAACTTTTTAGTTCACTTCTTGTTACTGTAAAAAAAAAAAAAAAAAAAAAAAAAAAGAGTAAAAAACAATTTTTAAAATTGCTTACTCAAATTTTGGGTGGATATAAAAAGTAAAGTCGACAGGGCAGCCTAAAGTCGGTATCAGCCAGTCAGCGAGGGAGTCTATCCCCTTTTCAATAGCGCTAGACCAAGGAGATTGTTTTTAGCATCTGAGGTGGAGCGCCACACCTACCATCAGCTCGATATACGATATACCGGTATCGAACTAGGAACCTTGTGGTTTCTAGCCGACCGAGCTAACCCGGCCCCTTTGGGTGGATATAGCATAAGAATATTGTGACATAATCTGTGACGTAGAGCTATGACGTAGTTTTTGTTACAGACAAAAATACAGACAATCTCCATTATTAATAGATACAATGTAATCTAAAAATTCATTAAAAATAATTTCATTCCGATTACATTGTATAAATATCATAATGTCGAAATATGTGCATGTTAGCACAATCTATACTATTGTTTTTCCTTTTATCTTTTCTTCAAATTATCGGATCTAATTCTATTTTCATATAATCACATATGTACATATATGTAGAGACAAATTACAAACAAAATCTTCCTAAGTTTTTTTGCGTTATCAGCAAATGAATCGTATTAAAAAAAAATTTAAATCTAAAATTCTTTTATAAAACATCTACGATGTATATGTACATATATGTAAAGACAAGTTACAAACAAAAAACAGGAAAAAAAAGAAAATAATCACACAATGTTAATAAATAAGTGTTGGTAGATTTTTTTGATAGAACAAATTACAATTATTCACACAGGGATCTGGTTATTCAGATGGGGGGTGGGGGAGAAAAAAAAATTCTAGACTAGATTTTGTGAGGGATAAGAAGCACTAAAATTTAACAAAGATTTTAGTTTAACTCCTTCTTGACTGAATTTCTAAATTTTTTTTTTTTTATACCAGTTTTAAGATAACTCAAAATTTAGATTTGAAAAAAATGTATACAGCATATACCTCAACAGGACAATTGGTTTCAATCAGTTTTAAAGAAATAGAAGCATTTGGCCAGACAGATTTGATGGATCTGTTTGGAAAGGGTAAATGCTATTTAACTGCCGTGGAAAAAATAAATAAAATCATGCAATAAAGATTAATAAGTAAATTATTATTATTAAGCTTAATTTATATATTTTCTTTTACAGAGTAGTAGAGCATATAGCTATTGAGTAACAAATATATACAAGGTAGTCCCAAAGTCTTGTCATGCCCTACATGTTTTTTTTTGGGGGGGGGGTTCTAAAGACGTAAAATGATTACATAATATAACCCGAAATTCTGGGAAGTAATTTTTTTTATAATTCAATTTTTTTCATTTTGTTTTTAGAGGTCAAATAATATAAAATAATTACATAACTTATATATATTATTAAAAACAAAAAATAATGAAAGTTAAAAACAATTTGTAGGGGGTGACAAGACTTTCAGACTACCCTGTACTATGAATGGGTCTTCAGAATCAGCTTATTACAGTAAACATACCCACTGTAATAAATAAGGTGGAGATTATTCTAGTATTTATAGTGGCTGGTAATAAAGCTGTCTATTGTGCCAAATTTATATGATGAAGTTAAATAATCTTATCTTATGAAACTCAAATTAAATTCCTGAATAAAGCAATTTATACAGAAATTGGAAATAAAACAAATAGTGAACATAAATTGGCTATAAAAAAATTTTAAAAATTAAAAATAAAAATCCCTTGGTACCTGTCATATCAACCATTGCGAATGGCCCACACTAGCTAAGAACCATAACACCTCTCACCACTATACATGTTGTCTCCTCCTTTGAAAACACCCCCAGGGCCATCCTCAAGGACAAAAGTTACAGGAGGAGGAACCTCAACACAATGCCATCAAACCCTGACCAGACCTTCAGCCACTGTGACCGTGCCTGCCTCTCCTTCATTGATCTTATCAGCTACAAACATTCCTGCAGTCCACGTGAACCACACCCATAATCTTCGTTCACAAAATCAAAGCCATGATGACACTAACTGATTCAGGGGGAGACAACTATGTTTGGCTTCACACTTACTAGGAAAATTTGAAGAGAATTATTTTGTTTTGTTTTTTTGTTTTTTTTTTTCTATGAAAATAAAACCTGTTGGCCATTTTGGAGAAGGGAGATAAATAAGCTAGGATTATTATTTCAAATGAGATCTTAGTTTCCGATTAAAAAAATAAATTAAATAAAGCAATTAAAACCTTTTGAAAAGAGATTCATATTCCTCCTCTTTCATTCTCTGTGTTATATTGACAACAATTAAATTATGAAAATAAAATAAAAAATTTAAAAAACATACCACATCAATCAAACTCAAAAAGAGTTGTGAACTTGCACACAGATAGAAGTAGCCATTAAAAATTTGAATAGTTTATAGACCCTAATTTTTATACAGACTATCTGCTTCCTCTAACAACCACTGAAGCAGCCAGAAAAGGATTAAAAAAAAAAATAGTTAATGAATGAACACACAGTGGAATGAAAAATAAAGGAAATGGTGTTAGAGGGTTAAAAAAAAATTTTAAAAGAGATCAACTCATTAAGACCAAATTGAAAAAAAAAAAAAAAAAAAAAAAAAAGAAAAAGAAAATAACCCTCCAAAGACACCGATACAAATCCAGCAGTTCTCAATATTTATGGTCAGAGTTGTTAAGGCATTGAGGTAAAATTATTTAACTAAAACATTAAAAGAAAAAAATAAATTACTAAAAAAGAAAAAGACTGCCCCCTTTCCTTTTAACCCTTAAAATGTTGTACTCAGAACATAATTTTGGATATCCAAAACATTTTAGTGAAAGGGTTAAAAGTATAGAGGTTGAAAGTTTTATAACATATATCTTATAATAAAAATGGTCAGTAAAGTGGTTTGAATTTTGTGTTTTTCTCTGTTTATTTCAATAGATGCAATACGTGTTTTGAATTCTTTTAAATCATCTTAGTTCATTTCTAGATCAGCCCTAACAAAAAAATATAAAAGTTGCTCCCCTTTATCAGAAGAGTACAGTTGCCTCCTGTGACAGATGCATTGTGGGAACTAAGACTGGAAATGGGTCTTCAGCCATGACACACAATGAATTGGTACATGAGCTAGTTGGTCACACACAAATTGAGCTTTTAAATCACTGTTTTAGGGTAAAAGCATTTCTCTACTTGGAATTCAATAAATCTTTGTTAAGTTCCAACAACCTCGTCTTGCATTTTCATTCAGTGCTTTGTATTTTATTTGTATGTAAAAACATAACATTAACACAGTTGTAATTAGCTGGCCCTGATCGTCAATTCATCTAGGACCAGGAAGAGTCTGTTATGAAGCCATCGTCCCGAGCAGCTTACATGATCCCGAAGAGGTCAGGGGAGTAAACCCCGATAACAAATCCAGAGCATTTAATTTTTCAGGAACACTGACAGTAGTAGGATTGGGGTACTTACTACTCACATAAATCCCCAAATGGGTTAGAAGGGGCTCCTTAGCCTTGGTTGGCAACCCATCTAAGTCAAGGAAAAGTCTGACACAAAACCTCTGCTTTCTAGCAGCTTTGCACCATCCCAAAGAAAGGCTAGGGGAGTAAACACCGAAAATAAATCAGGAGTCTGAGGCCTTAAAGTGGTGTGACACTGAAGTCCAGTGCTACGAGAAACTCCTGCGACACTACCACTGCCAAACTGCATTGGTTTTTTTTTTACTTTTCCTTTGGATCACAGAGGCAGTGTGAAGAGGGGGAAGTTGATGCTTAGGCAACAGGTCATTCTCCATATGAACTCACGCAGGCCAGGTAGATTTTAACAAAATTTTTTTAAAAATGGACACTACATCATCGTCTCTCATAGACGGAAGGATGCCAACAATTAGGTTGAAGAGGATTCAAAAGAATCTGAAACACATGCCACACCTATTGAAATAAATACAAAAAAATGTATAAAATATCTACTTTTCTCTCATTGGACACACACACACACACACACCGTGCATATGTATGCACAAGGGTGCCTCGTGGTTTAATGGTTAGCAAGCCATTACTAGTGAGTCAGAGTCTCACTGGGTGCCCAATACAACTAAGCAAAGCTTAGTAAATAATATGACCTCAGAAGATTGGTCATAATATGTTTTTATATGCAAAACTTGCCAAAAGTATTTGATAAAAAAAAAAAGTTAAAATAAAAAATTAAAAAAACTATAAAAATTAACATGACTACGAAAAGTTTGTCTAAAAACCACATTCTACTAAATGCTATCATATCAGTTTTGTTCATTAGAAATTTATAATGTTTGTATAGATTTTTTAAAAATGTACATTTATTACCACTTATTTGTGTAAGTTGTTTTTGATTGTCACTTTAAAAATTATCAAATGTATTGAAGTTTTAGTGGTAAAAATGTCACCATCAGTAAGTTTGGAAGATTTAAATAAATAGCTATAAAGGGAGAGAATTATTTATAACATTTGACAGGTTGGAGTTATTCCCCCTTATTAGATAAAGAAAAAGATCTTAATCTCAAAATTTAACCTTCATTTGAATGAAGATTATTGAAAATTTACACAACCAGGCAGATCAATAGTTCTCTCACCTAAAATCTATACAAACATACTTTTATATTATAGAAATAAAGAAAGTTAAGCACCTATGTTATTCTTATGAAAAGGTGTTTAAATCCATGTCCCCCAACACACAAATTTTTAAACCTCAAAATTGAACACACCACTATTTTGGATGTGTAGACAAATTCAGGAGAATAAAAAAAAAAATCACAGGAAAAAAGTCACAGAAAAAAAAAAAAATCTTAACACGATCAATGTGATACAACCCATTGGTATATTTTTTTCAGTGACCGGGGGTCACCAAACTACGACCAGCACGCCAATACCGGCCCACAAAGTCATTTTATCAGGCCTGGTACTTGAATTCAGTTTCACAAATATCACTAAACCTTTTTGATATTGTTTTGAAAATAAATATGTTGGTTAAATTTGTTTTTTGTGCATCTTACACCACTCATCCATGAATATAACATGGAAAGATTAATTTTTTTTTACATCTTTTTCTCATTCTGGCTAGCAAGTATTGAACACAATAATAATGTGGCCCGCACTCGTTATTTTTTCAAATATCCGGCCCAACGTTTGGTGATCCCTGGTATAGACCAATCGGTTAAATCAAACTTGACAGAACTATCATATGTCACCCTTCCAAAGAAAAAAGAAATCAGGGATTTAACCAAATTTAATAAATTTTTCAGTGTTGATATATTAATGAATAAAAGATATAATGCACCAGTTATTTTATCTAAAAACTTTTATATTTTTTCAGGCCAGTTAACTTTGAGCCACATATCTTTCAAAAATCTGTGTTACACCTCAAAGATACATGGTTCAAAGTTAACTGACCTGAAAAAATGTAAAAGTTTTTAAATAAATAACTGGTGCATTATATCTTTTATTCATTAATATATCAACACTGAAAATTTCATTAAATTCGGTTAATTCCCTGATTTTTTTTTTTTTTTTCTTTCAGCGGAGTGACATACAATGGTGGAATTTAGGTCTGTTAAGTTCAATTTAACTGACCAATCAGTAAATTACAAGCAAAAAAAAAAAAAGTACAATCTACTGGTAGGCATATTGCATTGAATGCGTTAAACCAAAAGTGTTTACCTGATAAAATCCCTTAGGTCTCATTAAAAACATATTTCTCTATAAAACTTAACCCTATCTGTCCACCAAAAATCAATTGTGACTTTTTTTTCCCCCCCAGCAAAAATTGTGACTTTTTCTTGTGACTTTATTACCGGCCACGGCATAGACAGATTATTGGAATTTAAGTCCAATAGAAATAATTTTTTTGAATTAGCTTTAAAAACTAAGCTTTTCAGTCAGCAATGGAAATAAAAAAAGGTTGGAAAAAAAAAAAAAAGGTAAAAAGTAAAAGACAGTGAAAAAATAAATAGGTAAAAATGTTCTTTCCCCAAATTATATGCATTTCAGGTTGTTGGTTATTGGGCTTTTTTTTTTTAGGGGGGAGGGCAGTTGTTAGATTCATCCAACCAATATCAAATATATATATATATTTTTTTAAAAAGAAAAAAGAATAATCTCTGTGTAGTTCCTCAATTTTCAGCAAGATAAATCCAAAGAAAGAATTTGTCGTCTTCCATTCAATCAGATCTGTATTTCCACTTCCTCGTGTGCATCTTGTTCTTCACTCAATGCCATTTTCTCTTCTTCTGGTGGTGGTGGTGGAACTGAAATATTTTCATTAGACTCTTGTAATTTTTCACTTTGCTGTTCAGTTTTTCCCTCTTCTGTCAATGGATCACAATCGCCAGCCTTTTTACGTTTGAAGAAACCGCACTGAAAAAAATAGAAAGAATTTAAATATTTGATTAAGGTAAGTTAGAAACTTTAATATACAGGTGGTTTAAAAAATTTTTAAAATTAAAAAAAAACAGTTGCCATTTCTCTGGAAGTTCCTTTATGATATTAAAGCCTTTTAACCAACTCTGTGAAAACATTGGAATCTTCCCCAGGTGGTCTCCATAATTTGTTTGTTTTGTTTTAATTTACAGCATAACCTCAGTGGGTCACATTTAATGCAAACTAAGTTTTGGATTTGTAGCAATAGTTTGCTAGAAAACAAATGTATATGTGTATATATATTTGAACTATTGTTCAATTACTCATATTTTTTAGTACAATCCAATTTCTTTTAGGAAATGTAAATCCTAGATGTCTCATTTTCATGAAAAGTTTTTTTCAAATTACTTTGTTAGTAGTATTTGTTTGCACTAGATCAAAGTTTACACACTCTAGCAGTATATGTTTCATTGTAAATCTCTCTTGACATGTAGTGGGTCACCATAGTATTAGTTCTGCTTTTTGTAAAAGATACTCCTATAGAAATATTAACATCTTATTATAATGGAGATTGTGAGTTTATCTGTCTGTAACCGAAACTATATTACTATACAAATCACAATTCCCTTTGTTATTTACATCACATGATTTTATTTTTTATTTAAAACCCAATTATTAATAAAATTTTTTACATCATTAAGTCTGTTGATAATATATACATACTAATAACATGCAATTGTATTTATATATACAACAAAATAGTGGTTTACAGTGTGAATGGGAAGGCTAATTTGCATATTGATATTAAAAATTTGATTTTAATAAATATATGCTTAGTATTATTGTTTTCTAATTGTTTGCTTTCATCTTAATGAATATGAGCAAAAATCTCTTCAATAAATCTTAAAAGAAATCCCTTAACAAGAAGAAATAACTAATATTATTCTTTACTTCCTATTTTAACTAAACAGTTAAATTTGGAAAATTTACCAATGAAAGATGGGAGTAACGGAAAATGATGGAAGAGTCAGTTTCAAAGTTGTTCTATTTTCCAATCATACCCCCTCTGTTCCAAATCTTTTTATCTACATTCTTATTCAGTTTCATTAGCCTTTCTAATTTAATATGATATTTTATTATATTAAAACTTAAATACTTGCACCCGGAGGGTGCATATATTTGCTAGTCTTTTTAAAACACCTATAAGAGATTCCATGAGTGTGTTGAAAGAGATGGTGAAAAAGAGGATACTATTTGAAACTATATCAAAAATACTCCCATAAGATTGTTAACATTTTTTTTATTGAATATTTTCTCATCCTGTATTTTTCTGAATTTTTGAGATGAGGCTTGATAAATTTTTTTTATCATTTGGATTATTGTCCTCATCTTTATTGTTATCTACACATTTTGGTTGATGTAGGTTTTTGTTGGTAATCCTACACTGGTGTATCTATGTATAGGTGTCCACAGGAGAATGTCACTTATGAGTTCATCCTTGCTTCTCCAAGAGTGTCCAGCAAGTCTTGTTGGCCTCACCCAGTTTGCATAATAGAAGGCAGGTGACTGTACAGCTGTTTTCTTGAGGGATGCTGCTTCCAGGATTTGTTCAGCAAACAACAACAACCTTGTGCAGCTCCCAATTAGCTTATTTTCCAAGCACTTTGTTAGGGTCCATGTAGTGCTACTGTACAGTAGTACTGACACAGCTACAGATTGAAAGAATTCTCACTATCTTATCAGTGAAATCAGAAACTGGGTTGGTTGGGTTTGTAGTGAACCGGAAAATTTCACTACGACGATTGAGAGTCAAATGACGAAAGTACGTCTTTGCGCATTTGGATTGGCACAGCATAAAGAGAAAAATTGAAATAAATATTTGTACATTTTCAACCAAACAGAGATGTTCGTGCCTAAAATAAATTTACCAAGTAGACCCAATTTGGAGCCTACTCAATTCTTATAAATAACACCTTTTTCGGATATCAAGCCAGAAAGAATTTATGTGTCTAAACAAATCCATGCCTTACAGTGTAAGATTAATTCACATACATGCTTAAAAGGTATGAACAACTATATATATATATATATATATATATATATATATATATATATATATATATAATCAGCCTTTCCGAGATCAGCATTATCTATTCAACCTTACGCCTGACAGTTTTGTGACTCTGAAATCTTACCCTTTCTTTCTCACTTCGAGATTTATAACATCTTTTCTTATATTTCATATTGAACTTTCAAACAAAAACTTATGAAAGAAATTTGCCCAGTATCCTGTAATATCTTTTTGTAAACTTCATATTAATACAAGTTGTTTGTTTTTAATACTGAGTTTTGTTTTCTATGCCATGTGCATATATATTTAAATGTTCTTATGGTGTGTTTTATGTTTTGATGAATATTTCATGAATCTTTTCTCATTATTATAAATTACATATAAGGCTTTGAAAACACAAAATATCTTAACCTTAAATTGGTGACCTCCCAACGTACATCAAACAACCTTACCCTACCACCATCAGTTCTATGGCATGTCAATCCATTAGGTCATTTTATGCCAAATGTTTTTGTTTTATTCATTCTTGATGGGTACTCAATTTTTAATTCAAACATTTGTTTCTGTTTAACCCATAGGTGGACCCTAACAGGTACTACCACTCCAGTCAGAGTGGACCTGGAAGCAATGGTGATGAAGTGGTACTCCACATTCCCCAGAGCTCCAGAACTGGAACCTTACCGTCAGATAGAGTTTAACATTATACCCAGGATATAAAGACTCTGAGCCACAATCTTCTAGCACGTATGATAAAAAAGGTTGGGAGTTACTATAGGAGCAATAGGATTGGGGCAATCATATAGGTGCTAGGACTTGACGTGACCAGCTGATTGATTGGAGGAGGCTTCTCCGACCATCTGTCTAGCCTAAGTAAGGGCTAAAGTGGAGTGTTGCATGTCATGGACTGTTCAGCAACAGGATTCTGTCCTTAACCATCATGGGTTGCCACCCATAGCCAATAGGTGGCTCAATTGGGGGATATTACCACTCTGCAAGACATGAAGACCTTCAGCCACCCATGACTACGAAAAGTTTGTCTAAAACCACATTCTACTAAATGCTATCATATCAGTTTTGTTCATTAGAAATTTATAATGTTTGTATAGATTTTTTAAAAATGTACATTTATTACCACTTATTTGTGTAAGTTGTTTTTTGATTGTCACTTTAAAAATTATCAATGTATGAAGTTTTAGTGGTAAAAATGTCACCATCAGTAAGTTTGGAAGATTTAAATAAATAGCTATAAAGGGAGAGAATTATTTATAACATTTGACAGGTTGGAGTTATTCCCCCTTATTAGATAAAGAAAAAGATCTTATCTCAAAATTAACCTTCATTTGAATGAAGATTATTAGAAATTTACACAACCAGGCAGATCAATAGTTCTCTCACCTAAAATCTATACAAACATATTTTATATTATAGAAATAAAGAAAGTTAAGCACCTATGTTATTCTTATGAAAAGGTGTTTAAATCCATGTCCCCAACACACAAATTTTTAAACCTCAAATTGAACACACCACTATTTTGGATGTGTAGACAAATTCAGGAGAATAAAAAAAAAAATCACAGGAAAAAGTCACAGAAAAAAAAAAAAATCTAACACGATCAATGTGATACAACCCATTGGTATATTTTTTCAGTGACCGGGGTCACCAAACTACGACCAGCACGCCAATACCGGCCCAAAGTCATTTTATCAGGCCTGGTACTTGAATTCAGTTTCACAAATATCACTAAACCTTTTTGATTTGTTTTTGAAAATAAATATGTTGGTTAAATTTGTTTTTGGTGCATGCTTACACCACTCATCCATGATATAACATGGAAAGATTAATTTTTTTTTTTACATCTTTTTCTCATTCTGGCTAGCAAGTATTGAACACAATAATATGTGGCCCGCACTCGTTATTTTTTCAAATATCCGGCCAACGTTTGGTGATCCCTGGTATAGACCAATCGGTTAAATCAAACTTGACAGAACTATCATATGTCACCCTTCCAAAAGAAAAAAGAAATCAGGGATTTAACCAAATTTAATAAATTTTTTCAGTGTTGATATATTAATGAATAAAAGATATAATGCACCAGTTATTTATCCTAAAAACTTTTATATTTTTTCAGGCCAGTTAACTTTGAGCCACATATCTTTCAAAAATCTGTGTTACACCTCAAGATACATGGTTCAAAGTTAACTGACCGCTGAAAAAAATGTAAAAGTTTTTAAATAAATAACTGGTGGCATTATATCTTTTATCATTAATATATCAACACTGAAAATTTCATTAAATTCGGTTAATTCCCTGATTTTTTTTTTTTTTTTTTCTTTCAAGCGGAGTGACATAACATGGTGGAATTTAGGTCTGTTAAGTTCAATTTAACTGACCAATCAGTAAATTACAAGCAAAAAAAAAAAAAGTACATCTACTGTGTGGCATATTGCATTGAATGCGTTAAACCAAAAAGTGTTTACCTGATAAAATCCCTTAGGTCTCATTAAAAAACTATTTCTCTATAAAACTTAACCCTATCTGTCACCAAAAATAATTGTGACTTTTTTTCCCCCCAGCAAAAATTGTGACTTTTTTTGTGACTTTATTACCGGCCGAGGCATAGACAGATTATTGAATTTAAGTCCAATAGATAATTTTTTTTGAATTTAGCTTTAAAACTAAGCTTTTCAGTCAGCAATGGAAATAAAAAAAGGTTGGAAAAAAAAAAAAGGTAAAAAGTAAAAGACAGTGAAAAAATAAATAGGTAAAAATGTTCTTTCCCCAAATTATATGCATTTCAGGGTTGTTGGTTATTGGGGCTTTTTTTTTTTAGGGGGGAGGGGCAGTTGTTAGATTCATCCAACCATATCAAATATATATATATATTTTTTTAAAAAAGAAAAAAGAATAATCTCTGTTGTAGTTCCTCATTTTCAGCAAGATAAATCCAAAGAAGAATTTGTCGTCTTCCATTCAATCAGATCTGTATTTCCACTTCCTCGTGTGCATCTTGTTCTTCACTCAATGCCATATTTTCTCTTCTTCTGGTGGTGGTGGTGGAACTGAAATATTTTCATTAGACTCTTGTATTTTTCACTTTGCTGTTCAGTTTTTCCCTCTTCTGTCAATGGATCACAATCGCCAGCCTTTTTACGTTTGAAGAAACGCGTCACTGAAAAATAGAAAGAATTTAAATATTTGATTAAGGTAAGTTAGAAACTTTAATATACAGGTGGTTTAAAAAATTTTTAAAATTAAAAAAAACAGTTGCCATTTCTCTGGAAGTTCCTTTATGATATTAAAGCCTTTTAACCAACTCTGTGAAAACATTGGAATCTTCCCAGGTGGTCTCCATAATTTGTTTTGTTTTTGTTTTAATTTACAGCATAACCTCAGTGGGTCAACATTAATGCAAACTAAGTTTTTGGTTTGTAGCAATAGTTTGCTAGAAAACAAATTGTATATGTGTATATATATTTGAACTATTGTTCATTACTCATATTTTTAGTACAATCCAATTTCTTTTAGGAAATGTAAAATCCTAGATGGTCTCATTTTCATGAAAAGTTTTTTTCAAATTACTTTGTTAGTAGTATTTTGTTTGCACTAGATCAAAGTTTACACACTCTAGCAGTATATGTTTCATTGTAAATCTCTCTTGACATGTAGTGGGTCACCATAGTATTAGTTCTGCTTTTTGTAAAAGATACTCCTATAGAAATATTAACATCTTATTATAATGGAGATTGTGAGTTTATCTGTCTGTAAAGGAAAATAAAATCCCTTGGTACCTGTCATATCAACCATTGCGAATGGCCCACACTAGCTAAGAACCATAACACCTCTCACCACTATACATGTTGTCTCCTCCTTTGAAAACACCCCAGGGCCATCCTCAAGGACAAAAGTTACAGGAGGAGGAACCTCAACACAATGCCATCAAACCCTGACCAGACCTTCAGCCACTGTGACCGTGCCTGCCTCTCCTTCATTGATCTTATCAGCTACAAACATTCCTGCAGTCCACGTGAACCACACCCATAATCTTCGTTCACAAAATCAAAGCCATGATGACACTAACTGATTCAGGGGGAGACAACTATGTTTGGCTTCACACTTACTAGGAAAATTTGAAGAGAATTATTTTGTTTTGTTTTTTTGTTTTTTTTTTTCTATGAAAATAAAACCTGTTGGCCATTTTGGAGAAGGGAGATAAATAGCTAGGATTATTATTTCAAATGAGATCTTAGTTTCCGATTAAAAAATAAATTAAATAAAGCAATTAAAACCTTTTGAAAAGAGATTCATATTCCTCCTCTTTCATTCTCTGTGTTATATTGACAACAATTAAATTATGAAAATAAAATAAAAAATTTAAAAAAACATACCACATCAATCAAACTCAAAAAGAGTTGTGAACTTGCACACAGATAGAAGTAGCCATTAAAAATTTGAATAGTTTATAGACCCTAATTTTTATACAGACTATCTGCTTCCTCTAACAACCACTGAAGCAGCCAGAAAAGGATTAAAAAAAAAATAGTTAATGAATGAACACACAGTGGAATGAAAAATAAAGGAAATGGTGTTAGAGGGTTAAAAAAAAATTTTAAAAGAGATCAACTCATTAAGACCAAATTGAAAAAAAAAAAAAAAAAAAAAAAAGAAAAAGAAAATAACCCTCCAAAGACACCGATACAAATCCAGCAGTTCTCAATATTTATGGTCAGAGTTGTTAAGGCATTGAGGTAAAATTATTTAACTAAAACATTAAAAGAAAAAATAAATTACTAAAAAAGAAAAAGACTGCCCCCTTTCCTTTTAACCCTTAAAATGTTGTACTCAGAACATAATTTTGGATATCCAAACATTTTAGTGAAAGGGTTAAAAGTATAGAGGTTGAAAGTTTTATAACATATATCTTATAATAAAAATGGTCAGTAAAGTGGTTTGAATTTTGTGTTTTTCTCTGTTTATTTCAATAGATGCAATACGTGTTTTGAATTCTTTTAAATCATCTTAGTTCATTTCTAGATCAGCCCTAACAAAAAAATATAAAAGTTGCTCCCCTTTATCAGAAGAGTACAGTTGCCTCCTGTGACAGATGCATTGTGGGAACTAAGACTGGAAATGGGTCTTCAGCCATGACACACAATGAATTGGTACATGAGCTAGTTGGTCACACACAAATTGAGCTTTTAAATCACTGTTTTAGGGTAAAAGCATTTCTCTACTTGGAATTCAATAAATCTTTGTTAAGTTCCAACAACCTCGTCTTGCATTTTCATTCAGTGCTTTGTATTTTATTTGTATGTAAAAACATAACATTAACACAGTTGTAATTAGCTGGCCCTGATCGTCAATTCATCTAGGACCAGGAAGAGTCTGTTATGAAGCCATCGTCCCGAGCAGCTTACATGATCCCGAAGAGGTCAGGGGAGTAAACCCCGATAACAAATCCAGAGCATTTAATTTTTCAGGAACACTGACAGTAGTAGGATTGGGGTACTTACTACTCACATAAATCCCCAAATGGGTTAGAAGGGGCTCCTTAGCCTTGGTTGGCAACCCATCTAAGTCAAGGAAAAGTCTGACACAAAACCTCTGCTTTCTAGCAGCTTTGCACCATCCCAAAGAAAGGCTAGGGGAGTAAACACCGAAAATAAATCAGGAGTCTGAGGCCTTAAAGTGGTGTGACACTGAAGTCCAGTGCTACCGAGGAACTCCTGCGACACTACCACTGCCAAACTGCATTGGTTTTTTTTTTACTTTTCCTTTGGATCACAGAGGCAGTGTGAAGAGGGGGAAGTTGATGCTTAGGCAACAGGTCATTCTCCATATGAACTCACGCAGGCCAGGTAGATTTTAACAAAATTTTTTTAAAAATGGACACTACATCATCGTCTCTCATAGACGGAAGGATGCCAACAATTAGGTTGAAGAGGATTCAAAAGAATCTGAAACACATGCCACACCTATTGAAATAAATACAAAAAAAATGTATAAAATATCTACTTTTCTCTCATTGGACACACACACACACACACACCTGTGCATATGTATGCACAAGGGTGCCTCGTGGTTTAATGGTTAGCAAGCCATTACTAGTGAGTCAGAGTCTCACTGGGTGCCCAATACAACTAAGCAAAGCTTAGTAAATAATATGACCTCAGAAGATTGGTCATAATATGTTTTTATATGCAAAACTTGCCAAAAAGTATTTGATAAAAAAAAAAGTTAAAATAAAAAATTAAAAAAACTATAAAAATTAACATGACTACGAAAAGTTTGTCTAAAAACCACATTCTACTAAATGCTATCATATCAGTTTTTGTTCATTAGAAATTTATAATGTTTGTATAGATTTTTTAAAAATGTACATTTATTACCACTTATTTGTGTAAGTTGTTTTTTGATTGTCACTTTAAAAATTATCAAATGTATTGAAGTTTTAGTGGTAAAAATGTCACCATCAGTAAGTTTGGAAGATTTAAATAAATAGCTATAAAGGGAGAGAATTATTTATAACATTTGACAGGTTGGAGTTATTCCCCCTTATTAGATAAAGAAAAAGATCTTAATCTCAAAATTTAACCTTCATTTGAATGAAGATTATTGAAAATTTACACAACCAGGCAGATCAATAGTTCTCTCACCTAAAATCTATACAAACATACTTTTATATTATAGAAATAAGAAAAGTTAAGCACCTATGTTATTCTTATGAAAAGGTGTTTAAATCCATGTCCCCCAACACACAAATTTTTAAACCTCAAAATTGAACACACCACTATTTTGGATGTGTAGACAAATTCAGGAGAATAAAAAAAAAAATCACAGGAAAAAAGTCACAGAAAAAAAAAAAATCTTAACACGATCAATGTGATACAACCCATTGGTATATTTTTTTCAGTGACCGGGGGTCACCAAACTACGACCAGCACGCCAATACCGGCCCACAAAGTCATTTTATCAGGCCTGGTACTTGAATTCAGTTTCACAAATATCACTAAACCTTTTTGATATTGTTTTGAAAATAAATATGTTGGTTAAATTTGTTTTTGTGCATCTTACACCACTCATCCATGAATATAACATGGAAAGATTAATTTTTTTTTTACATCTTTTTCTCATTCTGGCTAGCAAGTATTGAACACAATAATAATGTGGCCCGCACTCGTTATTTTTTCAAATATCCGGCCCAACGTTTGGTGATCCCTGGTATAGACCAATCGGTTAAATCAAACTTGACAGAACTATCATATGTCACCCTTCCAAAAGAAAAAAGAAATCAGGGATTTAACCAAATTTAATAAATTTTTCAGTGTTGATATATTAATGAATAAAAGATATAATGCACCAGTTATTTTATCTAAAAACTTTTATATTTTTTCAGGCCAGTTAACTTTGAGCCACATATCTTTCAAAAATCTGTGTTACACCTCAAAGATACATGGTTCAAAGTTAACTGACCTGAAAAAATGTAAAAGTTTTTAAATAAATAACTGGTGCATTATATCTTTTATTCATTAATATATCAACACTGAAAATTTCATTAAATTCGGTTAATTCCCTGATTTTTTTTTTTTTTTTTTTTTTTCTTTCAGCGGAGTGACATACAATGGTGGAATTTAGGTCTGTTAAGTTCAATTTAACTGACCAATCAGTAAATTACAAGCAAAAAAAAAAAAGTACAATCTACTGGTAGGCATATTGCATTGAATGCGTTAAACCAAAAGTGTTTACCTGATAAAATCCCTTAGGTCTCATTAAAAACATATTTCTCTATAAAACTTAACCCTATCTGTCCACCAAAAATCAATTGTGACTTTTTTTTCCCCCCCAGCAAAAATTGTGACTTTTTCTTGTGACTTTATTACCGGCCACGGCATAGACAGATTATTGGAATTTAAGTCCAATAGAAATAATTTTTTTGAATTAGCTTTAAAAACTAAGCTTTTCAGTCAGCAATGGAAATAAAAAAGGTTGGAAAAAAAAAAAAAAGGTAAAAAGTAAAAGACAGTGAAAAAATAAATAGGTAAAAATGTTCTTTCCCCAAATTATATGCATTTCAGGGTTGTTGGGTTATTGGGGCTTTTTTTTTTTTAGGGGGGAGGGGCAGTTGTTAGATTCATCCAACCAATATCAAATATATATATATATTTTTTTTAAAAAAGAAAAAAGAATAATCTCTGTTGTAGTTCCTCAATTTTCAGCAAGATAAATCCAAAGAAAGAATTTGTCGTCTTCCATTCAATCAGATCTGTATTTCCACTTCCTCGTGTGCATCTTGTTCTTCACTCAATGCCATTTTCTCTTCTTCTGGTGGTGGTGGTGGAACTGAAATATTTTCATTAGACTCTTGTAATTTTTCACTTTGCTGTTCAGTTTTTCCCTCTTCTGTCAATGGATCACAATCGCCAGCCTTTTTACGTTTGAAGAAACCGCACTGAAAAAATAGAAAGAATTTAAATATTTGATTAAGGTAAGTTAGAAACTTTAATATACAGGTGGTTTAAAAAATTTTTAAAATTAAAAAAAACAGTTGCCATTTCTCTGGAAGTTCCTTTATGATATTAAAGCCTTTTAACCAACTCTGTGAAAACATTGGAATCTTCCCCAGGTGGTCTCCATAATTTGTTTGTTTTGTTTTAATTTACAGCATAACCTCAGTGGGTCACATTTAATGCAAACTAAGTTTTGGATTTGTAGCAATAGTTTGCTAGAAAACAAATGTATATGTGTATATATATTTGAACTATTGTTCAATTACTCATATTTTTTAGTACAATCCAATTTCTTTTAGGAAATGTAAAATCCTAGATGGTCTCATTTTCATGAAAAGTTTTTTTCAAATTACTTTGTTAGTAGTATTTTGTTTGCACTAGATCAAAGTTTACACACTCTAGCAGTATATGTTTCATTGTAAATCTCTCTTGACATGTAGTGGGTCACCATAGTATTAGTTCTGCTTTTTGTAAAAGATACTCCTATAGAAATATTAACATCTTATTATAATGGAGATTGTGAGTTTATCTGTCTGTAACCGAAACTATATTACTATACAAATCACAATTCCCTTTGTTATTTACATCACATGATTTTATTTTTTATTTAAAACCCAATTATTAATAAAATTTTTTACATCATTAAGTCTGTTGATAATATATACATACTAATAACATGCAATTGTATTTATATATACAACAAAATAGTGGTTTACAGTGTGAATGGGAAGGCTAATTTGCATATTGATATTAAAAATTTGATTTTAATAAATATATGCTTAGTATTATTGTTTTCTAATTGTTTGCTTTCATCTTAATGAATATGAGCAAAAATCTCTTCAATAAATCTTAAAAGAAATCCCTTAACAAGAAGAAATAACTAATATTATTCTTTACTTCCTATTTTAACTAAACAGTTAAATTTGGAAAATTTACCAATGAAAGATGGGAGTAACGGAAAATGATGGAAGAGTCAGTTTCAAAGTTGTTCTATTTTCCAATCATACCCCTCTGTTCCAAATCTTTTTTATCTACATTCTTATTCAGTTTCATTAGCCTTTCTAATTTAATATGATATTTTATTATATTAAACTTAAATACTTGCACCGGAGGGTGCATATATTTGCTAGTCTTTTTAAAACACCTATAAGAGATTCCATGAGTGTGTTGAAAGAGATGGTGAAAAAGAGGATACTATTTGAAACTATATCAAAAATACTCCCATAAGATTGTTAACATTTTTTTTATTGAATATTTTCTCATCCTGTATTTTTCTGAATTTTTGAGATGAGGCTTGATAAATTTTTTTTATCATTTGGATTATTGTCCTCATCTTTATTGTTATCTACACATTTTGGTTGATGTAGGTTTTTGTTGGTAATCCTACACTGGTGTATCTATGTATAGGTGTCCACAGGAGAATGTCACTTATGAGTTCATCCTTGCTTCTCCAAGAGTGTCCAGCAAGTCTTGTTGGCCTCACCCAGTTTGCATAATAGAAGGCAGGTGACTGTACAGCTGTTTTCTTGAGGGATGCTGCTTCCAGGATTTGTTCAGCAAACAACAACAACCTTGTGCAGCTCCCAATTAGCTTATTTTCCAAGCACTTTGTTAGGGTCCATGTAGTGCTACTGTACAGTAGTACTGACACAGCTACAGATTGAAAGAATTCTCACTATCTTATCAGTGAAATCAGAAACTGGGTTGGTTGGGTTTGTAGTGAACCGGAAGATTTCACTACGACGATTGAGAGTCAAATGACGAAAGTACGTCTTTGCGCATTTGGATTGGCACAGCATAAAAGAGAAAAATTGAAATAAATATTTGTACATTTTCAACCAAACAGAGATGTTCGCGCCTAAAATAAATTTACCAAGTAGACCCAATTTGGAGCCTACTCAATTCTTATAAATAACACCTTTTTCGGATATCAAGCCAGAAAGAATTTATGTGTCTAAACAAATCCATGCCTTACAGTGTAAGATTAATTCACATACATGCTTAAAAGGTATGAACAACTATATATATATATATATATATATATATATATATATATATATATATATATCAGCCTTTCCGAGATCAGCATTATCTATTCAACCTTACGCCTGACAGTTTTGTGACTCTGAAATCTTACCCTTTCTTTCTCACTTCGAGATTTATAACATCTTTTCTTATATTTCATATTGAACTTTCAAACAAAACTTATGAAAGAAATTTGCCCAGTATCCTGTAATATCTTTTGTAAACTTCATATTAATACAAGTTGTTTGTTTTTAATACTGAGTTTGTTTTCTATGCCATGTGCATATATATTTAAATGTTCTTATGGTGTGTTTTATGTTTTGATGAATATTTCATGAATCTTTTCTCATTATTATAAATTACATATAAGGCTTTGAAAACACAAAATATCTTAACCTTAAATTGGTGACCTCCCAACGTACATCAAACAACCTTACCCTACCACCATCAGTTCTATGGCATGTCAATCCATTAGGTCATTTTATGCCAAATGTTTTTGTTTTATTCATTCTTGATGGGTACTCAATTTTTAATTCAAACATTTGTTTCTGTTTAACCCATAGGTGGGACCCTAACAGGTACTACCACTCCAGTCAGAGTGGACCTGGAAGCAATGGTGATGAAGTGGTACTCCACATTCCCCAGAGCTCCAGAACTGGAACCTTACCGTCAGATAGAGTTTAACATTATACCCAGGATATAAAGACTCTGAGCCACAATCTTCTAGCACGTATGATAAAAAGGGTTGGGAGTTACTATAGGAGCAATAGGATTGGGGCAATCATATAGGTGCTAGGACTTGACGTGACCAGCTGATTGATTGGAGGAGGCTTCTCCGACCATCTGTCTAGCCTAAGTAAGGGCTAAAGTGGAGTGTTGCATGTCATGGACTGTTCAGCAACAGGATTCTGTCCTTAACCATCATGGGTTGCCACCCATAGCCAATAGGTGGCTCAATTGGGGGGATATTACCACTCTGCAAGACATGAAGACCTTCAGCCACCACCTTCTAGCACATATATTATAAAAAGAGTGGAAGCGCGTGGTGTAATGGTTACAGTCATGGGAAATGGACTCGTCGCCCCGAGTTCAAATCCTGGACGTGGTAATTGCATTTCACTTAGCGCTAATAACCTTGGGAAAGGTATGAATCCTACTCTCCCTCCAGCTATGGGTAAATAGTAGGGCAGACTAGGTAACCAGTCTAGGAGAAGGAAAACTCTGAATTCAAATCTGTTAAACTCCGCTTAAGAAACTGACCTTGTGTCGCATCCTGCTCGTGCGGAGGGGTTGGTTGGTAAATAAATAAATAAATTTAAGTCCCATTCCAACGGGCATATTTATAACACCAAAGATTAATCGTAAACTCGATTAATTTAAAAGTAACCCTGAAGAATCTATCGATGAAACTCGAGTAGGTTACTCATTTCCATTCTTAAATAAATTTATGCTCTACATTGTATTGAGCACTTTGTATTTGTTTTTCCTCAACCTTAACCTCTGGATATTGTGCGCTTCCAACGATCGTTCTTATACCCACTGGTAAGTTAATACTTATACATATACAAATATATATATATATATATATATATATATATATATATATATAAAAAGGAGTAGGGGCTTGTCAGAAAATGGGAATTTATCAAGCATTACACATAGGCTTTAAGGTTTCTTATAGTATTTTCTTTTACTAAGTGGTTGTCTTACTTATCTTATAGTATTTTCTTTTACTAAGTGGTTGTCTTACTTATCTTATAGTATTTTCTTTTACTAAGTGGTTGTCTTACTTATCTTATAGTATTTTCTTTTACTAAGTGGTTGTCTTACTTACCTTCCATAAAATTAGGATGACTATCAATAATACAAAGAGGCCAGAAAAAATGCTGATAATGATGATCCAGGAAGCAACTGGTTTTGTTTCAGTTTGCAAGTTTGTTGTGATCTGTAAAAAATATAGAAGAAAAAAAATAAATAAGAATCATCTTTTTAATTTCTTATAAAGAACTATGACTTACGAGTGCTCAAACTTATAAGTTATCCAATAAATGATAAATGTCATATGATAACTTGTAATTTAGAAATCTAATTTGCATAATGATATTAAAAAGTAGGTTTTGATAGATACTTGTAATTTTATTTCCATCATCATTATATATACTAGCAAATATATGCACCCTCCAGGTGCAAGTATTTAAGTTTTAATATAATAAAATATCACATTAAATTAGAAAGGCTGATGAAACTGAATAAGAATGCAGATAAAAAGATTTTGAACAGAGGGGGTATGATTGAAAAATAGATCAACTTTGAAACTAACTCTTCCATCATTTTTCTATTACTCCCGTCTGTCATTGGTAAATTTTCTTAATTTAACTATTTAGTTAAAATAGGAAGTAAAGAATAAAATAACAGTTATTTGTTCTTGTTAATGGATGTCTTTTAAAATTTTCATCGAGATTTTTGCTCATATTCAATAAGATAAAACCAAACAATTAAAAATCAATAATACTGAGCATATATTTATTAAAATCACATTTTTAGGATCAATATGCAAATTAGCCTTCCCATTCACACTGTAATCCGCTATTTTGTTGTATATATAAATACAATTGCATGTTATTAGTATGTAGATATGGTCAACAGTCTTAATGATGTAAAACAATTTTATTAATAATTGAGGTTTAATAAAATAAAGTCAGGGAGAATGTGATGTAAATAACAAAGAGAATTGTGGCTTGTATAGTAATATAGTTTCGGTTACAGACAGACAAACCCACAATCTCCATTATAATAAGATATAGAGATATATATATATATATATATATATATATATAGGAATAACAAAAGACTTAGCGATTTAGCATTATAGTCTATTTCAGGGAGCTTAGACAAATAGTCTATTTGTCTAAGCTCCCTGAAATAGACTATAATGCTAAATCTGTAAGTCTTTTGTTATTTCTTTTCTTATATATTTGCTCTGTGACTAACTTTAAGAGCACACATTGAGCTCTCAAACTGCAATTTGGTTTTGTTTAAATAAAACTCTTGTGTCGTAAGGAAGATTTCTTCTCTGGACTTTTGGATTATATATATATATATATATATATATATATTATATATGTATATATGTATATGTATATGTGTGTGTGTGTGTGTGTGTGTGCGCGTGTGTGAGAGAGAGAGTAGAGGAAAATGTGGATATAACAACAAATAACTAAATTCAATTGATATTTCGCCTCATTATTGGTTGAAGCTTTCTCAAAATTTATATAAATTTTATAATTATATAATTTTAAATAAATTTTGAGAAAGCTTCAACCAATAATGAGGCGAAATATCAATTGAATTTAGTTATTTGTGTTGTTATATCCACATTTTCCTCTACTCTCAGCCACATTTTGTCAGATTTATTCAATCCTTCACTCCTTATATATATATATATATATATATATATATATATAATGATGAAAATAAATGTGCCCCAACTTCTGAGTTATGAGCTGTCATTCAGTTGATTTTTTTTGTTTTGTGTTGAAATCTAAAATTTAAGGTTTGAGCAAGCTTCAAATATGCTTATGTTAATAAGTTCAATAGAATCATTTAAGTTTTCAAGTTTTATCACATCAAAGAAAATTATCATTTATAAAAAAACAACATTAAAACACTACAGCACATGGAATAAGCTACCCGCGTCTGTTGTAGGCTGCCGAAACACTGAATCTTTCAAAGTCTCCATGCTTCCTGTAGTCTGCTATAACTATATTCCTGTAGTTCCACTATACCTGATGCCTCTCCACACACATATGCACACACATGCATGCATATTACTACTGTAAACTGTTCATGTTCCGGACACTAATGTTACATAATAATTGGATCCCAATACATTTTTAAGGTAGTGTAGAAATCATTATGGCGATCAGTACAGCTGATGGCCTTGAGAGTGAGTGACAATGCTTGACCTCACTCTGACCTTGCCTTGCGGGATAAACCGTGAGAACCGGGAACCCCGATAGAAGCCCCTTCCGGTTAAGGAGTAAGCAACTCAGTTAGTCAGTTAGAAGTTAGAAACCGAGCTAGCAAGATGTAAGGATCGGCGCGCATTGTCTGGTTGGGGATTACGAATAAAGTAACATCATCGTAAATCGAAGTCTTGTGTTTATTACTAAAAGCTAACAATGACACAGGGCTTCTGATAACAAGAAATCCTAGCAACAGAAACCAGACCCGGAATCCTCAATAGAAGACCAGACGAGACCTTAGAAGATATACCAGACCAAGATAGATGATAGACGATCAAAAGCAAAGACGGCCGGATGAATAGACGACAGAGTAAGAAGTATATAACATCATATGCATAAGGGTATTTGCCTGCTCATCCCACTTATGAGGGCTGGACACAAGGTCTCGTTTTTACGTGGGCACATAAAAATTGCAACGATCCAGGAGGATGGTCCCCCTGGATCGATGCCATCAACTGCACTTCACCGGTCCAGAGGCCGAAGCACACCGGACCCCCAGCCGAGGCCGGGTATAGAAGGCAAGGGTCAAAGCATAGAATCTGGAACAGATACTACACTTTGATCCTCCCTTCTAGTTCAGGTAAAGGTAAGATAACATCATATGCATAAGTATATGCAACACTAATACATTATTCTGTGTACTTGACATGAGACTTTGATGTGTTGTGGTTTTTATACAATATACAATACAGTGTTATTTTTCTCATTTAAAAAAAGGGTAGAAAAAAATATGATGTTTTCGAGGGGCTGGAATGGATTAATGGCATTTCAGTTTATATTAATGTGGAAAATTAATTTGATATACAAGGAAATTGAATTAAACTCATAAGTCAAGGTACCACTGTACATGCAAGATATTATTATTTGTCTGAATTTTTTTAGATGAGGCTTGATGTGTATTATTTTGATTTTTACGGACTGTTGTCCTCATCTTTATTGTGGTATGTAAAAGCAACGTTTTGGTTGCTGTGTCCTTTGGTCTTCTTCAAGTGTTCTATCCAAGTATAGCAATGACCCAACCTGGGAAATCCTTTTTAATAGTGATATATCCGGGTTAAGGGATATATTCTGAAGTTCGTATTTGGTATATTATCGCAGTAGTAATTGGTACATCAATAGTAATCCGTCTGTCATGGTGTCGTCTAGCGAGTAAGTTAGCTTGTAAGCATAAGGTACTTGGACCAACACAGTGTCAACTATTTATACATGACACTGTCCAATCAAATTATAGTGAGGGGGTACCAAGGTATTTACATATTCATTATATCAAATAATTTGCCTGTTCTTCAATGCCTTGTTTGATCAATAGTCAAACTATTCAAAATGATTTCCCGAGATTGGGTCATTGCTATACTCGGATAGACAGGAGATACCTGAAAGAGCCTGCTGGATACAGTGGCAGGTAAAACTACAGAGTAAACCTGGATTAATGACAATGAAGGGGTACTCCACACTCTCCAGAGATTGAAAATTGGAACCTCACCATTAGATGCAGATATACGTCATACCCAGGACACAAGACCCTCAGCCACTGCCTTTTAGCACATATGATAAAAAGGGTTGGGGTTTTGCCATAAGAGCAATACGGTTGGTACAATCATATAGGTGCTTGGGCTCAACGTGACCAGCTGATTGATTGGAAGAGACCCTCTCCAAAACCCATCTAGGCCAAGTAATGGCCAAAGTTTAGTGTTGCATGTTATGGACTGCTCAGCCACCAAGATTCCATCCTTAAGTATCACAATTGGACATATAACATAGTGGTTTGGTTTAGTTTGTTTTGTTTTACGGCATATCAACCACAGTGGGTCATTTAATGCCGATAAAGTTTTGAAATAAATCAATTCTTAATGGATAATACAATTTTTTTATAAATACATTTTCTATTTAACCCATAGATGGGTTATAACATAGTGGATAAAGGCGTTAGGTTAAAACAGTTCTAAGTGACAGTTATCTCTAGGCTGCAGGTTCAATCCTGGTCAGGGGTAGCAGTAATATAGAATAATAATTAACACAGCTTAACACCTGTACCCCAGCTATGGTTAGCAGAATGAGAACAGGATAACCCTGTGGACTGAATAAAGGGTTGGGTTCAAAGTTCCGTGATGGCTCCCGATTACGACAAGAAGGTTAACGATGACGACAAGAAATACCTGAAGAAGGCCAGAGGACACATCGGCTGAAATGCTGTATAGATAAAATAAGATGAGGACAATAGTCCGAATAGTTCAAATCTTATTATAATGGAGATTGTGTGTTTGTCTGTCTGTAACCGAAACTAAATCACTATTCAAGTCATAATTCCCTTAGTTATTGACGTCACATTTACCATGAATTTATTTTTATTTAAACCTCAATTATTGATAAAATTGTTATACCTTATTAATACTGTTGACCATATCTACCTACTAATAGCATGTAATTGTATTTATATATACAACAAAATAGCGATTTACAGTGTGAACGAGAAGGCTAATTTGCATATTGATATTTAAAATTTGATTTTAATAAATATATGCTTAGTATTATTGATTTCTAATTGTTTGGTTTTCTTTTGACGAATCTGAGCAAAAATCTCGGGGATAAATCTTAAAAGAAATCCATAAACAAGACGAAAGAACTATAATTTTATTAAATACTTCATAATCTAACTAAATAGATAAATTAGGAAAAATGAAAGACGGGAGTGAAAGAAAATGATGGAAGAGTTAAATCTAAAGCTGTTCTATTTTTCGATTATACCCCCTCAGTTTATCATTTTCTAAATAGTTTATAATTTGATACACTATTTCATAACATCAAAACCTAAATACTTGCACCTGAAGGGTGCATATATTTGCTAGTAATACTAATTACCAAGCCTCATCTCAAAAATTCAGAGAAATAGTATGGGTATGTTATGTTGTGTTTATACATACAGATATAATGGAGATTGTGTGTTTTTCTGTCTGTAACCGAAACTATATTACTACTCAAGTCACAATTTCCTTAGTTATTGACATCACATTCTCCATGATATTAATTTTATTTAAATTTCAATTATTAATAAAATTGTTGTACATTATTAATACTATTAACCATATCTACATACCAACAACATGCAATTGTATTTATATATACAACAAAATAGCGGTTTATAGTGTGAACGGAAAGGCTAATTTGCATATTGATATTAAAAATGTGATTTTAATAAATATGTGCTTAGTATTATTGATTTTTAACTGTTTGGTTTTATTTTAATGAATATAAGCAAAAGTCTCTTCAATGAATCTGAAATGAAATCCATTAACAAGAAAATAACTGTCATTTTATTCTTTACTTCCTCTTTTAACTAAATACTTAAATTAGAAAAAATAAGAATGAAAGACGGGAGTGAAGGAAGAGTAAGTTTCAGTTGTTATATTTTTTGATTATACCCACCTCTGTTTCAAATCATTTTATCTGCATTCTTATTTAGTTTCATTAACCTTTCTAATTTAATACAATATTTTTAAAATTAAAACTTAGATACTTGCACCCGGAGGGTGCATATATTTGCTAGTACAGATAAAGTACAGAAGACTGAATGATAATGCAAAACTAGGTTGTTGGAAAATTAACAAGATTTTATTTGACACAGGGTAGAGAATGCTTCTACACTAAAAGTGACTTATCTAGCTCACACGTGCTGTAAGCTGCATCCACTCACAACCAATCCAAAAGTAACATGGCGGAAACCCACGCTTCCGGGTTCCCATAAGTCCCTACTGATCAAAGGGGAGCAACTACTTTTGTTAGGTCTTCCTAACAGTATGTTGCTTAGATTAATAACAAATAGGTTTACCTCAGTCGTTTTTTTCCAGTCTGGCCTATCAAGATAAAGAGGATTGTACTTCCGTGTCAGGACAGCAGTTGATTTGAGAAATTTGATATCCTTAATAAAAATAGAATAGAAAAAAAATATAATAAAGAAATAAATAGTGTTCTTTAAGAAAATCATTTCTTCATTCATTTTTAAAAAGATTAAATGCACCAGGACACTTTAGTTGGTTTCTTAACTTTTCAAAATTGGGCAACTTGTATTCAATATAAAAATAGACTATGGCTCGATTAAAAAAAAAAAAAATTTTTTAAATTAAAAAAAAACTATATATATATATATATATATATATATATATATATATAAGTTTTTTGGTACAAATAATGTACAATAGATATGAAATAAAAATAGAAAAAAATTTTTGTCATAGATGCAGTGCCACATCGGGATATTGATCTTGCTATGAAAAAAATCAGAAATTATCAATAACTTAAAATTGGTTGACTTTAAGATTTTTTGATATCATTTTAGGATTTCCTGGACAAAAATGCTTTTATAAACCAATTTTTAGTAGTAGGGAAGCTCTTGAACTCATTTTACAGACAAAATAAATTACAAAATGTCGCCTTTTTTCGTGAATCCCCTCAAATTTGGATCATAAAATGTGTTCTTAATTGTCCTTGGGCATTATTTAAAATTAACTTAATTGTTGTTAAGATCATTTTATGATATTTTCATGTTAAAACATGGAGTTGTATTGATTCGAAAAAATTTGTATTTTTCAGTGTAGATTTACGGTGAAATGAAAAATGGACAACTAAAACAAACAGCTTACTCAAAGTGTAACAAACAAGGATAAGTTACTCTCATTTATGTAGTTAATGTTCAGATTACCAAATTTTCTTGCCAGTCACAATTTCACTTGAACAACACCGTGGGAAACCCTCAAAATGACGCCAGTCTTTGAGGGAGTCAATCTTTTTTGGCCAATTTGTAAATCTGTTCTTTACATCTTTACGTGTGAGTTTCAACCATGATGGTACTGAACACCTGTATGGCAAAGCCGATTGAGAAAATACAGTTTCCAAGACAGTGCATACAACCTATGACGGAATGTTTAGTGAAAAAGAAATAAGGAAAACTTACTTTTGCTTTTTTAAAAATTTCTGCATCGACGTCCAGAACAACGGTTATCAATTTCCTTTTCCATAATTCAAACTTTCTAGGGGGAATTTAGTTGTACAATTTATCAGAGTAGATTTCTGAAAGAAAGAAAAAAAAAAAGAAAAAAAGAAAATAAATAAATAAATAAAATGAAAAACAAATACTATTTGCCTCTATTAATGTAACTAGCAAAAAAAAATGCCTTCCGGGCGATGTAAAAATAGATTTTTGAAACATATTGCCTGAACCCCTCAATATGTTTAAAAATTCAATGTCAGCGAGTTTGTACCCTAAGTAAGTAAAATCATCAAATTCATTAAAGGATTAAAAAATAAAACAATTTGAAATGTAAACTTTAAATATATATTAAATAAAACAAACTATATATAGATATATAATACCAGTCATGTATTTATTAAAACTTGTTTTTAAAAAACAATGAGGACTGTCTAATGTTGCATGTTCAATTTGGAGTGTATTTATTGTATGTTATGATTTTGGGTAATGTGACGTAAGCAGTGACGTAGTTTTTGTTACAGACAAAAACCGGAAGCAAATCTCCATTATTAATAGATAATGATAATAAACATCTTTCTACTTCAAGAATAAATCAAACTTTATATGCCATAAGTAATATCCACTGAAACTGCATTCAATACCACAGTGGAACTAAGCACCTAAAATGGCGACTAGAATCATATAGGTATTATGTTTACTTTTGGACTAATACCCTAACTATAAGTTAAATAGTACCACTGTTGCGTACTGGCATCAAATTCTATATGTTTATATAGCGGCTTCAAATTCACACTGCTAAATCGGCGTACGTATCGTAGCGGGTATATTGCGGGTATCGTCACAAACCCTAGACGATATGTGTAGTAGTCGCTTAATGAAATCTACAACACATGGGTATAGTAGGAGTTTTGACTTTATTTCTTCTTCTCAGCTGTACCTGGTGGGGGCGAGCGTTGACAAGGGAAATGCCCAGGGTTGACGATTACTACTACTACTACTGTTGGGATGGTGAGGTAAAGGGGGTGGCTGTNTTAAGGAGGGTGGGCTGGTTTGGCGTCTCACCGCCCTGGCCACGACGGACCGTGTCGATGGTAGCTCCCTGTGCTATGTTCGCCGTCCGACTCTCTGGCATTTGTATGACGACCGCCTACACATCTTTATCTTTGATCTGATAACGAGCAAATCTATTTCCGAACTTATTGTTACCCACCTTCTTTCTTTTCGTCTTCTTTGTTTAATTTAACCGCGAAATTCCTATTTCCGTTTGTACAATATACAACACGCTACTGTTCTTCTACAATAATAGCTTTAGCATTAAATAACCCACAAAGGTTTATATGCCATTAAATAAAGAAACTAAAGAAAATTGAAGACTTACATCACAATTAATTCGAACAAATTCTGATAACTCTGGCAAGGTGATACTAATGCTGGGTTTCCAGAAACGGGCTGGGTCCATCATTGTATATTTCAAAGTTATGCTGCAACGAGCTGGACTTTTTGGAAAGTGAAGCAGATTTGGTTCAGAAAATCTGAAAACAGAAAATTGATTAAAAAAAAAAAAAGAAAAGAATTATAAACATCTATTTACAGTAAAAGTGAAAGGGATACAAAAAGTTTCAATAATAATTGCATACGATCACAAAGAAATAAAAATAAGAATAAATAAAAAATGTTCACATGGAAAGGAAGGTGATGTATATTATGAAAAGCAACAAAAAAATTATCAAACTTTTATAGTAATTAGATTTGTTTTTCCAGAATGCAATGTTGATATTTAATTTCAGACAGGAAGTTTTTTTAGGCTAATACCAAGAATAAGAAAAATATTGGAGATGCATGGTGTGTGATGGTTATTGTCATAGGAAATGGATACAGCACAAGTTCAAATCTAGGATGAGGACTGTTTACATAGTGCTAATAATACACTTGGGAAGATGTGAAGGCATATTGAAAAACAGAAAGGAAAGGAAAAACAGAAGGAAAGGAAAAAACAGAAATCACAAAGAAAAAACACAACGAAAACAGAAAACCAGAAAGAAAAAAACAGTAAAAAAAAGAAAAACAGAACAGAAAAAAGAAAAACAGAACAGAAAAACAGAATGGAAAAAAGAAAAAAAACAGAAACAGAATGGAAAAAAGAAAAAAAAACAGAAAAAACAGAATGGAAAAAAAGAAAAAAACAGAACAGAAAAAAAAACAGACGGAGGAAAAAAAAAATACAGAAAGCAGACAGGGGGAAAAAAAAAAACAGAAATGCAGAACGGAAAAAAAAAACAGAAAACAGAATGGAAAAAAACAAAAAAACAGAAAAACAGAACGGAAAAAAAAAACAAAAAACAGAAAAACAGACGGAAAAAAAAAAAAAAAAAAAAAAAACAGAAAGTAAAAAGATTCTTACCCATTGAAGGTAATGTCCGCTTTCATTTTCACAGGAATTAATAAATCCATTACATATCACTGGGATTTTTTTCTTCACTTTTCGTTGTTACAAAAGCATTTATAGAAATGTTATGTTGCAAAGATCCAGCAGTGGTAAATTCCAAGGTAAATTTTACATAATGATCTTTTGGAAATATGATTGCCTAACGAGCATCTTTACCAACTCCTTCATTTCCAGAAATGTCCGAAGAACACTCTGTATTTTCATTTTTCATCGGCACATGACATATTGCACATGCACATATTGCACAAAAACTGGAAAAGTAAAGAGAGCCAATGAATTATAAGCACTCTCTCCTTTATTATACACGTTCACACAAACGAAGGTTTGGGTTTTACCATAAAGTATATGATCATTTTGTGCAGCCAATGAAAGCGTAGATCGAAGTGCACTTTTCATCTGATCCACAGTCCAAATTATAGGGTATCTGAAATATAACAAAAAGATCGGATCAGTCTGACTAGTTCAATAAAGCATTAATCTTCACGTCAAATCACATCCTATTTTGAGAATCTATAGAGTTATAGATTCTGGCCACAGAAAATTAATAGATAGATAAAAGCCTTGTCCCAAGGGACATTTTTTAATTTTAATAAATAAAAATAATTTCAAAGGTGCCAATTTAGAAAAAAAAAAAAAAAAATGTCAATCCGAACATTAGCTACATAAATGAGAGTAACCTCCCCTTGTTTATTTTCTTTGAGGAAGCCATATTTTTTGGTCCGGCCATTTTTATTTCACCATAAATTACACTGAAAATACAACTGCATGTTTAACACAAAAATATCATAAAATGTGTTCTTAATTGCGCTTGCGCATTATTTGAAATGAACTTAATTGTTATTAAGAACACATTTTATGATATTTTTGTGTTAAAACATGCAGTTGTATTGATTACAGTGAATGAAAATGGCTGACCAAACAAATGGCTTCTCAAAGTGAAATAAACATTTTTTTTGGGGGGTACTCTCATTTATGTAGCTGATGTTAGAATTACCAAAAAAAAATTATTTTTGCCCAGCATGTCTGGATGTTTTGCTCCAGAAAGCATATATATATATATATATATAATATATATATATTATATAATCATCAGCCCTGGGAATATAAATAAAATTCTATTTTATAAAATTCTATTTTTATTAAATTGAATAAAGGGGAAATCTTATACTATATCTGTGATGTCCTCTGTTTATCTGTCTGTCTATCCGGGGATACAATTGAAAACAAAACCCTGTACTAAGATCAAACATAACTCCTAGAGAAGAATTGTATGAGGTATCCAGTGGTCATTTTTTAATATTTACCCCTGAATTCATTTATGAAACACTTGGGACCAAATTACAAACTGTACAATAAACGGGGAAAAAATAGATAGGCTAACATGGACATGTTGATGCTGTGGTTTCAAATGCAAGTAGATTTTTATAAGCGCATTACTAATACTGTGTAGTTTTGAATTCAGATTTTTATAAGCGCATTTACTAATACTGTGTAGTTTGAATTCAGATTTTTATAAGCGCATTTACTAATACTGTGTAGTTTTGAATTCAGATTTTTTATAAGCGCATTTTAATCTGAGTGATTCATTCTTTAACGAACTAAACTGTGTAGTTTTGAATCAGATTTTATAAGCGCATTTACTAATACTGTTGTAGTTTTGAATTTCAGATTTTTATAAGCGCATTTACTAATACTGTGGTAGTTTTGAATTCAGATTTTTATAAGCGCATTTACTAATACTGTGTAGTTTTGAATTCAGATTTTTATAAGCGCACATTTACTAATACTGTGTAGTTTTGAATTCAGATTTTTAATAAAGCGCATTTTACTAATACTGTGGTAGTTTTTGAATTCAGATTTTATAAGCGCATTTACTAATACTGTGTAGATTTTGAATTCAGATTTTTATAAGCGCCATTTACTAATACTGTGTAGTTTTGAATTCAGATTTTTTAAAGCGCATTTACTAATACTGTGTAGTTTTGAATTCCAGATTTTTATAAGCGCATTTACTAATACTGTTAGTTTTGAATTCAGATTTTTATAAGCGCATTTACTAATACTGTGTTAGTTTTTGAATTCAGATTTTTTATAAGCGCATTTCTAATACTGTGTTTTTTGAATTCAGATTTTTATAAGCGCATTTACTAATACTGTGTAGTTTTGAATTCAGATTTTTATAAGCGCGCTTTACTAATACTGTGTAGTTTTGAATTCAGATTTTATAAGCGCATTTTACTATACTGTGTAGTTTTGAATTCAGATTTTTAATTAGCGCATTTACTAATACTGTGTAGTTTTGAATTCAGATTTTTATAAGCGCATTTACTAATACTGTGTAGTTTTGAATTCAGATTTTTATAAGCGCATTTTACTAATACTGTGGTAGTTTTGAATTCAGATTTTATTAAGCGCATTTACTAATACTGGTAGTTTTGAATTCAGATTTTATAAGCGCATTTACTAATACTGTGTAGTTTGAATTCAGATTTTTATAAGCGCATTTTAATACTGTGTAGTTTTGAATTCAGATTTTATAAGACAGCATTTACTAATACTGTGTAGTTTTGAATTTCAGAATTTTTATAAGCGATTTACTAATACTGTTGTAGTTTTGAATTCCAGATTTTTATAAGCCGCATTTACTAATACTGTGTAGTTTTGAATTCAGATTTTTTATAAGCGCATTTACTAATACTGTGTAGTTTTGAATTCAGATTTTTATAAGCGCATTTACTAATACTGTGTAGTTTTTGAATTCAGATTTTTATAAGCGCATTTACTAATACTGTGTAGTTTTTGAATTCAGATTTTTTATAGCGCATTTACTAATACTGTGTAGTTTTGAATTCAGATTTTTATAAGCGCATTTACTAATACTGTGTAGTTTTTTGCAATTCAGATTTTTTATAAGCGCCATTTACTAATACTGTGTAGTTTTGAATTCAGATTTTTATAAGCGCATTTACTATACTGTGGTAGTTTTTGAAATTCAGATTTTTAAGCGCATTAACTAATGGTGTAGTTTTGAATTCAGATTTTTATAAGCGCATTTACTAATACTGTGTAGTTTTGAATTCAGATTTTTATAAGCGCATTTACTAATACTGTGTAGTTTTGAATTCAGATTTTTATAAGCGCATTTACTAATACTGTGTATGTTTTGAATTCAGATTTTTATAAGCGCATTTTACTAATACTGTGTAGTTTTGAATTCAGATTTTTATAAGCGCATTTACTAATACTGTGTAGTTTTGAATTCAGATTTTTATTAAGCGCTTTTACTAATACTGGTAGTTTTGAATTCAGATTTTTTATAAGCGGCATTTACTAATACTGTGTAGTTTTGAATTCAGATTTTATAAGCCGCATTATAATACTGTTGTAGTTTGAATTCAGATTTTTATAAGCGCATTTTACTAATACGTTGTAGTTTTGGAATTCAGATTTTATAAAGCGCATTTACGTAATACTGTGTAGTTTTGAATTCAGATTTTTTATAAGCGCATTTACTAATACTGTGTAGTTTTGAATTCAGATTTTTATAAGCGCATTTACTAATACTGTGTAGTTTTGAATTCAGATTTTTATAAGCCGCATTTACTAATACTGTGTAGTTTTTGATTCAGATTTTTATAAAGCGCGCATTTTACTAATACTGTGTGTAGTTTTGAATTCAGATTTTTATAAGCGCATTTACTAATACTGTTGTAGTTGAATTCAGATTTTTATAAGCGCATTTACTAATTACTGTGTTAGTTTTGAATTTCAGATTTTTATAAGCGCATTTACTAATACTGTGTAGTTTTGAATTCAGATTTTTATAAGCGCATTTACTAATACGTGTAGTTTTGAATTCAGATTTTTATAAAGCGCATTACTAATACTGTGTAGTTTTGAATTCAATTTTTATAAGCGCATTTACTAATACTGTGTATGTTTGAATTCAGATTTTTATAAGCGCATTTACATAATACTGTGTAGTTTGAATTCAGATTTTTATAAGCGCATTTACTAATACTGTGTAGTTTTGATATTCAGAATTTTTTATAAGCGCATTTACTAATACTGTGTAGTTTTGAATTTCAATTTTTATAAGGCATTACTATTATTATGTGTAGTTTTGAATTCAGATTTTTATAAGCGCATTTACTAATACTGTGGTAGTTTTGAATTCAGATTTTTATAAGCGCATTTACTAATACTGTGTAGTTTTTGAATTCAGATTTTTATAAGCGCATTTATAATACTGTGTAGTTTTGAATTCAAGATTTTTATAAGCGCATTTACTAATACTGTGTAGTTTTTGAATTCAGATTTTTATAAGCGCATTTTACTAATAACTGTGTAGTTTGAATTCAGATTTTTATAAGCGCATTTACTAATACTGTGTAGTTTTGAATTCAGATTTTTATAAGCGCATTTACTAATACTGTGTAGTTTTTGGAAGTTCAGATTTTTATAAGCGCATTTACTAATACTGTGTAGTTTTGAATTCAGATTTTTATAAGCCCGCATTTACTCTAATACTGTGTAGTTTTGAATTCAATTTTATAAGCGCATCTTACTAATACTGTGTAGTTTGAATTCAGAATAAAGCGCATTTACTAATACGGTGTGAATTCAGATTTTTTATAAGCGCATTTACTAATACTGTGTAGTGAATTCAGATTTTTATAAGCGCATTTATATACTACTGTGTAGTTTTTTTGAATTCAGATTTTTATTAAGCGCATTTACTAATACTGTGTAGTTTTGAATTCAGATTTTATAAGCGCATTTACTAATACTGTGTTAGTTTTTGAATTCAGATTTTTATAAGCGCATTTACTAATACTGTGTAGTTTTGAATTCAGATTTTATAAGCGCATTTACTAATACTGTGTAGTTTTGAATTCAGATTTTATAAGCGCATGTTACAATACTGTGTACGTTTTGAATTCAGATTTTTATAAGCGCATTTACTAAATACTGTGTAGTTGAATTCAGATTTTTATAAGCGCATTACTTAATACTGTGTAGTTTGAATTCAGATTTTTAATAAGCGCATTTACTAATACTGTGTAGTTTTGAATTCAGATTTTTATAAGCGCATTTACTAATACTGGTTGTAGTTTGAATTCAGATTTTTATAAGCGCATTTACTAATACTGTGTTGTTTTGAATTCAAGGGATTTTTTATACGCAATTTACTAAATACTGTGGTAAAGTTTTGAATCAGCATTTTATAAGCGCAATCTAATCTGTGGGTAGTTTTTGAATTCAGATTTTATAAGCGGCATTTACTATATACTGGTAAGTTTGAAATTCAGATTTATAAAGCGCATTTACTAATACTGCATGTGTTAGTTTTGAATTCAAGATTTTTATAAGCGCGTTATTAAAGGCCTTGGTTAGTTTTTGAATTCAATTTTTATAACGCATTTACCTAATCTGGAGTGAATCAGATTATAAGCGACTATGCTGCTTTGTAGTTTTTGAATTCCAGATTTTTATAAGCAGCATCTCTTACTAATTGCTCGTGTAGTTGAATCTTCAGACTTGTTACTATAAGCGCATTTACTCTCCTGTGTAGTTTTGATTCAGACTTTTTATAAGCGCATCTTACTAAATACTGTGTACTTTTCGAATTTCAGACCTCAAAGCCAGTTACTAATACGCGTAGTGAATTCAGAAAAGCGCAACAAACTGTGTAGTTTTTGAATCAGATTTTTCATAAGCCGCATTTACTAATACTGTGTAGTTGAATTCAGATAAAGCGCATTTACTAATACTGGTAGGAGTTCAATTTTATAAGCGCCATTTACTATAAGTTGTAGTTTTGAATTCAGATTTTATAAGCCGCATACAATACTGTGCTAAGTTCTGAATCAGTTTTTATCAAGCGCATTTATAAAACTGATTGAATTACAGATTTTAAACGCAATTACAATACTGGAGTTTGAATATTTCAGATTTTTATAGCGCATTTACTAAACTGCGATTGAATTCAGATAAAGCGATTACTAAACGGTATGTTGAATTCAGATTTTATAAGCGCATTTACTATACTGGTTGTAGTTTGAATCAGATATAGCGATTTACTAATACTGTGTAGTTTTGAATTCAGATTTTTTTATAAGCGCATTTTCACTAATACTGTGTAGTTTTGAATTTCAGATTTTTATAAGCGCATTTACTAATACTGTGTTAGTTTTATCTCTCTCTTTATAAAAATCTGCAATTCAAAACTACACAGTATTAGTAAATGCGCTATAAATCTGAATTCAAAACTACACAGTATTAGTAAATGCGCTTATAAAAATCTGAATTCAAAACTACACAGTATTAGTAAAATGCGCTTATAAATCTAATTCAAAACTACACCAGTATTAGTAAATGCGCTTATAAAAATCTGAATCAAAACTACACAGTATTAGTAAATGCGCTTATAAAAAACTGAATTTCAAAACTACACAGTATTAGTAAATGCGCTTATAAAATCTGAATTCAAAAAACTACACAGTATTAGTAAATGCGCTTATAAAAAATTCGGAATTCAAAACTACACAGTATTAGTTAAGCGCTTATAAAAAATCTGATTTCAAAACTACACAGTATTAGTAAATGCGCTTATAAAAATCTGAATTCAAAACTACACAGTATTAGTAAATGGTCTTATAAAAATCTGAATTCAAAATACACAGTATTAGTAAATGCGCTTATAAAAAATCTGAATTCCAAAACTACACAGTATTAGTAAATGCGCTTATAAAATTCTGAATTCAAAACTAACAGTATTAGTAAATGCGCTTATAAAAATCTGAAATTCCAAAACTACACCAGTATAGTAAATGCGCTTATAAAAATCTGAATTCAAAACTACACAGTATTAGTAAATGCGCTTATAAGAATCTGAATTCAAGAACTAACAGTATTAGTAAATGCGCTTAGAAAAATCTGAATTTCAAACTACACAGTATTAGTAAATGCGCTTATAAAAAACTGAATTCAAAACTACACGTGTATTAGTAAATGCGCTTATAACTCTGAATTCAAAAACCTACAAAGTATTGTAAATGCGCTTATAAAAATCTGAATTCAAACTACACAGTATTAGTAAATGCGCTTATAAAAATCTGAATTCAAAACTACACAGATTAGAAATGCGCTTAATAAAAATCTGAATTCAAAACTACACAGTATTAGTAAATGCGCTTATCAAAATCTGAATTCAAAAACTACACAGTATTAGTAAATGCGCTTATAAAAAAATCTGAATTCAAAAACTACACAGTATTAGTAAATGCGCTTATAAAAATCTGAATTCAAAACTACACAGTATTAGTAAATGCGCTTATAAAAATCTGAATTCAAAACTACACTTATTAGTAAATGCGCTTATAAAAATCTGAATTCAAAACTACACAGTATTAGTAAATGCGCTTATAAAAATCTGATTCAAAACTACACAGTATTAGTAAATGCGCTTATAAAATCTGAATCAAACTACACAGGTAAATGCGCTTACTAAAAATATGAATTCAAAACTACACAGATTAGTAAATGCCCTTATAAAAATCTTAATTCAAACTACACAGATAGTAATGCGCTTATAAAATCCTGATCACTACACAATATTAGAATGCGCTTATAAACAATCAATTAAAACTACACAGTATTAGTAAATGCGCTATATAAAATCTGAATTCAAAACTACACAGTATTAGTAAATGCGCTTTATAAAAATCTGAATTCAAAATACACAGTATTAGTAAATGCGCTTATAAAAATCTGAATTCAAAACTACACAGTATTAGTAAATGCGCTTATAAAAATCTGAATTCAAACTACACAGTATTAGTAAATGCGCTTATAAAAAATCTGAATTCAAAACTACACAGTATTAGTAAATGCGCTTATAAAAATCTGAATTCAAAAACTACACAGTATTAGTAAAATGCGCTTATAAAAATCTGAATTCAAAACTACACAGTATTAGTAAATGCGCTTATAAAAATCTGAATTCAAAACTACACAGTATTAGTAAATGCGCTTATAAAAATCTGAATTCAAAACTACACAGTATTAGTAAATGCGCTTATAAAAAATCTGAATTCAAAACTACACCAGTATTAGTAAATGCGCTTATAAAAACTGAATTCAAAACTACAAAACTAGTATTAGTAAATGCGCTTATAAAAATCTACTTGCGCTTATACTGCATTTGAACCACAGCATCAACACTGTCCATGTTAGCCTATCTATTTTTTCCCCGTTTTCTCATTGTACAGTTTGTAATTTGGTCCCAAGTGTTCATAAATGAATTCAGGGGTAAATATTAAAAATGACCACTGGATACCTCATACAATTCTTCTCTAGGAAAGTTATGTTTGATCTTAGTACAGGGTTTTGTTTTCAATTGTATCCCCGGATAGACAGACAGATAAACAGAGACATCACAGATATAGTATAAGATTTCCCCTTTATTCAATTTAATAAAAATAGAATTTTATAAAATAGAATTTTATTTATATTCCCAGGCTGATGATTATATATATATATATATATATATATATATATATATATATGCTTTCTGGAGCAAAACATCCAGACATGCTGGGCAAAAATAATTTTTTTTTGGTAATCTGAACATCAGCTACATAAATGAGAGTACCCCCCCAAAAAAAATGTTTATTTCACTTTGAGGAAGCCATTTGTTTTGGTCAGCCATTTTCATTTCACTGTAATCAATACAACTGCATGTTTTAACACAAAAATATCATAAAATGTGTTCTTAATAACAATTAAGTTCATTTCAAATAATGCGCAAGCGCAATTAAGAACACATTTTATGATATTTTTGTGTTAAAACATGCAGTTGTATTTTCAGTGTAAATTTATGGTGAAATAAAAATGGCCGACCAAAATATATGGCTTCCTCAAAGAGAAATAAACAAGGGGAGGTTACTCTCATTTATGTAGCTAATGTTCGGATTGACATTTTTTTTTTTTTTTTTTCTAAATTGGCACCTTGAAATTATTTTTTATTTATTAAAATTAAAAAATGTCCCTTGGGACAAGGCTTTTATCTATCTATTAATTTTCTGTTGGCCAGAATCTATAACTCTATAGATTCTCAAAATAGGATGTGATTTGACGTGAAGATTAATGCTTTATTGAACTAGTCAGACTGATCCGATCTTTTTGTTATATTTCAGATACCCTATAATTTGGACTGTGGATCAGATGAAAAGTGCACTTCCGATCTACGCTTATCATTGGCTGCACAAAATGATCATATACTTTATGGTAAAACCCAAACCTTCCGTGTTGTTGTGAACGTGTATAATAAAGGAGAGAGTGCTTATAATTCATTGGCTCTCTTTACTTTTCCCAGTTTTGTGCAATATGTGCATGTGCAATATGATCATGTGCCGATGAAAAATGAAAATACAGAGTGTTCTTCGGACATTTCTGGAAATGAGGAGTTGGTAAGATGCTCGTTAGGCAATCATATTCCAAAAGATCATTATGTAAAATTTACCTTGGAATTTACCACTGCTGGATCTTTGCAACATAACATTTCTATAAATGCTTCTGTAACAACGAAAAGTGAAGAAAAAAATCCCAGTGATAATGTAATGGATTTATTAATTCCTGTGAAAATGAAAGCGGACATTACCTTCAATGGGTAAGAAATCTTTTTACTTTCTGTTTTTTTTTTTTGTTTTTTTTTTTTCCGTTCTGTTTTTCTGTTTTTTGTTTTTTTCCGTTCTGTTTTTCTGTTTTTTTTTTTTTTTTTCCATTCTGTTTTTCTGTTTTTTTTTTCCGTTCTGCTTTTCTGTTTTTTTTTTTCCCCCTGTTCTGCTTTTCTGTATTTTTTTTTCCCGTTCTGTTTTTTTTCTGTTCTGTTTTTTTCTTTTTTTCCATTCTGTTTTTCTGTTTTTTTTTCTTTTTTTCCATTCTGTTTTTCTGTTTTTTTTCTTTTTTCCATTCTGTTTTTCTGTTTCTGTTTTCTTTTTTCTGTTCTGTTTTTCTTTTTTACTGTTTTTTTTCTTTCTGGTTTTCTGTTTTCGTTGTTGTTTTTTCTTTGTGATTTTCTGTTTTTTTCCTTTCCTTTCTGTTTTTTCCTTTCCTTTCTGTTTTTCAATATGCCTTCACATCTTCCCAAGTGTATTATTAGCACTATGTAAACAGCCTCATCCTAGATTTGAACTTGTGCTGTATCCATTTCCTATGACAATAACCATCACACACCATGCATCTCCAATATTTTTCTTATTCTTGGTATTAGCCTAAAAAAACTTCCTGTCTGAAATTAATAATCATCAACATTGCATTCTGGGAAAAACAAATCTAATTACTATAAAAGTTTGATAATTTTTTTTGTTGCTTTTCATAATATACATCCTTCCTTTTCCATGTGAACATTTTTATTTTATTCTTATTTTTATTTCTTTTTGTGATCGTATGCAATTATTATTGAAAACTTTTTGTATCCCTTTCACTTTTACTGTAAATAGATGTTTTATAATTCTTTTCTTTTTTTTTTTTAATCAATTTTCTGTTTTCAGATTTTCTGAACCAAATCTGCTTCACTTTTCCAAAAAGTCCAGCTCGTTGCAGCATAACTTTGAAATATACAATGATGGACCCAGCCCGTTTCTGGAACCCAGCATTAGTATCACCTTGCCAGAGTTATCAGAATTTGTTCGAATTAATTGTGATGTAAGTCTTCAATTTTCTTTAGTTTCTTTATTTAATGGCATATAAACCTTTGTGGGTTATTTAATGCTAAAGCTATTATTGTAGAAGAACAGTAGCGGTGTTGTATATTGTACAAACGGAAATAGGAATTTCCGGTTAAATTAAACAAAGAAGACGAAAAGAAAGAAGGATGGGTAACAATAAGTTCGGAAATAGATTTGCTCGTTATCAGATCAAAAGATAAAGATGTGTAGGCGGTCGTCAATACAAATGCCAGAGAGTCGGACGGCGAACATAGCACAAGGAGCTACCATCGACACGGTCCGTCGTGGCCAAGGGCGGTGAGACGCCACCAGCCACCCCCTTTACCTCACCATCCCAACAGTAGTAGTAGTAGTAATCGTCAACCCTGGGGCATTTCCCTTGTCAACGCTCGCCCCCCACCAGGTACAGCTGAGAAGAAGAAATAAAGTCAAAACTCCTACTATACCCATGTGTTGTAGATTTCATTAAGCGACTACTACACATATCGTCTAGGGTTGGTGACGATACCCGCAATATACCCGCTACGATACGTACGCCGATTTAGCAGTGTGAATTTGAAGCCGCTATATAACATATAGAATTTGATGCCAGTACGCAACAGTGGTACTATTTAACTTATAGCTTAGGGTATTAGTCCAAAAGTAAACATAATACCTATATGATTCTAGTCGCCATTTTAGGTGCTTAGTTCCACTGTGGTATTGAATGCAGTTTCAGTGGATATTACTTATGGCATAAAGTTTGATTTATTCTTTGAAGTAGAAAGATGTTTATTATCATTATCTATTAATAATGGAGATTTGCTTCCGGTTTTTGTCTGTAACAAAAACTACGTCACTGCTTACGTCACATTACCCAAAATCATAACATACAATAAATACACTCCAAATTTGAACATGCAACATTAGACAGTCCTCATTGTTTTTTAAAACAAGTTTTAATAAATACATGACTGGTATTATATATCTATATATAGTTTGTTTTATTTTAATATATATTTAAAGTTTACATTTCAAATTGTTTTATTTTTTAATCCTTTAATGAATTTGATGATTTTACTTACTTAGGGTACAAACTCGCTGACATTGAATTTTTTTAAAACATATTGAGGGGTTCAGGCAATATGTTTCAAAAATCTATTTTTACATCGCCCGGAAGGCATTTTTTATTTTGCTAGTTACATTAATAGAGGCAAATAGTATTTGTTTTTCATTTTATTTATTTATTTATTTTCTTTTTTCTTTTTTTTTTTTTCTTTCTTTCAGAAATCTACTCTGATAAATTGTACAACTAAATTCCCCCTAGAAAGTTTGAATTATGGGAAAAGGAAATTGATAACCGTTGTTCTGGACGTCGATGCAGAAATTTTTAAAAAAGCAAAAGTAAGTTTTCCTTATTTCTTTTTCACTAAACATTCCGTCATAGGTTGTATGCACTGTCTTGGAAACTGTATTTCTCAATCGGCTTTGCCATACAGGTGTTCAGTACCATCATGGTTGAAACTCACACGTAAAGATGTAAAAGAACAGATTTACAAATTGGCCAAAAAAGATTGACTCCCTCAAAGACTGGCGTCATTTTGAGGGTTTCCCACGGTGTTGTTCAAGTGAAATTGTGACTGGCAAGAAAATTTGGTAATCTGAACATTAACTACATAAATGAGAGTAACTTATCCTTGTTTGTTACACTTTGAGTAAGCTGTTTGTTTTAGTTGTCCATTTTCATTTCACCGTAAATCTACACTGAAAATACAAATTTTTTCGAATCAATACAACTCCATGTTTTAACATGAAAATATCATAAAATGATCTTAACAACAATTAAGTTAATTTTAAATAATGCCCAAGGACAATTAAGAACACATTTTATGATCCAAATTTGAGGGGGATTCACGAAAAAAGGCGACATTTTGTAATTTATTTTTGTCTGTAAAATGAGTTCAAGAGCTTCCCTACTACTAAAAATTGGTTTATAAAAGCATTTTTGTCCAGGAAATCCTAAAATGATATCAAAAAATCTTAAAGTCAACCAATTTTAAGTTATTGATAATTTCTGATTTTTTTCATAGCAAGATCAATATCCCGATGTGGCACTGCATCTATGACAAAAATTTTTTTCTATTTTTATTTCATATCTATTGTACATTATTTGTACCAAAAAAACTTATATATATATATATATATATATATATATATATATATAAGTTTTTTTTTAATTTAAAAAATTTTTTTTTTTTTTTAATCGAGCCATAGTCTATTTTTATATTGAATACAAGTTGCCCAATTTTGAAAAGTTAAGAAACCAACTAAAGTGTCCTGGTGCATTTAATCTTTTTTAAAAATGAATGAAGAAATGATTTTCTTAAAGAACACTTATTTATTTCTTTATTATATTTTTTTTCTATTCTATTTTTATTAAGGATATCAAATTTCTCAAATCAACTGCTGTCCTGACACGGAAGTACAATCCTCTTTATCTTGATAGGCCAGACTGGAAAAAAACGACTGAGGTAAGACCTATTTGTTATTAATCTAAGCAACATACTGTTAGGAAGACCTAACAAAAGTAGTTGCTCCCCTTTGATCAGTAGGGGACTTATGGGAACCCGGAAGCGTGGGTTTCCGCCATGTTACTTTTGGATTGGTTGTGAGTGGATGCAGCTTACAGCACGTGTGAGCTAGATAAGTCACTTTTAGTGTAGAAGCATTCTCTACCCTGTGTCAAATAAAATCTTGTTAATTTTCCAACAACCTAGTTTTGCATTATCATTCAGTCTTCTGTACTTTATCTGTACTAGCAAATATATGCACCCTCCGGGTGCAAGTATCTAAGTTTTAATTTAATAAAATATTGTATTAAATTAGAAAGGTTAATGAAACTAAATAAGAATGCAGATAAAATGATTTGAAACAGAGGTGGGTATAATCAAAAAATATAACAACTGAAACTTACTCTTCCTTCACTCCCGTCTTTCATTCTTATTTTTTCTAATTTAAGTATTTAGTTAAAAGAGGAAGTAAAGAATAAAATGACAGTTATTTTTCTTGTTAATGGATTTCATTTCAGATTCATTGAAGAGACTTTTGCTTATATTCATTAAAATAAAACCAAACAGTTAAAAATCAATAATACTAAGCACATATTTATTAAAATCACATTTTTAATATCAATATGCAAATTAGCCTTTCCGTTCACACTATAAACCGCTATTTTGTTGTATATATAAATACAATTGCATGTTGTTGGTATGTAGATATGGTTAATAGTATTAATAATGTACAACAATTTTATTAATAATTGAAATTTAAATAAAATTAATATCATGGAGAATGTGATGTCAATAACTAAGGAAATTGTGACTTGAGTAGTAATATAGTTTCGGTTACAGACAGAAAAAACACACAATCTCCATTATATCTGTATGTATAAACACAACATAACATACCCATACTATTTCTCTGAATTTTTGAGATGAGGCTTGGTAATTAGTATTACTAGCAAATATATGCACCCTTCAGGTGCAAGTATTTAGGTTTTGATGTTATGAAATAGTGTATCAAATTATAAACTATTTAGAAAATGATAAACTGAGGGGGTATAATCGAAAAAATAGAACAGCTTTAGATTTAACTCTTCCATCATTTTCTTTCACTCCCGTCTTTCATTTTTCCTAATTTATCTATTTAGTTAGATTATGAAGTATTTAATAAAATTATAGTTCTTTCGTCTTGTTTATGGATTTCTTTTAAGATTTATCCCCGAGATTTTTGCTCAGATTCGTCAAAAGAAAACCAAACAATTAGAAATCAATAATACTAAGCATATATTTATTAAAATCAAATTTTAAATATCAATATGCAAATTAGCCTTCTCGTTCACACTGTAAATCGCTATTTTGTTGTATATATAAATACAATTACATGCTATTAGTAGGTAGATATGGTCAACAGTATTAATAAGGTATAACAATTTTATCAATAATTGAGGTTTAAATAAAAATAAATTCATGGTAAATGTGACGTCAATAACTAAGGGAATTATGACTTGAATAGTGATTTAGTTTCGGTTACAGACAGACAAACACACAATCTCCATTATAATAAGATTTGAACTATTCGGACTATTGTCCTCATCTTTATTGTTATCTATACAGCATTTCAGCCGATGTGTCCTCTGGCCTTCTTCAGGTATTTCTTGTCGTCATCGTTAACCTTCTTGTCGTAATCGGGAGCCATCACGGAACTTTGAACCCAACCCTTTATTCAGTCCACAGGGTTATCCTGTTCTCATTCTGCTAACCATAGCTGGGGTACAGGTGTTAAGCTGTGTTAATTATTATTCTATATTACTGCTACCCCTGACCAGGATTGAACCTGCAGCCTAGAGATAACTGTCACTTAGAACTGTTTTAACCTAACGCCTTTATCCACTATGTTATAACCCATCTATGGGTTAAATAGAAAAATGTATTTATAAAAAAATTGTATTATCCATTAAGAATTGATTTATTTCAAAACTTTATCGGCATTAAATGACCCACTGTGGTTGATATGCCGTAAAACAAAACAAACTAAACCAAACCACTATGTTATATGTCCAATTGTGATACTTAAGGATGGAATCTTGGTGGCTGAGCAGTCCATAACATGCAACACTAAACTTTGGCCATTACTTGGCCTAGATGGGTTTTGGAGAGGGTCTCTTCCAATCAATCAGCTGGTCACGTTGAGCCCAAGCACCTATATGATTGTACCAACCGTATTGCTCTTATGGCAAAACCCCAACCCTTTTTATCATATGTGCTAAAAGGCAGTGGCTGAGGGTCTTGTGTCCTGGGTATGACGTATATCTGCATCTAATGGTGAGGTTCCAATTTTCAATCTCTGGAGAGTGTGGAGTACCCTTCATTGTCATTAATCCAGGTTTACTCTGTAGTTTTACCTGCCACTGTATCCAGCAGGCTCTTTCAGGTATCTCCTGTCTATCCGAGTATAGCAATGACCCAATCTCGGGAAATCATTTTTGAATAGTTTGACTATTGATCAAACAAGGCATTGAAGAACAGGCAAATTATTTGATATAATGAATATGTAAATACCTTGGTACCCCCTCACTATAATTTGATTGGACAGTGTCATGTATAAATAGTTGACACTGTGTTGGTCCAAGTACCTTATGCTTACAAGCTAACTTACTCGCTAGACGACACCATGACAGACGGATTACTATTGATGTACCAATTACTACTGCGATAATATACCAAATACGAACTTCAGAATATATCCCTTAACCCGGATATATCACTATTTAAAAAGGATTTCCCAGGTTGGGTCATTGCTATACTTGGATAGAACACTTGAAGAAGACCAAAGGACACAGCAACCAAAACGTTGCTTTTACATACCACAATAAAGATGAGGACAACAGTCCGTAAAAATCAAAATAATACACATCAAGCCTCATCTAAAAAAATTCAGACAAATAATAATATCTTGCATGTACAGTGGTACCTTGACTTATGAGTTTAATTCAATTTCCTTGTATATCAAATTAATTTTCCACATTAATATAAACTGAAATGCCATTAATCCATTCCAGCCCCTCGAAAACATCATATTTTTTTCTACCCTTTTTTTAAATGAGAAAATAACACTGTATTGTATATTGTATAAAAACCACAACACATCAAAGTCTCATGTCAAGTACACAGAATAATGTATTAGTGTTGCATATACTTATGCATATGATGTTATCTTACCTTTACCTGAACTAGAAGGGAGGATCAAAGTGTAGTATCTGTTCCAGATTCTATGCTTTGACCCTTGCCTTCTATACCCGGCCTCGGCTGGGGGTCCGGTGTGCTTCGGCCTCTGGACCGGTGAAGTGCAGTTGATGGCATCGATCCAGGGGGACCATCCTCCTGGATCGTTGCAATTTTTATGTGCCCACGTAAAAACGAGACCTTGTGTCCAGCCCTCATAAGTGGGATGAGCAGGCAAATACCCTTATGCATATGATGTTATATACTTCTTACTCTGTCGTCTATTCATCCGGCCGTCTTTGCTTTTGATCGTCTATCATCTATCTTGGTCTGGTATATCTTCTAAGGTCTCGTCTGGTCTTCTATTGAGGATTCCGGGTCTGGTTTCTGTTGCTAGGGATTTCTTGTTATCAGAAGCCCTGTGTCATTGTTAGCTTTTAGTAATAAACACAAGACTTCGATTTACGATGATGTTACTTTATTCGTAATCCCCAACCAGACAATGCGCGCCGATCCTTACATCTTGCTAGCTCGGTTTCTAACTTCTAACTGACTAACTGAGTTGCTTACTCCTTAACCGGAAGGGGCTTCTATCGGGGTTCCCGGTTCTCACGGTTTATCCCGCAAGGCAAGGTCAGAGTGAGGTCAAGCATTGTCACTCACTCTCAAGGCCATCAGCTGTACTGATCGCCATAATGATTTCTACACTACCTTAAAAATGTATTGGGATCCAATTATTATGTAACATTAGTGTCCGGAACATGAACAGTTTACAGTAGTAATATGCATGCATGTGTGTGCATATGTGTGTGGAGAGGGGCATCAGGTATAGTGGAACTACAGGAATATAGTATAGCAGACTACAGGAAGCATGGAGACTTTGAAAGATTCAGTGTTTCGGCAGCCTACAACAGACGCGGGTAGCTTATTCCATGTGCTGTAGTGTTTTAATGTTGTTTTTTTATAAATGATAATTTTCTTTGATGTGATAAAACTTGAAAACTTAAATGATTCTATTGAACTTATTAACATAAGCATATTTGAAGCTTGCTCAAACCTTAAATTTTAGATTTCAACACAAAACAAAAAAAATCAACTGAATGACAGCTCATAACTCAGAAGTTGGGGCACATTTATTTTCATCATTATATATATATATATATATATATATATATATATAAGGAGTGAAGGATTGAATAAATCTGACAAAATGTGGCTGAGAGTAGAGAAAATGTGGATATAAACAACACAAATAACTAAATTCAATTGATATTTCGCCTCATTATTGGTTGAAGCTTTCTCAAAATTTATTTAAAATTATATAATTATAAAATTTATATAAATTTTGAGAAGCTTCAACCAATAATGAGGCGAAATATCAATTGAATTTAGTTATTTGTTGTTATATCCACATTTCCTCTACTCTCTCTCTCACACACGCGCACACACACACACACACACACACATATACATATATAATATATACATATATATATATATATATATATATATATATATATATAACCAAAAGTCCAGAGAAGAAATCTTCCTTACGACACAAGAGTTTTATTTAAACAAAAACCAAATTGCAGTTTGAGAGCTCAATGTGTGCTCTTAAAGTTAGTCACAGAGCAAATATATAGAAAAGAAATAACAAAAGACTTACAGATTTAGCATTATAGTCTATTTCAGGGAGCTTAGACAAATAGACTATTTGTCTAAGCTCCCTGAAATAGACTATAATGCTAAATCGCTAAGTCTTTTGTTATTCCTATATATATATATATATATATATATATATATCTCTATATCTTATTATAATGGAGATTGTGGGTTTGTCTGTCTGTAACCGAAACTATATTACTATACAAGCCACAATTCTCTTTGTTATTTACATCACATTCTCCCTGACTTTATTTTTATTTAAACCTCAATTATTAATAAAATTGTTTTACATCATTAAGACTGTTGACCATATCTACATACTAATAACATGCAATTGTATTATATATACAACAAAATAGCGGATTACAGTGTGAATGGGAAGGCTAATTTGCATATTGATCCTAAAAATGTGATTTTAATAAAATATATTGCTCAGTATTATTGATTTTTAATTGTTTGGTTTTATCTTATTGAATATGAGCAAAAAATCTCGATGAAAATTTTAAAAGACATCCATTAACAAGAACAAATAAACTGTTATTTTATTCTTTACTTCCTATTTTAACTAAATAGTTAAATTAAGAAAATTTACCAATGACAGACGGGAGTAAAAAAATGATGAAGAGTTAGTTTCAAAGTTGATCTATTTTTCAATCATACCCCCTCTGTTCAAAATCTTTTTATCTGCATTCTTATTCAGTTTCATCAGCCTTTCTAATTTAATGTGATATTTTATTTATATTAAAACTTAAATACTTGCACCTGGAGGGTGCATATATTTGCTAGTATATATAATGATGATGGAAATAAAATTACAAGTATCTATCAAAACCTACTTTTTAATATCATTATGCAAATTAGATTCTTAAATTACAAGTTATCATATGACATTTATCATTTATTGGATAACTTATAAGTTTGAGCACTCGTAAGTCATAGTTCTTTATAAAGAAATTAAAAAGATGATTCTTATTTATTTTTTTCTTCTATATTTTTTACAGATCACAACAAACTTGCAAACTGAAACAAAACCAGTTGCTTCCTGGATCATCATTATCAGCATTTTTTCTGGCCTCTTTGTATTATTGATAGTCATCCTAATTTTATGGAAGGTAAGTAAGACAACCACTTAGTAAAAGAAAATACTATAAGATAAGTTAAGACACACCACTTAGTAAAAAGAAAATACTATAAGATAAGTAAGACAACCACTTAGTAAAAGAAAATATACTATAAGAAACCTTAAAGCCTATGTGTAATGCTTGATAAATTCCCATTTTCTGACAAGCCCCTACTCCTTTTTATAATATATATATATATATATATATATATATATATATATATATATATTTGTATATGTATAAGTATTAACTTACCAGTGGGTATAAGAACGATCGTTGGAAGCGCACAATATCCAGAGGTTAAGGTTGAGGAAAAAACAAATACAAAGTGCTCATACAATGTAGAGCATAAATTTATTTAAGAATGGAAATGAGTAACCTACTCGAGTTTCATCGATAGATTCTTCAGGGTTACTTTTAAATTAATCGAGTTTACGATTAATCTTTTGGTGTTATAAATATGCCCGTTGGAATGGGACTTAAATTTATTTATTTATTTACCAACCAACCCTCCGCACGAGCAGGATGCGACACAAGGTCAGTTTCTTAAGCGGAGTTTAACAGATTGAATTCAGAAGTTTTCCTTCTCCTAGACTGGTTACCTAGTCCTGTGCCCTACTATTTACCCATAGCTGGAGGGAGAGTAGGATTCATACCTTTCCCAAGGTTATTAGCGCTAAGTGAAATGCAATTACCACGTCCAGGATTTGAACTCGGGGCGACGAGTCCATTTCCCATGACTGTAACCATTACACCACGCGCTTCCACTCTTTTTTATAATATATGTGCTAGAAGGTGGTGGCTGAAGGTCTTCATGTCTTGCAGAGTGGTAATATCCCCCCAATTGAGCCACCTATTGGCTATGGGTGGCAACCCATGATGGTTAAGGACAGAATCCTGTTGCTGAACAGTCCATGACATGCAACACTCCACCTTTAAGCCCTTACTTAGGCTAGACAAGATGGTCGGAGTGAAGCCTCCTCCAATCAATCAGCTGGTCACGTCAAGTCCTAGCACCTATATGGGATTGCCCCAATCCTATTGCTCCTATAGTAACTCCCAACCCTTTTTATCATACGTGCTAGAAGATTGTGCGCTCAGAGTTTTATATCCTGCGGTATAATGTTAACTCTATCTGACGGTAAGGTTCCAGTTCTGGAGCTATGGGAATGTGGAGTACCACTTCATCACCATTGCTCCAGGTCCACTCTGACTGGAGTGGTAGTACCTGTTAGGGTCCCACCTATGCGGTTTTAAACAGAAACAACTGTTTAAAAAAATTGAGACCCATCAAGAATGAAATAAAAAACCAAAAACATTATGGCATAAACATGACCTAATGGATTGACATGCCATAGAACTTTGATTGGCTGGACTAGCGGGGTAAGGGTCTGTTTGATGATACGTTGGGAGGTCACCTAATTTTTAAGGTTAAGAATATTTGTGCTTTTCAACCTCTATATGTAATTGTATTAATAATGATGAAAAGATTATGAAATATTCATCAAACATAAACACACCATAATAACATTTAAAATATATATGCACATCAAGAAAACAAAACCGAGTATTAAAAAACAAACACCACTTCGTATTTAATAATGAAGTTTACAAAAAAGATATCTACAGGATACTGCGGCAAATTTCTTTTCATAAGTTTTTGTTTGAAAAGTTCAATATGAAATATAAAGAAAAGATGTTTATAAATCTCGAAGTGATGAGAAAGATTCAAGGCGATAAGATTTCAGAGTCACAAAAGCGTCAGGCGTAAGGTTGATAATAATGCTGATCTCGGAAAGTCTTGATATATTAATACCTCCTATATCACTTATTATACTATACTATATAATATATATATACTATATATAGTTGTTCATACCTTTTAAGCATTGGGTATGTGAATAATCTTACACTGTATAAGGCATCAGGAAATTTGTTTAGACACATAAATTCTTTCTGGCTGATATGCCGAAAAAATAGTGTTTATTTATAAGAATGAGTAGGCCGTCCAACATTGGTCTACTTAGGTAAATTTATTTTAGGCACGAACATCATCTGTTTGAGTTTGCCAAAATTAACAAATATTTATCTTTCAAGTTTCTTCTCTTTTATGCCTGTGCAATCCAAATGCGCAACGAGCCGTACTCTCTCCGTCATTGACTCTCGAATCGTCGCTAGTAATCTCCGGGTTGCACTACAAACCAACCAAAACCCAGTCTTCATCCTCTCTATCTCTTATA
>CM042150.1:34293438-34329826 GCA_023376005.1 Doryteuthis pealeii | reverse complement strand
ACCGAGAGAGAGATCCCATAGCCATAGGTGGCCGTCAATTGGGGGGGATATACCGCTCTGCAAGACATGAAAGGACCTTCAGAGCGAGCCACCTCCTAGCAACTATATTAATAAGAAGAGGTGGAAGCGCCCGCTGGCTCCTCAACCTGCCTAAGTCACTCCGGAAATGGACCGTTCGACTCGAGTTCAAATCCTGGACGTGTAATTGCATTGTTCACTTAGCGCTAATGACCTTGGAGAAAGGTGATGAATTCGCTGATCATACTCCCGTCTCGCAGCGTAAGGGTGATAGTAGGTGGGCAGACTAAGTAACGCCATGTCTAGGAGAAGGAAAACTCTGAATCAAATCTGTTAAACTCCGCTTAAGAAACTGACCTTGTGTCGCATCCTGCTCGTGCGCGGAGGGGTTGGTATGGTAAGATAAATAAATAAATTTAAGTCCCCATTCCCCCGGGCTATTTATAACACCAAAAGATTAATCGTAAACTCGAATTATTTAAAAAGTACCTGAAGAATCGTATCGATGAAACTCGAGGTAGGTTATCTCGCTCATTTCCATTCTTAAATAAATTTATGCTCTTACATTGTATGAGCCACTTTTGTATTTGTTTTTCCCACCTTATACCTCTGGATTTGTGCGCTTTCAACGATCGTTCTTTATACCCACTGGTAAGTTAATCTTATACATCATACAAATATATATATATATATATATAATAGTATATAATTATAAAAAGGAGAGGAGGCTTGTCAGAAAGAATGGGAAGTTAATCGCTTACATCAATGGCTTTAAGTTCTATAGTATTTTCTTTTACTAAGTGGTTCTTACTTATCTTATAGTATTTTCTTTTACTAAGTGGTTTGTTTACTTACCTTCCATAAAATTAGGATGACTATCAATAATACAAAGAGGCCCCAGAAAAAATGCTGATAATGATGATCCAGGAAGCAACTGGTTTTGTTTCAGTTTGCAAGTTTGTGTGATCTGTAAAAAATATAGAAGGAAAAAAATAAATAAGAATCATCTTTTTAATTTCTTATAAAGAACTATGACTTACGAGTGCTCAAACTTATAAGTTATCCAATAAATAATGATAATGTCATATATCAAACTTGTAATTTAGAAATCTAATTTGCATAATGATATTAAAAAGTAGGTTTTGATAGATACTTGTAATGTTTTATTTCCATCATCATTATATATACTAGCAAATATATGCACCCAGGTGCAAGTATTTAAGTTTTAATATAATAAATATCCACTTAAATTAGAAAGGCTGATGAAACTGAATTTAAGAATGCAGATAAAAAGATTTTGAACAGAAGGGGTATGATTGAAAAATAGATCAACTTTGAAAACTAACTCTTCCATCATTTTTCTAATTACTCCGTCTGTCATTGGTAAATTTTCTTAATTAACTATTTAGTTAAAAAGGAAGTAAAGATAAAATAACAGTTATTTGTTCTTTGTTAAATGGATGTCTTTTAAAATTTCATCGAGATTTTTGCTCATATTCAATAAGATAAAACAAACAATTAAAAAATCAATAATACTACTGGGAGCAATATATTTATTAAAATCACATTTTTAGATCTATGCGCAAATTAGCTTCCCATTCACACTGTAATCCGCTATTTTGTTGTATATATACAAAAACAATTGCATGTTATTAGTATGTAGATATGGTCAACAGTCTTAATGATGTAAAACAATTTTATTAATAATTGAGGTTTAAATAAAATAAGTCAGGGAGAATGTGATGTAAATAACAAAGAGAATTGTTGGCTTGTATAAGTAATATATTTCGGTTACAGACAGACAACCCACAATCTCCATTATAATAAGATATAGAGATATATATATATATATATATATATATATATATATAATTTATATATAGGAATAACAAAGACTTAGCGATTTAGCATTAATTCTATTTCAGGGAGCTTAGACAATAGTCTATTTGTCTAAGGGCTCCCTGAAATAGACTATAATGCTAAATCTGTAAGTCTTTTGTTATTTCTTTTCTTATATATTCTGCTCTTGTGACTAACTTTAAGAGCACACATTGAGCTCTCAACTGCAATTTGGTTTTGTTTAAATAAAACTCTTGTGTCGTAAGGAAGATTTCTTCTCTGGACTTTTGGATTATATATATATATATATATATATATATATGTATATATGTATATGTGTGTGTGTGTGTGTGTGTGCGCCGTGTGTGAGAGAGAGAGTAGAGGAAAATGTGGATATAACAACAAATAACTAAATTCAATTGATATTTCGCCTCATTAATGGTTGAAGCTTTTCTCAAAATTTATATAAATTTTATAATTATATAATTTTAAAATAAATTTTGAAAAAGCTTCAACCAATAATGAGGCGAAATATCATTGAATTTAGTATTTGTGTTGTTATACCACATTTTCCTCTACTCTCAGCCACATTTTGTCAGATTTATTCAATCCTTCACTCCTTAATATATAATATATATATATATAATATATATAATGATGAAAATAAATGTCCCAACTTCTGAGTTATGAGCTGTCATTCAGTTGATTTTTTTGTTTTGTGTTGAAATCTAAAATTTAAGGTTTGAGCAAAGCTTCAAATATGCTTATGTTAATAGTTCAATAGAATCATTAAGTTTTCAAGTTTTATCACATCAAAGAAAATTATCATTTATAAAAAACAACATTAAAACACTACAGCACATGGATCAAAGCTACCCGCGTCTGTTGTACGGCTGCCGAAACACCTGAATCTTTCAAAGTCTCCATGCTCCCGTAGTCTGCTATACTATTTCTGTAGTTCCACTATACCTGATGCCCCTCTCCACACACATATGCACACACATGCATGCATATTACTACTGTAACTGTTCATGTCCGGACACTAATGTACATAATAATTGGATCCCACATTTTTAAGGTAGTGTAGAAATCATTATGCGTCAGTCAGCTGATGGCCTTGAGAGTGAGTGACAATGCTGACCTCACTCGACCTTGCCTTGCGGGTAACCGTGAGAACCGGAACCCCGATAGAAGCCCCTTCCGGTTAGGAGTAAGCAACTCCCACTAGTCAGTTAGAATTAGAAGGACCTGGAAGATGTAAGGATCGGCGCGCATTGTCTGGTTGGGGATTACGAATAAAGTAACATCATCGTAAATCGAAGTCTTGTGTTATTACTAAAAGCTAACAATGACAACAGGGCTTCTGATAACAAGAAATCCCTAGCAACAGAAACCAGCGGAATCCCTCAATAGAAGAGACCTTAGAAGATATACCAGACCAAGATAGATGATAGACGATCAAAAGCAAAGACGGCCGGATGGAATAGACGACAGAGTAAGAAGTATATAACATCATATGCATAAGGGTATTTGCCTGCTCATCCCACTTATGAGGGCTGGACACAAGGTCTCGTTTTTACGTGGGCACATAAAAATTGCCACGATCCAGGAGGATGGTCCCCCTGGATCGATGCATCAACTGCACTTCACCGGTCCAGAGGCCGAAGCACACCGGACCCCAGCGAGGCCGGGTATAGAAGGCAAGGGTCAAAGCATAGATCTGGAACAGATACTACACTTTGATCCTCCTTCTAGTTCAGGTAAAAGGTAAGATAACAATCTATGCATAAGTATATGCAACACTAATACATTATTCCTGTGTACTTGACATGAGACTTTGTGTGTTGTGGTTTTTATACAATATACAATACAGTGTTATTTTTCTCATTTAAAAAAAAGGGTAGAAAAAAAATATGATGTTTTCGGGGCTTGGAATGGATTAATGGCATTTCAGTTATATTATGTGGAAATTAATTTGATATACAAGGAAATTGAATTCTCATAAGTCAAGGTACCACTGTATCTCAAGATATTATTATTTGTCTGAATTTTTTAGATGAAGGCTTGATGTGTATTTTTGATTTTTACGGACTGTTGTCCTCATCTTTTGTGGTCTGTAGCACGTTTTGGTTTGCTGTGTACTTGGTCTTCTTCAAGTGTTCTATCACAAGGTATAGCAATGACCCAACCTGGGAAATCCTTTTTTAATAGTGATATATCCGGGTTAAGGGATATATTCTGAAGTTCGTTTTTGGTAAATTATCGCAGTAGTAATTGGTACCATCAATAGTAAATGATCCGTCTGTCATGGTGTCGTCTAGCGAGTAAGTTAGTTTAAAGCATAAGGTACTTGGACCAACACAGTGTCAACTATTTATACATGACACTGTCCAATCAAATTATAGTGAGGGGTACCAAGGTATTTTACATATTCATTATATCAATAATTTGCCTGTTTCGTCAATGCCTTGTTTGATCAATAGTCCAAACTAATAAAATGATTTCCCGAGATTGGGTTCATTGCTATACTCGGGATAGACAGGAGATACCTGAAAGAGCCTGCTGGATACAGTGGCAGGTAAAACTACAGAGTAAACCTGGATTAATGACAATGAAGGGGTACTCCACACTCTCCAGAGATTGAAAATTGGACCTCACCATTAGATGCAGATATACGTCAATACCCAGGACAACAAGACCCTCAGCCACTGCCTTTTAGCACATGATAAAAAGGGTTGGGGTTTTTGCCATAAGAGCAATACGGTTGGTACAATCATATAGGGTGCTTGGGCTCAACGTGACCAGCTGATTGATTGGAAGAGACCTCTCCCAAACCCATCTAGGCCAAGTAATGGCCAAAGTTTAGTGTTGCATGTTATGGACTGCTCAGCCACCAAGATTCCATCCTTAAGTATCACAATTGGACATATAACATAGTGTGTTTAGTTTTTTGTTTTACGGCATATCAACCACAGTGGGTCATTTAATGCCGATAAAGTTTTGAAATAAATCAATTCTTAATGGATAATACAATTTTTTATAAATACATTTTTCTATTTAAAACCATAGATGGGTTATAACATAGTGGATAAAGGCGTTAGGTTAAGACAGTTCTATGTGACAGTTATCCTCTAGGCTGCAGGTTCAATCCTGGTCAGGGTAGCAGTAATATAGAATAATAATTATACACAGCTTAACACCTGTACCCCAGCTATGGTTAGCAGAATGAGAACAGGATAACCCTGTGGACTGAATAAAGGGTTGGGTTCAAAGTTCCGGTGATGGCTCCCGATTACGACAAGAAGGTTAACGATGACGACAAGAAATACCTGAAGAAGGCCAGAGGACACATGGGCTGAAAATGCTGTATAAGATAACAATAAAGATGAGGACAATAGTCCGAATAGTTCAAATCTTATTATAATGGGATTGTGTGTTTGTCTGTCTGTAACCGAAACTAAATCAACTATTCACGTCATAATTCCTTAGTTATTGACTTCACATTTACATGAATTTATTTTTATTTAAACCTCAATTATTGATAAAATTGTTATACCTTATTAATACTGTTGACCATATCTACCTACTAATAGCATGTAATTGTATATATATATACAACAAAATAGCGTTTACAGTGTGAACGAGAAGGCTAATTTGCATATTGATATTTAAAATTTGATTTAATAAATATATGCTTAGTATTTGATTTCTAATTGTTTTGGTTTTCTTTGACGAATCTGAGCAAAAAATCTCGGGGATAAATCTTAAAAGAAATCCATAAACAAGACGAAAGAACTATAATTTTTATTAAATACTCATAATCTAACTAAATAAGATAAATTAGGAAAAATGAAAGACGAGTGAAAGAAATGATGAAGAGTTAAATCTAGCTGTTCTATTTTTCGATTATACCCCCTCAGTTTATCATTTTCTAAATAGTTTTATAATTTGATACACTATTTCATAACATCAAAACCTAAATACTTGCACCCGAAGGGTGCATATATTTTGCTAGTAATACTAATTACCAAGCCTCATCTCAAAAATTCAGAGAAATAGTATGGGATGTTATGTTGTGTTTATACATACAGAATAATGGAGATTGTGTGTTTTTCTGTCTGTAACCGAAACTATATTACTACTCAAGTCACAATTTCCTTAGTTATTGACATCACATTCTCCATGATATTAATTTTATTTAAATTTCAATTATTAATAAAATTGTTGTACATTATTAATACTATTAACCATATCTACATACCAAAACATGCAATTGTATTTTATATATACAACAAAATAGCGGTTTATAGTGTGAACGGAAAGGCTAATTTGCATATTGATATTAAAAATGTGATTTTAATAAATATGTGCTTAGTATTATTGATTTTTAACTGTTTGGTTTTATTTTAATGAATATAAGCAAAAGTCTCTTCAATGAATCTGAAATGAAAATCCATTAACAGAAAAATAACTGTCATTTTATTCTTTACTTCTCTTTTTAACTAAATACTTAAATTAAAAAAATATAACAATGAAAGACGGGAGTGAAGGAAGAGTAAGTTTCAGTTGTTAATATTTTTGATTATACCCACCTCTGTTTCAAATCATTTTATCTGCATTCTTATTTAGTTTCATTAACCTTTCTAATTTAATACAATATTTTATTAAATTAAAACTTAGATACTTGCACCCGGAGGGTGCATATATTTGCTAGTACAGATAAAGTACAGAAGACTGAATGATAATGCAAAACTAGGTTGTTGGAAAATTAACAAGATTTTATTTGACACAGGGTAGAGAATGCTTCTACACTAAAAGTGACTTATCTAGCTCACACGTGCTGTAAGCTGCATCCACTCACAACCAATCCAAAAGTAACATGGCGGAAACCCACGCTTCCGGGTTCCCATAAGTCCCCTACTGATCAAAGGGGAGCAACTCTATTTTTGTTAGGTCTTCCTAACAGTATGTTGTTTAGATTAATAACAAATAGGTCTTACCTCAGTCGTTTTTTTCCAGTCTGGCCTATCAAGATAAAGAGGATTGTACTTCCGTGTCAGGACAGCAGTTGATTTGAGAAATTTGATATCCTTAATAAAAATAGAATAGAAAAAAAATATAATAAAGAAATATAAGTGTTCTTTAAGAAAATCATTTCTTCATTCATTTTTAAAAAGATTAAATGCACCAGGACACTTTAGTTGGTTTCTTAACTTTTCAAAATTGGGCAACTTGTATTCAATATAAAAATAGACTATGGCTCGATTAAAAAAAAAAAAAATTTTTTAAATTAAAAAAAAATTATATTATATATATATATATATATATATATATATATATATATATATTTTTTTTTTGGTACAAATAATGTACAATAGATATGAAATAAAAATAGAAAAAAATTTTGTCATAGATGCAGTGCCACATCGGGATATTGATCTTGCTATGAAAAAAATCAGAAATTATCAATAACTTAAAATTGGTTGACTTTAAGATTTTTTGATATCATTTTAGGATTTCCTGGACAAAAATGCTTTTATAAACCAATTTTTAGTAGTAGGGAAGCTCTTGAACTCATTTTACAGACAAAAATAAATTTACAAAATGTCGCCTTTTTCGTGAATCCCCTCAAATTTGGATCATAAAATGTGTTCTTAATTGTCCTTGGGCATTATTTAAAATTAACTTAATTGTTGTTAAGATCATTTTATGATATTTTCATGTTAAAACATGGAGTTGTATTGATTCGAAAAAATTTGTATTTTCAGTGTAGATTACGGTGAAATGAAAATGGACAACTAAAACAAACAGCTTACTCAAAGTGTAACAAACAAGGATAAGTTACTCTCATTTATGTAGTTAATGTTCAGATTACCAAATTTTCTGCCAGTCACAATTTCACTTGAACAACACCGTGGGAAAAACCCTCAAAATGACGCCAGTCTTTGAGGGAGTCAATCTTTTTGGCCAATTTGTAAATCTGTTCTTTTACATCTTTACGTGTGAGTTTCAACCATGATGGTACTGAACACCTGTATGGCAAAGCCGATTGAGAAATACAGTTTCCAAGACAGTGCATACAACCCATGCGGAATGTTTAGTGAAAAAGAAATAAGGAAAAACTTACTTTTGCTTTTTTAAAAAATTTCTGCATCGACATCCAGAACAACGGTTATCAATTTCCTTTTCCCATAATTCAAACTTTCTAGGGGAATATAGTTGTAGACAATTTATCAGAGTAGATTTCTGAAAGAAAAAAAAAAAAAGAAAAAAAGAAAATAATAAATAAATAAAATGAAAAACAAATACTATTTGCCTCTATTAATGTAACTAGCAAAATAAAAAATGCCTTCCGGGCGATGTAAAAATAGATTTTTGAAACATATTGCCTGAACCCCTCAATATGTTTAAAAAATTCAATGTCAGCGAGTTTGTACCCTAAGTAAGTAAAATCATCAAATTCATTAAAGGATTAAAAAATAAAACAATTTGAAATGTAAATTTTAAATATATATTAAAATAAAACAAACTATATATATAGATATATAATACCAGTCATGTATTTATTAAAACTTGTTTTAAAAAACAATGAGGACTGTCTAATGTTGCATGTTCAAATTTGGAGTGTATTTATTGTATGTTATGATTTTGGGTAATGTGACGTAAGCAGTGACGTAGTTTTTGTTACAGACAAAAACCGGAAGCAAATCTCCATTATTAATAGATAATGATAATAAACATCTTTCTACTTCAAAGAATAAATCAAACTTTATGCCATAAGTAATATCCACTGAAACTGCATTCAATACCACAGTGGAACTAAGCACCTAAAATGGCGACTAGAATCATATAGGTATTATGTTTACTTTTGGACTAATACCCTAAGCTATAAGTTAAATAGTACCACTGTTGCGTACTGGCATCAAATTCTATATGTTATATAGCGGCTTCAAATTCACACTGCTAAATCGGCGTACGTATCGTAGCGGGTATATTGCGGGTATCGTCACCAACCCTAGACGATATGTGTAGTAGTCGCTTAATGAAATCTACAACACATGGGTATAGTAGGAGTTTTGACTTTATTTCTTCTTCTCAGCTGTACCTGGTGGGGGCGAGCGTTGACAAGGAAATGCCCCAGGGTTGACGATTACTACTACTACTACTGTTGGGATGGTGAGGTAAAGGGGTGGCTGGTGGCGTCTCACCGCCCTTGGCCACGACGGACCGTGTCGATGGTAGCTCCTTGTGCTATGTTCGCCGTCCGACTCTCTGGCTTTTGTATTGACGACCGCCTACACATCTTTATCTTTTGATCTGATAACGAGCAAATCTATTTCCGAACTTATTGTTACCCATCCTTCTTTCTTTTCGTCTTCTTTGTTTAATTTAACCGGAAATTCCTATTTCCGTTTGTACAATATACACACCGCTACTGTTCTTCTACAATAATAGCTTTAGCATTAAATAACCCACAAAGGTTTATATGCCATTAAATAAAGAAACTAAAGAAAATTGAAGACTTACATCACAATTAATTCGAACAAATTCTGATAACTCGGCAAGGTGATACTAATGCTGGGTTCCAGAAACGGGCTGGGTCCATCATTGTATATTTCAAAGTTATGCTGCAACGAGCTGGACTTTTTGGAAAAGTGAAGCAGATTTGGTTCAGAAAATCTGAAAACAGAAAATTGATTAAAAAAAAAAAAAGAAAAGAATTATAAAACATCTATTTACAGTAAAAGTGAAAGGGATACAAAAAGTTTTCAATAATAATTGCATACGATCACAAAAAGAAATAAAAATAAGAATAAAATAAAAATGTTCACATGGAAAAGGAAGGATGTATATTATGAAAAGCAACAAAAAAAATTATCAAACTTTTATAGTAATTAGATTTGTTTTTCCCAGAATGCAATGTTGATGATTATTAATTTCAGACAGGAAGTTTTTTTAGGCTAATACCAAGAATAAGAAAAATATTGGAGATGCATGGTGTGTGATGGTTATTGTCATAGGAAATGGATACAGCACAAGTTCAAATCTAGGATGAGGCTGTTTACATAGTGCTAATAATACACTTGGGAAGATGTGAAGGCATATTGAAAAACAGAAAGGAAAGGAAACAGAAAGGAAAGGAAAAAAAACAGAAAATCACAAAGAAAAAACAACAACGAAAACAGAAAACCAGAAAGAAAAAAAACAGTAAAGAAAAACAGAACAGAAAAAAGAAAACAGAACAGAAAAACAGAATGGAAAAAAGAAAAAAAACAGAAAAACAGAATGGAAAAAAAGAAAAAAAACAGAAAAACAGAATGGAAAAAAAGAAAAAACAGAACAGAAAAAAAAACAGAACGGGAAAAAAAAAAATACAGAAAAGCAGAACAGGGGGAAAAAAAAAAAACAGAAAAGCAGAACGGAAAAAAAACAGAAAAACAGAATGGAAAAAAAAAAAAAAAGAAAAACAGAACGGAAAAAAAAAAAAAAACAGAAAAACAGAACGGAAAAAAAAAAACAAAAAAAAAAACAGAAAGTAAAAAGATTTCTTACCCATTGAAGGTAATGTCCGCTTTCATTTTCACAGGAATTAATAAATCCATTACATTATCACTGGGATTTTTTTCTTCACTTTTCGTTGTTACAGAAGCATTTATAGAAATGTTATGTTGCAAAGATCCAGCAGTGGTAAATTCCAAGGTAAATTTTACATAATGATCTTTTGGAATATGATTGCCTAACGAGCATCTTACCAACTCCTCATTTCCAGAAATGTCCGAAGAACACTCTGTATTTTCATTTTTCATCGGCACATGATCATATTGCACATGCACATATTGCACAAAACTGGGAAAAGTAAAGAGAGCCAATGAATTATAAGCACTCTCTCCTTTATTATACACGTTCACAACAACACGGAAGGTTTGGGTTTACCATAAAGTATATGATCATTTTGTGCAGCCAATGATAAGCGTAGATCGGAAGTGCACTTTTCATCTGATCCACAGTCCAAATTATAGGGTATCTGAAATATAACAAAAAGATCGGATCAGTCTGACTAGTTCAATAAAGCATTAATCTTCACGTCAAATCACATCCTATTTGAGAATCTATAGAGTTATAGATTCTGGCCAACAGAAAATTAATAGATAGATAAAAGCCTTGTCCCAAGGGACATTTTTAATTTTAATAAATAAAAAATAATTTCAAGGTGCCAATTTAGAAAAAAAAAAAAAAAAAATGTCAATCCGAACATTAGCTACATAAATGAGAGTAACCTCCCCTTGTTTATTTCTCTTTGAGGAAGCCATATATTTTGGTCGCCATTTTTTATTTCACCATAAATTTACACTGAAAAATACAACTGCATGTTTTAACACAAAAATATCATAAAATGTGTTCTTTAATTGCGCTTGCGCATTATTTGAAATGAACTTAATTGTTATTAAGAACACATTTTATGATATTTTTGTGTTAAAACATGCAGTTGTATTGATTACAGTGAAATGAAAATGGCTGACCAAAACAAATGGCTTCCTCAAAGTGAAATAAACATTTTTTTGGGGGGTACTCTCATTTATGTAGCTGATGTTCAGATTACCAAAAAAAAATTATTTTTGCCCAGCATGTCTGGATGTTTTGCTCCAGAAAGCATATATATATATATATAATATAATATATATATATAATCATCAGCCTGGGAATATAAATAAAATTCTATTTTATAAAATTCTATTTTTATTAAATTGAATAAAGGGGAAATCTTATACTATATCTGTGATGTCTCTGTTTATCTGTCTGTCTATCCGGGGATACAATTGAAAACAAAACCCTGTACTAAGATCAAACATAACTTTCCTAGAGAAGAATTGTATGAGGTATCCAGTGGTCATTTTTAATATTTACCCCTGAATTCATTTATGAACACTTGGGACCAAATTACAAACTGTACAATGAGAAAACGGGGAAAAAATAGATAGGCTAACATGGACGGTGTTGATGCTGTGGTTTCAAATGCAAGTAGATTTTTATAAGCGCATTTACTAATACTGTGTAGTTTTGAATTCAGATTTTTATAAGCGCATTTACTAATACTGTGTAGTTTTGAATTCAGATTTTATAAGCGCATTTACTAATACTGTGTAGTTTTGAATTCATTTTTATAAGCGCATTTACTAATACTGTGTAGTTTGAATTCAGATTTTTATAAGCGCATTTACTAATACTGTGTAGTTTGAATTCAGATTTTTATAAGCGCATTTACTAATACTGTGTAGTTTTTGAATTCAGATTTTATAAGCGCATTTACTAATACTGTGTAGTTTTGAATTCAGATTTTTATAAGCGCATTTACTAATACTGTGTAGTTTTGAATTCAGATTTTTATAAGCGCATTTACTAATACTGTGTAGTTTTGAATTCAGATTTTTATAAGCGCATTTACTAATACTGTGTAGTTTTGAATTCAGATTTTTATAAATTTACTAATACTGTGTAGTTTTGAATTCAGATTTTTATAAGCGCATTTACTAATACAGATTTTTATAAGCGCATTTACTAATACTGTGTAGTTTTGAATTCAGATTTTTATAAGCGCATTTACTAATACTGTGTAGTTTTGAATTCAGATTTTTATAAGCGCATTTACTAATACTGTGTAGTTTTGAATTCAGATTTTTATAAGCGCATTTACTAATACTGTGTAGTTTTGAATTCAGATTTTTATAAGCGCATTTACTAATACTGTGTAGTTTTGAATTCAGATTTTATAAGCGCATTTACTAATACTGTGTAGTTTGAATTCAGATTTTTATAAGCGCATTTACTAATACTGTGTAGTTTTGAATTCAGATTTTATAAGCGCATTTACTAATACTGTGTAGTTTTGAATTCAGATTTTTATAAGCGCATTTTAATACTGTGTAGTTTTGAATTCAAGTTTTTATAAGCGCATTTACTAATACTGTAGTTTTGAATTCAGATTTTTATAAGCGCATTTACTAATACTGTGTAGTTTTGAATTCAGATTTTTATAAGCGCATTTACTAATACTGTGTAGTTTTTTGAATTCAGATTTTATAAGCGCATTTACTAATACTGTGTAGTTTTGAATTCAGATTTTTATAAGCGCATTTACTAATACTGTGTAGTTTTGAATTCAGATTTTTATAAGCGCATTTACTAATACTGTGTAGTTTTCAGATTTTTATAAGCGCATTTACTAATACTGTGTAGTTTTGAATTCAGATTTTTATAAGCGCATTTACTAATACTGTGTAGTTTTGAATTCAGATTTTTATAAGCGCTACTAATACTGTGTAGTTTGAATTCAGATTTTTATAAGCGCATTTACTAATACTGTGTAGTTTTGAATTCAGATTTTTATAAGCGCATTACTAATACTGTGTAGTTTTGAATTCAGATTTTTATAAGCGCATTTACTAATACTGTGTAGTTTTGAATTCAGATTTTTATAAGCGCATTTACTAATACTGTGTAGTTTGAATTCAGATTTTTATCTGTGTAGTTTTGAATTCAGATTTTTATAAGCGCATTTACTAATACTGTGTAGTTTTGAATTCAGATTTTATAAGCGCATTTACTAATACTGTGTAGTTTTGAATTCAGATTTTTAAGCGCATTTACTAATACTGTGTAGTTTTGAATTCAGATTTTTATAAGCGCATTTACTAATACTGTGTAGTTTTGAATTCAGATTTTTATAAGCGCATTTACTAATACTGTGTAGTTTGAATTCAGATTTTTATAAGCGCATTTACTAATACATTTACTAATACTGTGTAGTTTTGAATTCAGATTTTTATAAGCGCATTTACTAAACTGTGTAGTTTTGAATTCAGATTTTTATAAGCGCATTTACTAATACTGTGTAGTTTTGAATTCAGATTTTTATAAGCGCATTTACTAATACTGTGTAGTTTTGAATTCAGATTTTTATAAGCGCATTACTAATACTGTGTAGTTTTGAATTCAGATTTTTATAAGCGCATTTACTAATACTGTGTAGTTTTGAATTCAGATTTTTTTTCTTCTTGTCTTATTTGCTTTTTAGCTTTTTAATATATGCAAATATATGCAAATATATAAATATAATATATGCAAATATATGCACCCTCCGGGTGCAAGTATTTAATTTAATAAAATATTATATTAAATTAGAAAAGCCAACGAAACTAAATAAGAATGCAGATAAAAAGATTTGAAACAGAGGGGGGTATAATCGAAAGATAAAATAACTGAAACATACTCTTCCATCATTCCCGTCTTTCATTGCTAAATTTTCCTAATTTAACTATTTAGTTAAAATAGGAGGTAACGAATAAATTCAGTTATTTCGTCTTGCTAATGGATTTTTTTAAAGATTTATTCACGAGATTTTTGGTCATATTCATTAAGATAAAGCCAAACAATTAGAAATCATTAATACTAAGCACATATTTATTAAAATCAAATTTTTGAAATCATTATGCAAATTAGCCTTCCTGTTTACACTGTAAACTGCTATTTTATTGTATATATAAATACAGTTGCATATTATTAGTATGTAGATATGGTCAACAGTATTAATAATGTTAAATAATTTTATTAATAATTGAGGTTTAAATAAAAATAAAATCATGACGAATGTAGCGTAAATAACTAAGGGAATTGTGATTTTAGTAGTAATATAGTTTCGGTTACAGACTGAAAAACACACAATCTCCATTATAATAAGATTATTTTCTAATGTCTCACACTTTCTTACTGCTGTTGCAGATTGACTATTGTTTCAGTTTATTTTGGCACGGAAAATTCGAAACCTGGACAAAGAAGAAATTGAACAAGGGAAAATAATAGATAGCTTAGACAGAAAGTCTGGGGTAACAAAAGGAAGGGTAACAAAAGACTTCCTCTGTACAAATGGGAAATTGACTATTGTTTCAGTTTATTTTGGCGCGGAAAATTCGAAACCTGGACAAAGAAGAAATTTAACAAGGGAAAATAATAGATAGCTTAGACAGAAAGTCTGGGGTAACAAAAGGAAGGGTAACAAAAGACTTCCTCTGTACAAATGGGAAATTGACTATTGTTTCAGTTTATTTTGGCGCGGAAAATTCGAAACCTGGACAAAGAAGAAATTGAACAAGGGAAAATAATAGATAGCTTAGACAGAAAGTCTGGGGTAACAAAAGGAAGGGTAACAAAAGACTTCCTCTGTACAAATGGGAATTTGAACAAAGAGACTGGAAGGGGAAGAAAGAACTTCCGGTCAAAAGAACAAAAGGATGTGTGGGCGGGGGCCTTTACTTAAGGGGTCAGCAGTAGCAGTTAGTCAGTCAGATAGGAGACGGCGAACAGGGCACTAGGAGTCTGACCGTCGACATGGTCGAGCGCTGCTAGCAGGCAGTGAGGCTCGCCCACCCCGTTCACCTCCCGATCGCCAGCCTGCAACATTCGTAGTGCCCGTTTGTCCAGCTCGTCCACCCACACACACCATGAGGGGAAAATAAATAAACGTTCAAAGTCTTACTACTACATATGTCTACGTGTGAATCTTTATACTCCACTACTAACACATACGACCCAGCAACAGTATATAACATGTACGATTTTGTGGCCCGAGTCGAGCACTATGCAACACTGCAAGATACCAACATTATCTACATTGTTTGAAAACATTTTTTCTTATCTGTAAAGGGCGAAAAGAAAAGACTAAAATTATTACAGACTGTTTGTGAATAAATAAAAGTACAAAAACAAAAACATGCACAATGGTAATAGATTCAACAGAATAAAACAAATAAGTAAAAGAAAAGACTAAAATTATTACAGACTGTTTGTGAATAAATAAAAGTACAAAAACAAAAACATGCACAATGGTAATAGATTCAACAGAAAAAAAAATAAAAAAAAGACTAAAATTATTACAGACTGTTTGTGAATAAATAAAAGTACAAAAACAAAAACATGCACAATGGTAATAGATTCAACAGAATAAAACAAATAAGTAAAAGAAAGACTAAAATTATTACAGACTGTTTGTGAATAAATAAAAGTACAAAAACAAAAACATGCACAATGGTAATAGATTCAACATAAAACAAATAAGTAAAAGAAAAGACTAAAATTATTACAGACTGTTTGTGAATAAATAAAAGTACAAACAAAAACATGCACAATGGTAATAGATTCAACAGAATAAAACAAATAAGTAAAGAAAAGACTAAAATTATTACAGACTGTTTGTGAATAAATAAAAGTACAAAAACAAAAACATGCACAATGGTAATAGATTCAACAGAATAAACAAATAAGTAAAAGAAAAGACTAAAATTATTACAGACTGTTTGTGAATAAATAAAAGTACAAAAACAAAAACATGCACAATGGTAATAGATTCAACAGAATAAAACAAATAAGTAAAAGAAAAGACTAAAATTATTACAGACATAAAAGTACAAAAAAAACATGCACAATGGTAATAGATTCAACAGAATAAAACAAATAAGTAAAGTCATCGGGGCAGCCTAAAGTTGGTATCAGCCAGTCAACGAGAGAGTCTATCTCCTTTTCAATAGTGCTAGACCAAGGAGATTGTTTTTAGCATCTGAGGTGGAACGCCACACCTTCCATCAGCTCCTTACTTTACTGCACAGATCCCTGTGCTACTCATACGCTGAGTTGGCGGGGAACGGAATCGAACTAGGAACCTTGTGGTTTCTAGCCGAACACTCTACCGACTGAGCTAACCCGGCCCCATAAAACAAATAAAGGAATGAAATCCCCCCAAAAAAGGTTCCCGGGGAGAGAAAGAGAAAGTTGTTGAATGAACCTGCAAAGCTTGAGAGTCCTGTCTGCCCTTTTAGTTACTCATAGCTGAGAGGAAAAAGAATGGATTTATGCCTTCTCTAAGAGCATCAGAGTGAAGTGAAATGCAGTCTTGTCCAGAATTTGCAGTCTACGTAAATTTATCACAGGTAAATTCCTTGTATCAGATTTGTTTATATAATATAGGGTTTCCCTAACCCTAAAAAAATAGAGTGGCCTGGCGCCTTAACGTTAAGCAAAGCACGGAGAGGGGTGAAGTGGAGAGGAGAGTAGCCTCGATAACAAAGAGAGCCAGAAAGAGGGAGAAAAGACAGCAGCCCCAGAAAGCATCACAGTTTGTGTGCTTTCAGTGCACCAAAGATTGTCACTCAAGAATTGGCCAGCAGAGTCACTTGCACAGATAACTTTTTTTTTGGACACTATGCCATCGCCTTAGTGGACAAAAAGGTGCCAACAAACAAAACCCCTTAAGCTCTTTTTGGTAATTTATGAGGAAGTGCGTCCCGGTCTCCTGCCTCAAAAATTGCTACCCGGTGACTATTAAAATAACGAACCATCTCAGTCTATTCAAAACTATCCATCTTCATATCTATCTATCTCAATTTGTTCATATTTATCTATATTACTTTAAATACTAAGATTTTTTTATTCATGTTTGTTTAATGTCTTGTTTTTAGTTTAAATAAACAAGAATTACGATAAAAAAAGATGCGACCCCCCCCCCAATACATTTACTTGTCGAAAATATTTATCTCCATTTGTTTATATCTATCTATATTATTTTGTTTGTTTATCTATCTATATCAGTCTATTCCAAACTATATATCCATCTTCATATCTAAACAAGAATTACAACAAATTACGATAAATAAACAAGAATTACGACAAATTACGATAAATAAACAAGAATTATGACGAGCTGGGGTTGTTATTTTGATAGTCACTGGGTAGCAATTTTTGAGGCAGGAGACCGGGACGCACTTCCTCATAAATTACCCTCTTTTTATAAAATTCTTAAAAGCAATGATTAAATTCTGAATCTAGTCACAAATATTTTATCCTGCCAAATTTGAAGGCAGACTTCATTCAATCACTAAAAGAGTTTAATATCAAAGTTTAATATCAATAGGAGTTCGAAGGAGAGCTGCTAAAGCAATGAATGATTTAAAAAACCTTTTGTATAAAGAAAGACTTAGGAAGATTGACTTTACCAATTTTTGGTTTATCAATGAACAAGAGGGGATATGATTGAAGTCTATAAATATACCCATGGATTTTATTCAATGAACTTTGATCTATTAAATGTTGCTCAAAATATCAATTCCAGGGGTCATAAATTAAAACTCTTAAAAAAATTTGTAAAGCAAATGCAAAACAAAATTATTTTAGTAACAAAGTGGTGAATACATGGAATAAACTACCATCATCGATAGATAATGCCCCATCTCTAAACTCTTTTAAGGCAAGGTTGGATAATCTGTGGAAAGATTATAAATATTATGTGGAATTAAGATGAATGTTTATAAGAAACAGCTGACAGGTCTCAGACCTAATATACTAGCTGAAAAAAGATATTATTATATTATCAAAAATACTTACCAGTTTCTTATATTGGTTTCCTTTCAGTACAGGGCATAGTGTAGAGCAACTTGTTAAGCTGCCTTCACGTATCTTGTAATCTAAGAAGACTCCAATAGGATTGAAGATGTCCGTTTTATCCTACAAGATAATATTTATTTAGCAAATAAAATATCTGAGAGGCAGTGTTATAGAGAAAATACAGATATCAAATCCTTCAAAAACTTCAACTAATGTCAATATCATAATGATTGTAACTAGAGATACCATTTAAAATTTTATAAAGGTTTTTTATAAGGTATAAGGTGAAAAATGAAAAAATAAAAATATTTAGAAAAGTTTATAAAATTATTTTTTATTTATTTAGTTATTTAATATACACCAAAGTGCATTCCTCCCTCCATTTCATTTTTCTTTTTTAGATGGATCCTCGCAGGATGCCCCATTAAAATCCCTATGTAAAAAAAGACGTTATGATGATCAGGCATAATGGGGCATCAGAAAAAAAGTGCACAGACTCTGAAATGAAAATGTAATTTATCCTATTTAAAGTATCAAATAAAAAAAATTATTTTTTCTAATTATCTTCACGAATATAAATCAAATCATTATTTTAACTCAAAAATCAAGATCTGGTGATAGTGAATGTGTGTATATATGTTTACTTTGTTGTTAATTATTTTATTTTCATAGTTTCCTCCGGACATACATACACACCAACTGACATTTATATATGTATAGATAAATCAATTGTGTTTGAGATAGAAAATAAAATCGTATTTACCTTTATCAACAAATTAAAGGTTAATTTTCTTGGGGAAGTACTTGATAGTGAAAGGGAAAAGGCTTTGGATTCTACATATTTTGAACCAGATTTGATGAGAGCACGGTGTATGCTGCTTGATGCATTGTTAGCCAATGAAGAAACCTCCGTGTGCAATTTGCAATCCAATTCTATAAATAAATTTAATATATTTGTTATATAAAACAAAGCAAATCATTTGTATTATTATGATTATATAATAGATAGATAGATAGGAGTAGACTTTTCAGACTGTTGTCCTCATCTTTACTGTTATATACTCAACATTTCAGCCAATGTGCCTTCTAGAATTCTTCAGATGTTTCTTGTCAAACCAAGAAACCTTCATATCATAATCAGGAGTTTCCACAGAACTTTGAACTCAACACTTTATTTAATCCATTGGGGTAGATTGTTCTCATCCTGTTAACCATGACTGGGTACAATTGTTAAGCTATTTTAAGTATTCTAGGTTATTTTCTCCGCTATTCAGGCAAGTGGTCCCCAAAACTTCACATGCTGACATTTTTGTTTGCCGCAAATTATTCAGCAGATGCAGGGATGAGAGCAGGGTATGACATTAATGCTGTCCCGTCGTCCCGGGGACGATAAAAATTACATCCAGGACGATCAATACATCATCCGGGACAGATTGCCGGGGACAGTAAAAATTTTCCTAAAAGTTAGTACTACATTCCAATATTGGCCGTCCAGTGATTGCCTGAATGCTGACCTCAAAATGAGGCCACGGCACTGCAGGTATATTCTCAAAGCCATGTAATGAATAATGGTGGGGGAGATAGTTTAAAAGGACCGAATTATATACTACTAACCCTAATCAGGGTAACTTAAAGTAAAAAAGTATTTTTTTTAGCTCAAAACACACTAGGAAATGGATTTTTTGTCCAAATATCCAGAATTATCACTGCTTCAGCTTTTCTTAATGTTTTATTACATGTTATTATGCTACTGATGACTGACAAGTATAGATGATGCTAATGAATTAAACAAAAATATTTGGATTTTGGGACGGTCCAAACCCCATTTGGGACAGTTGATAATTTTTGTTCGGTACGGTCATGAAAAAAGTTATTGTCGAGGCCTGGACAAGAGGACCAGTTTTTCAACAGAGCCCCTTTGGCCGGGTTGTGGCCCCAATACCACTAGGTGCCTAGACCTGTCCACCTTTACAGGTCTTGTTTTTTATCCTGCATGGTGTCTAGCCACCCTCCTCACCAGACAAAATCTGTGGGGCTAACGGTTTACTTGTCAATGATCTGATTATAAAACATGTTGTACTGAGTTACATAGGACTGAACCTGCAAACTATGATTGTCACTATCTGCCAAAACATTGTGTACATAATAATAAAGATGAGGACAACAGTCAAAAAAAAAAATCTAAATAATACAAATTATCAATCCTCATTTAAAAAATTGAGGCAAATAAAGCAATTCACTTTGACAGAGATGCTACTTGACAAAAATTATGCTTACCTATTTTGCTGGGAAGATTCGGATTAGGAGATTGATATGATACTGTTAGCTCCAAATCCATACAGACTGACTTAGTATTCAGTGGGTCACAATTATAGTTATTCACATCTATTCTGCCGGTGTCTGCGCTGATATCTAGTGCTAAAACAGGCCGAGATTTCAACAATCGAACTTGGCTTGACAAGTATGATCCCACAAGAAAATCTGCAAAGATATTAAAAAAAATTTTTAAATTTCAATTAAAAAAATTTTTTAATCTTTAAAAAAAAAAATTAATTAAAAAAAAAAATTTTTTTTTTAAATTAGTAAAATAAAATAAGAACACTTGAAATATTTTACAACAAAAAGTGCAAACCTATTAAATTTAAATACAAATTACTTTTTTAAAAAATTTTTTACTTTAAATTTCTCACTGGTTGAGAAAAAGAAAAATCAATCATTAGGTAGTGCTGACAGCAGATACCCATGAAACTCTCTCGCCACCCGTCCCTATTGGGCATTGATAGAGATGGGCAGTTTAACTGAAAAACTGATTTTTTGTGTTTTCATCTGCACACTGAAAACCAGAGATTTTTATACTACAACAAAACCGTTTGATGCAGTGCTATTACTACTGAGTGACCATATCCAAGGAAACAGTTGAAAAAGACTTTATGATTTTAATAAAATCAAATTTTTTCAACGTTTGTACTATTGCTAGAGGAAAAAAAAAAATATGATAAAAACATTTAATTGACTATTTATATTTATAGTCACTTCTGTTTTTTTGTCAATAGTGTAAAATTAAAATTTACCTGGATAAGAATCATCATTAATATCTACAGCTTGGGAAATTGATATACCAAATCCTTTCATGTCCTGTCCTTGACCAACACTCTGGCCAGATATTCTTTGAGAGAAGTTGGCTGGAAATCCTTCAGGACCCAAATTATAAATATAAATTGCACCTTCCCGTTTATTTTCATAAGGAGCACCAATTACAATATCTGGAAAAAAAAAAATTTAAATCACAAAAACGAAAAATAAATTTAAAAATCACAAAGAAAAAAAATTTAAAAAAAAAAAAAAAAAATTTTTAAATCACAAAAGAAAAAAAAATTTAAATCACAAAAAAATCACAAAAAAAAAAATTAAAAAAATTTTAATCACTTTAAATTACAAAAATCTAATCTGTTCATACAACCCAATCTTGCCTTCTAGCACCAATATGATGAAAGACAATAGGGTTGAGACAATCATATAGGTGCTAGGGCTTGATATGACCAGCCGATTGATTGGGGGGGACCTCTCCAATCACCCGTCTAGCCTAAATAAGAGTGTAAGCACAAGTGCAGGGAATTATCACAGACAACATACGTCTGCCCAGAGAGGCTATCAGGCCTTGATTCCAACTAAAACTAATCCTCAATTTGCTACCAATTGTCAATGTGTGACAACAGCAACATTAGTCATCTTTCCAGTATGTTACCAATACAACTTCTTTACTCTTTTCATCAAAGAGTACCTTCTTCCAAAGACCAAAGTTTAAGTTTCTGTCACCCCACTAAAAAAAAAAAAAATTTTTTTAAATAAATAAATTTAAAAAATAATAAAAAATCAGGGAATTAACTGTATTTAATGAAATTTTCAGTGTTGATATATTAATGAATAAAAGATATAATGCACCAGTTATTTTATCTAAAAACTTTTACATTTTTTCAGATCAGTTAACTTTTGAGCCACATATCTCTGAGACATAACACAGAATCTCAAAGATATGTGGCTCAAAAGTTAACTGACCTGAAAAAATGTAAAAGTTTTCAAATAAAATAACTGGTGCATTATATCTTTTATTCATTAATATATCAACACTGAAAATTTCATTAAATACAGTTAATTCCCTGATATTTCGTATTTTTTTTCTTTTGGGGTGACATATGATAAATGGAATACCCAACAATAATGAAAACAAAACATCTTTGGCATGAAATAACCCAGCAAGGGTTAACATGCCGTAAAAAAAAACAGCCAACTACCCAACCAAATAATTACAATGAAATATTACAATAAGATATTAAAAAAATAAAAATAAAAAATGATCTTACCATGATAGCCATCGTTATTAATATCACCAACATCCTTGATAGCAGTCCCAAACTGTCCTCTTTCCATGTCCATTCCCCAAATAGTTCTGGTATAGTGTAAACTCTATGAGGAAAAAAAAATTAATTTCAAATTTCAATTTTTCATTTTACCATAATCAATACAACTGCATATTTTAACATGAAAATATTATAAAATGTGTTCTTAATAACAATTAAGTTCACTTCAAATAATGTGCAAACACAATTAAGAACACATTTTATATTTTTGTGTTAAAACATGCAGTTGTATTGATTCAAACAAATTTGTATTTTCAGTGTAGATTTTGTAGCTAATGTTCAGATTAGTGGAGGGAGGTGATTTAACATCACCTGTAAACAATTAGTTGTAAAAGACAAAGAAAGCATTCTTTTAATCTAAATTTGTTTCATTTTATTTTTTATTTTTTTAAATGCAGCATTTTATATGTAAAGATATAATGAGTTAATAGTCACTTAAAAGCCATTTTCAAAACTGCAAAATAGGAAGGTACTATATAATTATGTTACATAATCATTAGATACCTAATGATTATGACAATAGTGTAGAAATCATATTATTGTAGCTGATGGCCTTGAGAGTGAGTGACAGCATTTGACCTCACTCTGACCTTCGTTCTGGGGATGATCGTGAGAATCGGAAGGCAATAGAAGCCCCTTCCGGTTTAAGGAGTAAGCAACTCAGTTAGTTAGAACTTAGAAGCGAAGCTAGCAAGATGTGAGTCTCACTGCGTGATTGTCTGGTCTGGGGTTCTATGAATAAAGTAACATCAAAAGTAAATCGAAGTCTTGTGTTTATTACTAAAAGCTATCAATGACACAAGGCTTCTGATAAGGAACGATCCCCAACCGAAACCAGACCCGGAATCCTCAATAGAAGACCAGACAAGACCTTAGAAGATATACCAGACCAAGATAGATGATAGAAGAACCAAGCCAGCCAGAAGAGTAGACGACAGAGTAAGAAGTAAGAGAAGTATATAACATATAGATATTTAGTACTGGTAAAGAGGGTATGCAACAATTAGTCTTTGATCATTATCTCCCATGAGAAATGATTGACACATCTACAATTGCTAACTCCACACTAATACAATGCTACCTTGACTTATATATATTTACCAAACGAACAGGATGCGACACAAGGTTAATTTCTTAAGCGGAGTTTAACAGGTTTGAATTCAGAGTTTTCCTTCTCCTAGACTGGTTACCTAGCCATGGTTAAAGAACCCTGTCTGCCCTGCTATTTACCCATAGCTGGAAGGAGAATTAGATTCATACCTTTCCCAAGGGTATCTTGACTTATAAGTGTCCCAACTTACAAGATTTACAAGCTGTAATGCAGTTGATTTATTGCTTTATGTTGAAAGCTAAAATTTGAGGTACAAGCAAGATTTAGATGTGTTTATGTTAATAAGTTCACTAAAATCATTTAAGTTTCCAAATTTATTACACAAAAAAAAACATCAAAATATCATAGCACCTAATTCATTACATTCTATTTTATTATAAAAGTAATTGGTAATTTGCTTGAAGCATTGTTAATTATGTTATTATATATTAATGATTTGAAGGCTAATACAATGCACATAAAAAATAAAAATAAAAAGATCTTTTTTTTTTGTCTTATCGATTTCAAAGTAAACCTTTATCTTCAGAGACGATTTTCAGAAATGGACGCATTTTTTTTGTCGTTATGTTATAAACACGCGTCTCGTGGTGTTTTTTTTTTTTTTTTTTTTTTTTAAACGCCACGCGGAAGGTCGTGATAGTCGTAATAGCTGTTGTTCATTCAATTTCAATTTTATTATTTTCATCTATTTATATATATATATATATGTATATTATATTATATTTTTATTATGTTTTATACAATACATTGCTATTTTTCTTATTAAAAGTCTAACAAGAAATGAGGATGTTTGGGGGGGGGGGGCTGGAACAGATTAATGGTATTTCAGTTTATTTCAGTAGGGATAAATTGAATTTGATATACGAGGAAATTTGAAATACAAGCTTAATTTGTTCTGCTCATAACTTAAGGTAACACTGTATTAAGTTGCAAATTGGTCTGGAAATTGCTTTATTATTTAAGAACTATAAAAATTAAATAATGTGTTTATGTTTAGTTCACTAAAATCATTTAAGTTTCCAAATTTATTACACGCAAAAAAAATTATTTACAAAAAAAAAAAAATTTTTTTATTATTTATAAAAAAATAACTAAAAAAATTATTTATAAAAAAAAACTAAAAAAAATTTTTATAAAAAAAAAAAAACTAAAAAAAAATTATTTATAAAAAAAAACTAACAAAAAAACATTAAAATATCATAGCACCTAATTCAACAACAGTGAGTACCTTCCAAGTCTTGAACAGCTTTGGTCATGTGATATACACGCTGCAACCTCGTACATACCAAAATAATTCAACATTTTTGACGAGTGTTATATTCAATAAAATGCAAGTATTATGAAAGCAATATAATAAAAAAATAAAATAAAATAAACTGATTAAACAAAACGCTCATGAACCTTAAGAACGAATATCTCAAGTTGTAAAATAGTTGTTAAACAGACAGCTTAATTGGGAAGATAATTGTAAATATATAAATGCAATAAGAAACCTTAACAAATACAAAGTTTATGAGTAGAAATGCTGAACGGGGTACTATAAACAAGGGGAATAATCTAGGAATGTAAAGAGTTATTGCCCTTAGAGTGTTCGGACATTCATTTATAGACTGATCAAAATCTATAATGAGTTTTGTGTTCGTAATTCAAATACAGCAAAAAGCAGCAAGATATTTGTGCTTTTAACACTTTTGAAAGCAGAGCAACATTTTTAGCTTAGTGTAAAGCATTTTTCCTATCGACTGTTCTTTGACCGATTCAATGTTTATGTAGTACAGAAAATAATTCACCCACTCTACAAGAATTAAAAAGATAATCTGCCAGTGAAAGTGTTAATTTTGTAAAGAAATTTCCATGTGCTCACCCCCAAATGTTTCGATTTCTCAAGGGAGATCAGCTCCAGGTATATTAAAATATCATTTATAGAGCAGTTTCCTCTTATATAAATAATTAGTTATATAAGTAAAAGCTTTAAAAAAAATTAAATTAAAATTTTAAAAAAGGAATGAAAAAGTAAAACAATGAAGGAATGAGAAAAGGAATGAAAAAGTAAAGAAATCAAGGCATGAAAAAAATAATAATTAAGGAATTAAAAAAAAAAAAAAAAAAAAAAAAAATTAAGGAATTTAAAAAAAAAAAAAAAAAAAATTAAAGGAATTTAAAAAAAAAAAAGAAAAAATTAAGGAATTTAAAAAAAAAAAAAAGAAAAAATTAAGAATTTAAAAAAAAAAAAAAAGAAAAAAAAAAAATTAAGGAATTTAAAAAAGAAAAAATTAAGGAATTTTAAAAAAAAAAAATTAAGGAATTTAAAAAAAAAAAATTAAGGAATTTAAAAAAAAAAAGAAAAAATTAAGGAATTAGTAAAAAAATTTAGGAATGAAAGAAATAATGAAAGAAAAACAAACAAAATAAAAAGAAAGAAAGTAAATAAAGTAAAGCAATGAGGAAAATTTTAAAAATTAAAATCAGAAAAAGGAGAAAAAAAGGGAGAATGCATATAATAGAATGTAATAATTTAATGTTGTTCTAAAAACTATAAAAACCCAAAAGGCCTTTTTTACCTGGTAAAGTAATATGATATATTTACAATGTAGCCAATATACAACTCACCTGTCCATCACTAATATACAACATAACAGCTCCTCCTTCTAAAATCCGCCCGGAATATAATGGTGCTCCTACCAGCATATCATCATAACCATCATTATTAACATCAATAACACACAAAGAAGCACCAAAATAGGAACCAAGCTACAAATTAGAAAAAAAGATACAAATTTACATATTAAACATTTATTTCCCTGAAAATACTTTTCTTTTTTTTCATTTTAATTTCAGTTGCTTTTTATTACAATTCTCATATCCTCAATTATGTTGGATATTCTCATTATTGTGTCCCAATTACACATTAATCACACAAAACTAACGCACTCCTATATACTCAAACAAGAACAACAACCACAGTGTGAAACATGTCAAACACCTTTGACTGTTAAACACTTATTCATGGTATGCAGTTTTTTTGCTCACATCAGAAACCGTTATTTTAATACAAACAATATGAAAGATATATTTGAAAATGTGAACATGGAAGACATTCTGTCCTTTTTGAGGGAAATTAAATCATACCATAGAATATAAACATGAACTTAATTAATACCATACAACTTGACCCCCAAAGTCTCATGTTAAGTACACAGAATAATGTATTAGTGTCAGGAACATATCACCTACTTATGATACAACTACAGTGTGAAACATGTCAAACACCTTTGACTGTTAAATACTTATTCATGGAATGCAGATTTTTTGCTCGCATCAGAAACTGTTATTTTAATGCAAATATGAAAGATCTGTTTGAAAATATCATCATGGAAGACATTCTGTCCTTTTTGAGAGAAATTAAATCACACCATAGAATATAAACATGAACTTAATCAATACCATACAACATAATCCCCAATGGAGTTAACACATTGTTAAAACCAATTACTAAAAAAGTATAAATATAGATACACAACATATATTACTTCCTAACCGTTTGGCATGACATAACCCCAGACAGGATGATATGCCGTTAAAATCAATCAACCAACCATTACTTATTATACAAATCATCTGACATTGGATATTCAACTTCCAATTCCCTCAGGCAATTATTTTCAAAAATTACTTTTTACACTGGGTTACAGAGGGTGTTTTTTTGGGGTTTTTTTTAGTCTACTTGATAAAGTTTGATATGTCTGTGTATCTGTCTGTCTGAAGCCCATGGACACCTAAACTGCTGGATGTAGAAAGCCGCAATTTATAGCGAAGCCATAATTGACTTGAACCTTGACTGTTGGACAAATTATTGTGAGTTATATTTTGTTTCCAGTGACAGCTACTCCACCCCTCAAGACAACGCTGGCTTCTCTCTAAATGTGTGCATCATCTTTCCATGTAAACTTAAAATGCCTTTGGCAATGACGACTCTGGAGGTGAATTACTATTGATCATCAGGTTTACTGACCTCCAAAAAAGTTTGGTTTGTTGGATTTTATGGCAGGTTAACTCTTGTTGGGTTATTCAATGCCAATTTATAAATACACAACATATATTACTTCCTAACGTTTAGGTATGACATAACCCCAGACAGGTTGAAATGCTGTTAGAATCAATCAACCAACCAAAATCATTAGATGTATTATTTAGATCTTTTTTACTGTTGTCCTCATCTTTATTGTTATTAGCAAATATATGCACCCTCCGGGTGCAAGTATTTAAGTTTTAATATAATAAAATACCATGTTAAATTAGAAAGGCTAATGACACTGAATAAGAATTCAGATAAAAATATTTGGAACAGAGAGGGTATGATTGAAAGATAGAACAACTTTGAAACTAACTCTTCCATCATTTTCCCTTACTCCCGTCTTCCATTGGTAAATTTTGGTAAAATAACTATTTAGTTAAAATAGGAAGTAAAGAATAATATTAGTTATTTCTTCTTGTTAATGGATTTCTTTTAAGATTTATCCCCAAGATTTTTGCTTATATGCATTAAGATAAAACCAAACAATTAGAAATCAATAATAATAAGCATATATTTATTAAAATCAAATTTTTAAGATCAAAATGCAAATTAGCCTTCCAATACACACTGTAAACCACTATTTTCTTGTATATATAAATACAATTGCATGTTATTAGTATGTTGATATGGTCAACAGTCTTAATGATGTAAAAATTTTTTATTAATAATTGAGGTTTAAATACAAATAAAATCATGGAGAATGTGATGTAAATAACAAAGGGAATTGTGACTTGAATAGTAATATAGTTTCGGTTAAAGACATACAAACCAACAATCTCCATTATAATAAGATATACACAATGTTTCGGCCAATATACCATCTGGCCTTCTTCAGGTGTTTCTTGTCAAACTCAGGAACCTTCACTAAACTTCGAACTGAACCCTTTATTTAATCAATTGCAGTAGATTGTTCTCATTCCATTAAACCATTATTGGGTGTATATATATATATATATATATATATATATATATATATGAAGGTAGGGTGGATGGGTTTAGGATCCGACGGTATGCTGTAGATAGAAGGAAAGTGGTCAAGAAATGAACAACTCAAAACAAGTTTCATCCTGTGACTTGTTTTGAGTTGTTCATTTCTTGACCACTTTCCTTCTATCTACAGCATATATATATATATATATATATATATATATATATATATGAAAATGGGATGACTTACCGGTGAAATTGGTCTCTATGGCTAGTTGATACAAGTTTTACCATGATAAGTCAGTGATATAACAAATATAAAGTGCTCAATTCGTAAGTAGAGTGAATTTATTATGGTGATATGTACAGAAATAACCTACTCGAGTTTCACCTTAAGAATCTTCAGGGTTAAATCCACTGAATTAATCAAGATATCAATTATTAATTACTCAATCAATATTTTGATTAATTCAGTGGTTTAACTCTGAAGATCCTTATGGTGAAACTCGACTAGGTTATTTCTGTACATACCACAGCAATATATATATATATATATATGTATGTGTGTGTGTGTGTGTGTGTGGATCATTGAATAGATAAAATGAATGTCTAAAGAGTTGCCAGTAGTTTACAGTATCACCTTTTTCAAGCAAATCAATAGGCATGGGTCCTTGTCACAGAAGACTGTCAAGATGACCTTTACTGACCTCTGCACTGAAAACATGTACTACCACTGCTGGTTAGAGTGGACCTGGGAGTAATGGCAATGAAGAGGTGAATCCACACTCCCCCAAACTCTAGAACTGGAGCCTCACCACCGTATGCAGTTTAGTGTCATACCAAGTTAAGTTAGTGTTTTATTAAAGTTTAGTTTGGTTTGGTTTGGCTTTTGTTTTATGGCATATCAACCTCAGTGGGTCATTTAATGCCGATAAAGTTTTGAAAGAAACATATTCTTAATGGATACTCAATTTTTTTTATAAACACATTTTTCTATTTAACCCATAGATGGGACCCTAACAGGTACTACCACTCCAAGTCAGAGTGGACCAGGGAGCAATGGTGATGAACGGGTGCTCCACATTCCCACACCTCCAGAACTGGAACCTCACCATCAGATAGAGTTTAATGTCATTCCCAGGACATGTAGACCCTCAGCCACTGTCTTCTAGCACCAATATGATAAAAAGGGTTGGGGCTTGCTATAAGAGCAATAGGGTTGAGTCAATCATATAGGAGCTAGGACTTGACGTGACCAGCTGATTGATCGGGGGGGGGGGGGGGTCTGTCCGTCTAGTCCAAATTGGAATGTTGCATGTCATGGACTGCTCAGCCACCTGGGTTCTACCTGTTGAAGAGAGATATGAATATAAACACTTACCTTGTTTTCTTTAAATTGGAGTGTCTCCTTTAGAGAATACTGTCCATTTACAATGTATACCTGAAGAATAAAGATTTGCATTTTTAATATAGATATAAAGATTTGCATATATTTTTAATATAGATTGGCATATATTTTATATATATGCAATTATATTATATATTATATTCAATTCATATAATTTTTATAACGTGACATATATTTTATTATATATTCTATATAATATAGATTTGCATATATTTTATATATATGCAATTATATTATATATTATATTCAATTCATATAATTTTTATAACGTGACATATATTTTATTATATATTCTATATAATATAGATTTGCATATATTTTATATATATGCAATTATATTATATATTATATTCAATTCATATAATTTTTATAACGTGACATATATTTTATTATATATTCTATATAATATAGATTTGCATATATTTTATATATATGCAATTATATTATATATTATATTCAATTCATATTATTTTTATAACGTGACATATATTTTATTATATATTCTATATAATATAGATTTGCATATATTTTATATATATGCAATTATATTATATATTATATTCAATTCATATAATTTTTATAACGTGACATATATTTTATTATATATTCTATATAATATAGATTTGCATATATTTTATATATATGCAATTATATTATATATTATATTCAATTCATATTATTTTATAACGTGACATATTTTATTATATATTCTATATAATATAGATTTGCATATATTTTTAATATAGATATAAAGATTTGCATTTTTAATATAGATATACAAGCTTTATATTTAAAGGGGGAGCATAAAATGAGAAATTATGATAAACTGTACCAATTAAAAAGGGGGATCAAAGTTTGAAAACCAGACATGTATGCAAAAAAGAAAAAAAAGTGTGGGGGGTCCATTAAAGAAAAAGTTGTGATATTGTAAAAAGGCTAATCTGAACATTAACTACATAAATGAGAGTAACATCCCCTTGTTTGTATCATAAAATTTGTACTTAATAACAATTAAGTTCATTTCAAATAATAAGCAAGCACAATTAAGAACACATTTTATGGTATTTTCATGTTAAAACATGCAGTTGTATTGCAGTTGTATTGATTTGAACAAATTCGTATTTTCAGTGTAGATTTACGGTGAAGACAATCGATCGACCTTGTTACAATCTTATGGGCCATCCTGTAGGCCTTAAGCAAGAGCGCTTGTCCAGTGGAATTGGATCCTTGGTAATCCTCAGGTAAAGAATCCTAATTGTTGTTAATCCTCTGGTAAAGAATCCGGAGTATTGTAAGTCCTTCCTCAATGAGTGCAATTCTAATTATGGCCAGTATCAGTGTTTAAGTAGTGTATCAGCCACGCAGTATGGCTTTTGATTGACGAAGGAATAAACCATGTGACTTAGGCTAGTCTATAAATTCAGGTGGGGAATTGGAGCACACCTTATATCCACAAATATTCCAAATATTCGGTTAACCTTCTCATTTGTATATATTTTGTACTACTGTTCTTTGGTAATATATTTGTTCAACTCATTTCCTCTCTTGTGTCTTTATTGTGGCCCTGAATAAGACCACAACAATTACACAAATTTGTTCATGGAACATATTATGTATTTTACTTGTTTGGAACATGTGCATCAGGTTTGGTTTGGTTTGTTGGATTTTACGGCATGTCAACCCTTGTTGGGTTATTTTATGCCAAAGACATTTTGTTCTATTCCTGCTTGATGAGTATTTAAAAAAAAAATTTTTTTAACTCTTTTCCTATTCAATCCAAAAATGGGATACTAAAAGGTACTACCTCTCCGGAGCAGAGTGGATCTGGGAGTAATGGTGATGAAGGGGTGCTTCACATTCCCCAGACCTCCAAAACTGGAACTTCACCATCATACCCAGGACATTAAGACCCACAGCCACCACCTTCTATCACATATATGATAAAAAGTGTTGAGGGTTTGCCATAAGGGCAATAGGGTTGGGACAATCATATATATATATATTTACCAACCCCTCCGCATGAGCAGGATGCGACACAAGGTCAATTTCTTAAGCGGAGTTCAGCAGGTTTGAATTCAGAGTTTTCCTTCTCCTAGACCGGTGGCCTAACCAAGGTTAAAGAGCCCAGTCTGCCCTACTATTTACCCATAGCTGGTGGGAGAGTAGGATTCATACCTTTCCCAAGGATATTAGCGCTAAATGAAATGCAATTACCACGTCTAGAATTTGAACTCAGGGCGACGAGTCCATTTCCCATGACTTTAACCATTACACCACGCGCTTCCTACGCGGGACAATCATATAGGTGACCAGCCGATTGATTGTAGGGAGCCTCTCTGACTGCCCGTCTAGCCCAAGTAAGGGCCAGAGTAGAGTATTGCAGAGTAGAGTATTCCATCCTTAAGCATCACTTATTGCCACCCACAGCCAACAGGTGGCCATATTGGGGGGATTTTACCTCTCTGCAGAAGTGCAGTCAGTGTATTCTTCTGTGCCAGCTAACGGGGTGTTCCTGTATCTGTCATTACACGTTAATTAAATATTCTTATGTTAATATAATTTAGATGTCCATCTTTGCTTACCAAATATTCAGTGTTAGATTATCTATGGATGCCCAAATGCATTATAAGGACTTAGTATTAGTTTCGAACTAATAATACCTTATAAGGTAATATGACAGTCATATCACAGAAGTAGTTTAGCAAATATGTTTGAGATATGCCTGTGCTACTAAACAGCACTGGGTAGCATTGTCAGTTATGTTATTATTAACTGGTTAATTGGGCGGTTTTGGGTCTTTCAACATAATACCCCCCTCACCAGTTAGACCCCATTAGAGATGATCAAACCCTAATGCGCTACCCATTTTGTCCAATGCTAACAGAACAAATGGCTTTAAATAGAATTTTGCCAATGCAGACCTCAGCTTCTGTACATCTGGTTGGTTAATGCTAAAGCCAGTCAGCATTCAGAGTAGGTGTTAAAAACAGGTACATATGGCTTAGACATTTCTTTTTAAATAATTCATTGCATTGGCTGGGCCTACCAGTAAGTAGACCATTTATTTTTAATATAAAGAATAAATAAACAAAGACAAACATTCAAACATTAATTTTCACAAAAATTCATACAGATGCAGATGGGGGTGGGGAAGAGAAAAAAATTATGTACTTACCACACCCATATTGTCATATCGAGGCGCTCCTATGACATAATATTCAAGTTTGTCCTTGAAGAATGCTCCTAAACTCAGTGAAAAACCTGTAAATAAATCAAAGTTGAAGAAATCACATCCATATGTAAATTTCAAGTTCCTTTTTTACCCAAATGAAAAAATGGATTTGAAAGAAAGTGCAACTATGCCAACATCAAGATTTTATTTCAACTAGCAAAAGTATGCATCCTCTGGAAGCAAGTATTTAAGTTTTAATATAATAAAATATTATTAAATTAGAAAGACTAACGAAATGAAATAAGAACGAATATAAAATTGACTTAAGCAGTGACATAGTTTTGGTTACTGACAAATAGGGACTGAATCTCTATTTGTCAGTAACCAAAACTATGTCACTGCTTAAGTCACAGTCATTTTGGAAATTAAGTAAGTTTATCAATGAGTATATAATTTATAGTCAGTATCTTTACAACATAAAAATATTAAAATTCTATGAAAAATCAATTAATTGTCAAATTTTTACAAAAATTTTGATACTTATTCACCTTTGGCTAGATTTATGTTTAAAATAGTTTTTCCTAAAATATATTAAAGGAAAAATTTTTTTTATGACGTCAACCATATCTAATTTTATGAAATCCAAACAAAATATATTTTATTTGACAATTTTTAGATTTTTCTCTAAAGATAAGAGTCTGAATAATTAAATCAGAATTTTTCAACTAGCAAAAGTATGCATCTCTGGAAGCAAGTATTTAAGTTTTAATATAATAAAATATTATTATACTGGAGATTGTGTGTTTGTCTGTCTGTAACCAAAACTAAATCACTACTCAAGTCACAATTCCCTTAGTTATTGACATCACATTCACCATGAATTTATTTTTTATTTAAACCTCAATTATTGATAAAATTATTATATCTTATTAATACTGTTGGATTAATCTACATACTAACAAGAACGTATATTTATATATTCAACAAAATAGCAGTTTATAGTGTGAACGAGAAGGCTAATTTGCATATTGATATTAAGAATTTGATTTTAATAAATATATGCTTAGTATTATTGATTTCTAATTATTTGGTTTTCTCTTAACGAATCTGAGCAAAAATCTTGGGGATAAATCTTAATAGGAATCCATAAAGACGAAAGAACTGTAATTTTATCAAATACTTCATAATCTAACTGAATAGATAAATTAGGAAAAATGAAAGACGGGAGGGACAGAAAATGATGGAAGAGTTAGATTTAAAGCTGTTCTATTTTTCGATTATACTCCCTCAGTTTATCATTTTCTAAATAGTTTCTAATTTGATACAATATTTTATTTTAATAATATGGGCAGTTTTGCAGTAAATCTAACTCAGCTAGACTTTAATAGCGACATCATTAATAAACAAGATGCTAATTAAGATTGAATAATGGCTATTTTGTAGTCATTGAGAATATAACTTAAATAAGTAAGGAAATTGTGATGTCAGTAGTGACATAGTTTTGGTTACAGACAGATAGTTCCATGATCTCCATTATAATAAGATGTCAAAAAATACCAAAAATCATCAAACATAGGACAAAATTATAGGCCTTCTTGCCTCAATAATCAATTGTATAATCTATAATATATTAATATGCTTGTTCCTAAATCTTCTGTCTGTTATCATCCTGCAGCAACCTCTGGTTAAAAATGAGACTGTCCAAACTACTCCAGATGCAATGCAAAAATGTAATTCCAGATTAACTGGTGTCACTTAATCAAAGATTTCTTATTTGTCCCATTTTATTTCAACCAATTTTTAAAATGAAATATTCCAAATGGTGTCGCTTAAATGACTAACGTAAAATTAAAAGGAATTGAAAAAAAAAAAAAAAAAAAAGTTACGTTTGTTTTATCTGTAATATTGAAATTGTGAATTACGGAATATATTTTGATAATTTTGATCTCTTGTTGTCTTGGCTTCCTGTCCTAATTTACACTGTTTTAGTGAGCCAGCATCAGGCAAATTTACAGACCAACATATATATTTTCCGCGCCGTGTTTCTGTCAATTTTTTGTTGGAAAATTAATGTAAATATTTTAAATGCCTCCCCTCCAGATTTTTTATCAAAAACCAATGTAGATATTTTACAACCCCTCTTTTAAGAGACTGGGACAGAGTTGAATTAAGATTATTATACTTTTTACATATTGAACTATTACTCAATAGCTATTAAATAAACATAAGACATTGTAATCAAATCATCATACTGTAGTATATCCACAGGTCCTGCTAGTCTTTATCATTGCTTTTAATTGTTTTTTTTGTTTTCTTATAGTTTAGCTCAGTCGGTAGAGCATCAGCCTATGAATCACAAGGTTCCTGGTTCGATACCGGCCCTCGCCAACTCAACGTATGAGTAGCACAGGCAGCTGTGCGGTAGGGAAGAGGAGCTGATAGTAGGTGTGGCGCTCCACCTCAGATGCTGAAAAACAATCTCCTTGGTCTAGCGCTAGTGAAAAGGAGATAGACTCCCTCTCTGTCCGGCTGATACCAACATTAGGCCGTCCCAACGACTTTTCTTACAATTCACACACTGACAGGTATTTTGCTCGACTCTGCCCTGACAACACACCTGCTAGATCCGCGAAATTTGAAAGATTTCCTGGTTATTTCCTATAAGTCTAACATGATAAAAGGGGAACCACTGATAAATTATTTATTTTAATAATAATAATGAAATTTATTGTGTACAGTGCTCAGGTGCACTACAACTCATCAAAGTCTCATGTCAAGTACACAGAATAATGTTGTGTCAGGAACATGAACAGTTCACAGTAGTAATATGCATGTATGTGTGTGCATGTGGAGAGTGGCATCAGGTATAGTGTTGGCGGACTACAGGAAGCATGGAGGCTTTGAAAGATTCAGTGCTCCGTCAGCCTACAACAGATGCAGGCAGTTTATTCCATGTCTCCGCAATTCTGAGCATGAAAAAATTTTTCCGAAA
>CM042150.1:34283438-34288438 GCA_023376005.1 Doryteuthis pealeii | reverse complement strand
GTTCGTCTTACTCATTAGATTTATCTTTATTATTTGCTCTATTTAGATATTGAGCACTTTTTACTTATTAGCTATTTTCCTAGCGGTTATATGAATATATATATATATCTTATATACATATATATATATATACATATAAATTGTTTTTTCTTTTGGCCAAATACTGTACCAATAGATTATTTTTTGTTGGTACGACTATCTTGGTCTTTTCTTTTTTTTCATAAATTTTTTTCTCCCCGGTTGATGTTTGGTAGTATATTTTTACAATCAAACTATTTGCTGTTTTTTTTCTCACCGCAAGGATTTACCAACACGCTTGATATATATATATATATATACATATATACATACATATACACACAGCTTTAAAAAAATACCTTCCAGCCAATCAAATCCTCACAAACTCAATCCCACTCTCCTGACTATCACCTAATTCACCCCTCACAAATTCACCATCTCCACTATAAAAACAAATGTATGCTGCACAAATGTTTCAAATAAAAGACTGATGAAGTCACACTCAATGTGCAATGAAATATTTCTTCAACATCTGCTTGTTCAAGTTGTTTTTTGTCCACACTTTTTTCCTCTATTCTTAACAACATTCTATCGGATTAATTCCACTCCTTTTATATATATATATATATATATATATATATATATATATATATATATATATATATATATAGTACGCACACACGCACAATTTATTAGAGAGAGAACTAGATAAATTAAACTACCAAAGAGAATAATTTACTCATTTAAAACTACATAAGCTATTTTTTTATAAAAAATAATTTGTGTTTAATGCCCCGACTTTCTTCAGTTTCAAATTCCACAACTTTCAATTTAATATTATATGCCATTTTTTTTTTTTTTTTTCAGAATTTAAGCAATCAAGAATCTCACAGACTTGTTGATATGTGTTCATATTTAATAGACTGTCACTGCATCCCACCAACTTTAAGTGCAGCAATATGATATCTAGATGTGGAAACTTAATGTGTCTATATTGGCTTTTTAAGTATGGTTAAAATCTTATAGAATGAAATAAACTAGTAAAAAAATGTAAAAATGAATTTTTTTCAAGATATTGTCTGAAGAGGGTGAGAGTTAAAAATTCAATGTTCATTGTAAAATCATCAAATTTATTAAAAGAGTAAAAAAATAAAACAATTCGTAATGGAAATTTAGTTCTGTCCCCCTCAAATAAAATGTTGTGTGCATCTATTAATTATTAATTAAATGATTATTTTGAACATTTTACACATAGATTTTACACAAAAATCATTGATATTTATTCATCTGTAAACTTTTTAATTAATTTCTTGTTACTAAAAAAATAAAAAAAAATTTTTTAAAAAAAAGTCGAGAGTAAAGAATAATTTTAAAAACTGATTACAGGCTTGGTCTTTATTCTATGTATTAATGATTTTACATAATGTGACATAAGCAGTGACAGTTTCGCTTGCAGAAAAATGGAGACCAAATCTACGGGCAGTGTAAAAGTTAATTTTTGAAAGATATTGCCTAAGGGGATGGTAGTTTTATTCTAATTGATTTCTATATAAAATTATTCATACATTTCTTTTAATGCATTTGAGAATAAAACACCAATATTAGAAATCAATAACACCAAGTAAAAATCTATTAAATGGTTTTCTTAAAACCAGTATGAAAATTAGCCACACTTCATACTATGTAAACCTTTATTTCTTTGTTATATATACTAGCAAATATATGCACCCTCCGGGTGCAAGTATTTAAGTTTTAATATGATAAAATATCATATTAAATTAGAAAGGCTAATGAAACTGAATAAAAATGCAGATAAAATGATTTGGAACAGAGGGGGTATGATTAAAAAATAGAACAACTTTGAAACTAACTCTTCCATCATTTTCCATTACTCCCGTCTTTCATTGGTAAATTTTCCTAATTTAACTATTTAGTTAAAATAGGAAGTAAAGAATAATATTAGTTATTTCTTCTTGTTAATAATTTATTGAAGAGAGTTTTGCTCATATTCAATAAGATAAAACCAAACAATTAGAAATCAATAATACTAAGCATATATTTATTAAAATAAAATTTATAAGATCAATATGCAAATTAGCCTTCCCATTCACACTGTAAACCGCTATTTTGTTGTATATATAAATACAACTGCATGTTGTTAGCATGTAGATATGGTCAACAATGGCTTCGGCCTCTGGACCATTGATATAATTAACAGCGTCGATCCCAGGGGGCCATCCCCCCAGGCAACACCTGCCCCCTTGATTTAAAGGGGCAGGGCTGGGTTTATTGCCCAGTGCCTGAGGCGCCCCCCTTGAGGGGGAATGCCGACGGGATCGACGCAATTTTTCACCCGCCACCCCATGAGTCTCGGCTTGGTGGTGGTCCCACATAAATAGGGCCTTTGTGCCTGAGCCGTACAAGTGGGGCACGTGGAAAATATCATGTAGATATGGTCAACAGTCTTAATGATGTATAACGATTTTGTTAATAATTGAGGTTTAAATAAAAATAAAATCACGGAAAATGTGATGTAAATAACAAAGGGAAATTGTGACTTGTATAGTAATATAGTTTCGGTTACAGACAGACAAACCCACAATCTCCATTATAATAAGATAACACACTTTGCAAGATTCTAAAGTCATTAATAACGTGGGCAGTTTTAAGTTAGACTTTAATAGAGATATTCTTAATAGATAAGGTTTGAGAATATAATATCTAAACAAAATGTGATGTCAATGGTGACAGTTACAGACAGACAGATACATTATCTCCATCATAATGAGATATCTGTGATCTCTCTGTAAGGCTTGTCAGTATGTGCAGCATTACAATTTTAGTACGCTTCCTTGGAAGTAATGACCATTACAGACAATGGCCATAGGACAGTCGATACAATACAGTCTGGGCATAATAAAAATCTGATGCAATCACAAATGACACAATATTTTCCAAGGCCAAACAAATTTCATCATACACCTCGAAAATAGATTCATATTACTGCACACCACTGCAAATGACCTAATCTGTGGAAAAAATAGATTTTGATGCCCCTCACCACACACACATACATATTACTACTGTAAACTGTTCATGATCCTGACACTACATTATTCTGTGTACTTGACATGAGACTTTGATGAGTTGTGGTGCACCTTAGCACTGTACACAATAAATTTCATTATTATTATATTAAATACTTAAGTCAATAAACGTTTCACTTAACCTACAATTACTACTGAGCCATTCATTCATTGCAGTTTGTTTAAGATGATCATGACCTTCAATCTTTTCTAATATTTATACTCGTTATTGATCATTAATCTATATCTATGTGTACGTATACTGAAGAAAAAATAGAAATTGATTACACCATGTCACTCCAGTGAATCTAAAACTGATCATATGGTGAAAGAAAGGAAAATAAAGTGGTTGTTTCAATTAATTTTATCATACACCCCGAAAATAGATTCATATTACTGCACAGCACTGCAAATGACCTAATCTGGAGAAAAAATAGAAATTGATTACACCATGTCACTCCTGTGAATCTAAAACTGATCATATGGTGAAAGAAAGGAAACTAAAGTGGTTGTTTCAATTAATTTGCACAAGGGTGCATGTACAGAGTTTGGTTTGTTTTGTTTTACAGCATATCAACCTCAGTGGATCATTTAATGCCGACAAAGTTTTGAATAAATTCCTTCTTAATGGATACTTAATTTTTTTTTTTATAAACACATTTTTGTATTTGACGCATAGATATGACCCTAATAGGTACTACCACTCTGGGTCAGATTGGACCTGGGAGCCATGGTGATGAAGGGGTGTTCCACATTCCTCAGACCTCCAAAACTGGAACCTTACCATCAGATAGAGTTTAATATCATTCCCAGGACATGAAGACTGTTAGTCACTGCCTTCTAGCATATATGATAAAAAGGGTTGTGGCTTACTGTAGATTATGAGTTATCTCCCTTGGACTGTTTCAGTTGCGGGAACTTTTTTGCTAAAGAGGTCTGTCAACTGAATTCTGCCACAAGATATTCTGCAGCCTATTTAGTGTCTTCTAAGCAACAAGGTGAAATTGTGCAAAATATCTATCAAAGATAGGTGTCTTATTTTGGTGCCCCGAGAAAGTTTGTAAGCGACAACAGAGGAGAATTCTCAAATGAAAAATACAGGGAAATGAATGAGGAAATGAATGAGAAAATGAATATAGAAACTGCGACAACAGCAGGTGAGTCACCATTTAGCAACGGGATTGTGGAACGCCATAATCAGATATTGGCAGAGGCATTTTACAAGACTATGGCAGCTGTGAAATGTGATCCCAAAATTGCACTGGCATGGGCTGTAAGTGCCAAGAATACCTTACAAAATAATTGTGGTTTTAGTCCAAACCAATTAGTATTTGGAGTTAACCCTAACCTTCCATCAATTTTAGTGGATAAACTTCCAGCTCTGAAGAGTTCATCTAATGATATTATACGTCAGAACATGGAAGCCTTACAAAGTGCCAAACAAAATTATATTGCAGCAGAGTCTAGTGAAAGGATCAGGACTCAGACATAAGGTACGTACTTATTCAGATGTGGTGTATGATTGTAGTGAGAGAGGAGACCTACCTTGTGCAACACGGTGTGACAGAGAGAGTGGCGGGCGTGAAGACTTGCCGTATTCTCAAAGGAAGCAGGCTAGGCTTTGCCTAGCGTGTAGGACTGACCTAGAGTCGAACCCGCTTCCTTCAGAACGTGAGAGCTGTGGACGATCAGTGAAATAAGAAATAGCATAGTGGCCCGGATGTAGGTGGTCACGCCGTGCTGATGAGTGTCGCATGTGCTGCACGGACAATTATGAGTGAGGAGCCCGGATGTGGTGAAATTGAGGTGTATTTAAAGGACTTATTCTCACAGACCAGAGAGAACGACTGCAGTAGTATTTTGTTGTCGAGACGAGCGGGACAAAGAAATAATTTT
>CM042150.1:34275854-34283238 GCA_023376005.1 Doryteuthis pealeii | reverse complement strand
GATCCCAAAATTGCACTGGCATGGGCTGTAAGTGCCAAGAATACCTTACAAAATAATTGTGGTTTTAGTCCAAACCAATTAGTATTTGGAGTTAACCCTAACCTTCCATCAATTTTAGTGGATAAACTTCCAGCTCTGAAGAGTTCATCTAATGATATTATACGTCAGAACATGGAAGCCTTACAAAGTGCCAAACAAATATATTGCAGCAGAGTCTAAGTGAAAGGATCAGGACTCAGACATAAGGTACGTACTTATTCAGATGTGGTGTATGATTGTAGTGAGAGAGGAGACCTACCTTGTGCAACACGGTGTGACAGAGAGAGTGGCGGGCGTGAAGACTTGCCGTATTCTCAAAGGAAGCAGGCTAGGCTTTGCCTAGCGTGTAGGACTGACCTAGAGTCGAACCCGCTTCCTTCAGAACGTGAGAGCTGTGGACGATCAGTGAAATAAGAAATAGCATAGTGGCCCGGATGTAGGTGGTCACGCCGTGCTGATGAGTGTCGCATGTGCTGCACGGACAATTATGAGTGAGGAGCCCGGATGTGGTGAAATTGAGGTGTATTTAAAGGACTTATTCTCACAGACCAGAGAGAACGACTGCAGTAGTATTTTGTTTGTCGAGACGAGCGGGACAAAGAAATAATTTTGGATATTGGATTTTGGAGCATGATACAGTTGGGAGTGTTTAGACTGTCGATTGGAACCTTGCGTCAGACTGACTGTGACCCCACACACACACACACACACACACAACACACTGATTAGAATGATAATGGTGATAAAGTTTATTATTGTAGAAAGATTTTAAAGGTTGTAAAGGTCCTGCAGTTGTTATTGGGAAAGAAGGACAAACTGTATTGGTACACCATGGAGGAGCTTATTATCGTGTTCATCCATGCCAATTAATGAAAGTGAAGGACAGTAGTAATATGTAAAAATAGTAAAGTTGTCGGGGCGGCCTAATATCAGTATCAGCCTGACAGCGAGGGAGTATCCCCTTTTCACTAGCGCTAGACCAAGAAGATTGTTTTAGCATCTGAGGTGGAGCGCCACACCTACTATCACCTCCTTACTTTACAGCACAGATCCCTGTGCTACTCATACGCTGAGTTGGCGAGGGCCGGTATCGAACTAGGAACCTTGTGGTTTCTAGCCGAACGCTCTACCGACTGAGTTAACCAGGCCCATAAGTGATCGGAATATAAGACTGGAGATGTTTTAGCATCTGAGGTGGAGCGCCACACCTACTATCACCTCCTTACTTTACAGCACAGATCCCTGTGCTACTCATACGCTGAGTTGGCGAGGGCCGGTATCGAACTAGGAACCTTGTGGCTTCTAGCCGAACGCTCTACTGACTGAGCTAACCAGGCCCATAAGTGATCGGAATATAAGACTGGAGATGAGGAACCACCTATGAATATTCTTGATGTGGATGAGGATGATGATGATATTCATGAATATTCTATGCCAAATGAAACTGATTCTCAGAAGGAAGATATGTCTCATGGTGGATGCGAAAACTCACCTCAGAATGTACGTAATAGCGTAAAACCAATGAGAAATTCTTTTATCACGTACAAGATGAAGAGGAGTGGAAGCAAGCCAAAGTATTAAGCATACAGCCTAAACAAACTGGAAAATACAAGGAATGGGTGAATGTTCAAGTGGAGAGAGATGAAGAACCAATGTGTATTAACTCTTTAACATCTTGGAGAGAATTTTCTAAGTCCAGAGTTCCATTCCTATAAGGATTTATCATAAATGGCTAAAATGGCCTTTTCATTTAAGTTACCTGTTATTTCCCGTAAATCAAAGACTTCTAAATATGTTTAATATTACATTTAACAAAGGCTATCATTTGGGGTATATTAGGAAAATGAATGTGACTCCCGGCCGGGTGGAATGAGGTGGTATAGGACATTAAGAGTTAATTGGGATCATATTGATGATTGGAAGGAACTACCTGAAAATGTACTGTTAACCACAGATAAAAAAATGTCCTAGAACATTGTGGATACTCAGGAGAGAGAGCTTAATAATGATGTTTTTGAAGTAGTTCCTTTTGGAAAACAAGCTACACTATCTTCTCGATGGATAATATCGGAAAAATATATAGATGGCAAGAAGAAAACTAAAGCAAGATTAGTGGCCCGTGGCTTTGAAGAGGACACTAGCAATCTTAGGAAAGATTCTTCCACCTGCAGTAGAGAGTGTCTATGCTTAGTATATTTAACAGCAGCCCTGATGTCCGTGAGGTTGCAATCTATTGATATAACAGCGGCATTTATGCAAGGGTAATCCTTTGTCAAGAGAGGTACTTCTGCATCCATTTCATGATGTCTGTCCAAAAACTGAGGTTTGGCGTCTTAAAGGATGCATCTATGGATTGAATGATGCACCCAGATCTTGGCACAGAAGAGTTCCTTCAACTGAAACAGTTCAAGGGAGATAACTCATAATCTACACTTACTATAAGGGCAATAGGGGCAATCATATTGGTGCTAGGGCTTAACATGACCAGCTAATTGATCAGAGGGGGCCTCTCCAACTGCGCGTCTAGCCTAAGTAAGGGTCTAAGTAGAGTGTTGCATGTCATAGACTGCTCATCCACCAGGATTCCATCCTTAAGCATCACAGGTTACCACCCACAGCCAACAGGTGGTCCCATGGGCGAAGGGGGAGTCTTACCCCTCTGCAGAGGTGCAGTTGGTATATTATAAAGCCCCAGCTGACAGGGCTTGCATGTTCAGAGTGAAATATTACATACGTGAAAGATTATTTCATAACACAAAATTATTTTATTCAAATATTATTATATTATATATTGGCATTTCAGTCTCGGAAGACTATAATATAGTTTTTGTGCCCCTGAAGTTACAGTGCCTCCTGTGACTGTGAAGTCCAATGTTTGGAAAACATTCTCGACCACAGATGTTGCATTTGAAGGCTGTCCCTGAAGATGTTGATGTGCCGGTGCTTTGTTGCCGCTGCTTTCTTCTGGACGTCTTAGCTTCATGGTGTTGCATCAGGGTGACGTCAGACATGAACAGTCCTCTACGGAGAGCCTGCCACCACCGAGGGTGGTCCTGAGCCAAATTTTCCCAGCTGGAAGGGGCAATGCCAAAGCACCGGAGATCATTCTTAATCATTCTTATTGAAATAAAAGTAGAAAAATTCAATGGCAAAAAAAAAGAAGAAGAAAAAAGTAAGGCATACCTTTGAAAATACAGCAGCTTTTCCCAGACAAATATGATTTGTATCTTGTGGGTCAATTATTCTCAGCATCTTGTACGTATCACCTTCAATTCCGCCTAAATAACAAATTCCTCGCATAATTACATTCACTTTACCAGAGTCAGTTTTGGACCATTCCTTCCATCGATGACCACAAGCCTACAAAAACATTTGCATTGATTAAAAAAAGATTCAAATAGAAAAAAAAGTTTGTATTATTTGGATTTTTCAGACTGTTATTCTCATCTTTATTAACTTTGAAACTAGTGATAATATTTCAAAATGTTTAGAATAGATACATAAAGCAATTTATATTCGAAAATGCTAAGTAGATAGAACAATTTTTATTCTTAAAATTACTTAACATTACTTAAACTGTTTTAATAATGAATGATAACACGTACTCTATGTTTGATAATGCTTCGGATAAGAACCAAAAAATTATCTGTCAGCCAAAAATGGCTCTTTCGGAGAAATCATTAATACTTTTCAAGATTGTAAGATCAAAAGAATTATTAGGAAACTTTAAAAAAAGAATACAAAAATTTAAAATGAATCAAAACACAAATACGTTTTTATTCAAGGCAAGAACAAGAAGGTGGCACCTATCAGCTGGCAATCTATGCTCTGCTACCAATTGTCGAAAGACTGTTGAATGGCAGTCACTCTAATGGTGGATGATCGTCGTATATGTAGTCTATTGCCAACTAACTTTCTTCCTCTTTTGCTAAAGAGTTCCTTCAACAGAAACAGTCCAAGGGAGATAACTCAATTTACACACAATGAATAAGTAGGTGCATTTTCCCATAATTGATAATGGTTCGGATATATATTTACCAACCCCTCCGCACGAGCAGGATGCGACACAAAGTCAATTTCTTAAGCGGAGTTTAACAGGTTTGAATTCAGAGTTTTCCTTCTCCTAGACCGGTTGCCTAACCAAGGTTAAAGAGCCCGGTCTGCCCTACTATTTACCCATAGCTGAAGGGAGAGTAGGATTCATACCTTTCCCAAGGGTATTAGCGCTAAGTGAAATGCAATTACCACGTCCAGGATTTGAACTCGGGGCGACGAGTCCATTTCCCATGACTAACCATTGCACCACGCACTTCCTATAATGGTTCGGATAAGAACCAAAAATTATCTGTCAGCCAACAATGGCTCTTTCGGAGAAATCATTAATGCTTTTCAAGATTGTAAGATCAAAAGAATTATTAGGAAGCTTGAAAAAAATTTTAAGATTTAAAAAAAAAAAAAAAATAATAAGGATTCTGTTTTGTTTAATGAATATAATGAAGATAATTTTATGCTAGGAATTTAGCATACATACTGTACAGGGTGACCCAGAAAAAACAGAACCCTAACCCTAAACCCCTTAGTTAAAATTAACAGTTTTATTAAAAATTTGTGGGATCTGTTTTTTCTAAGGCACTCTAATTTACTAAACATAGGTTCATAATTACCATATATTGTGCCACAGTATTCTTGCGCTAATCCTCTAGGGAAATACATAAAATCTTCTGTTTTCACTATCTAGTGCTAACTATCACATTATTTTACTTTATCTATTTATTGCTGTGGATTTCTCGCTTTAATGTAAATGTTTGAAGGACAACATGTTAGATGGAATTATCATAACAATTAGTCTGACTCCCCCTAACTGAACGGGCGGGCGACTGTGCTATGTCATTTGACACACTAATATTTTCACTCAAGCCCATATATATATATATATATATATATATATATATATATATATAATCTTATTATAATGGAGATTGTGTGTTTTTCTGTCTGTAACCGAAACTATATTACTAATCGAGTCACAATTAACATAGTTATTTACATGACATTCTTCATTTATATTTAAACCTCAATTATTAATAAAATTGCTTCACCTTTTTATTAGTGTTGTCCATATCTACATACTAATAACATGCTATTGTATTTATATATACAAAGAATAGTGGTTTGCAGTGTGAACGGGAAGCTAATTTGCATATTGATATTAAAAATGTGATTTCATTAAATATGTGCTTATTATTATTGATTTCTAACTGTTTGGTTTTATTTTAATACATGCTATTGTATTTATATATACAAAGAATAGTGGTTTGCAGTGTGAACGGGAAGGCTAATTTGCATATTGATATTAAAAATGTGATTTCATTAAATATGTGCTTATTATTATTGATTTCTAACTGTTTGGTTTTATTTTAATGAATATAAGCAAAAATTTCTCCAATTAATCTTAAATGAAATCCATTAACAAGAAAAAATAAGTGTAATTTTATTCTTTATTTCCTAATTTAACTAAATAGTTAAATAAGTAAAATTCAGCAATGAAAGACGGCAGTGATGGAAGAGTAAGTTTCATTTCTATTTTTCTATTATAACCCCACTCTGTTTCAAATCTTTTTATCTGCATTCTTATTAGACTTTCTAATTTAATACGATATTTCATTACATTAAAACTTAAATACTTGCACCCGGAGGGTGCATATATTTGCTAGTATATATAACAATAGTTTAGTTAAACATTAAACAGTTTTAATGATGGAATACACATATACCTTGATAATAGTTTGGATCAGAACCGAAAGTACATTCGGAGAAATCATTAATGCTTTTCAAGATTGTCAGATCAAAAGAATTATTAGGAAGCTCGACAAAAAGAATAAAAACCTTGAAAATGATAAGTACTGTTTTGTTTAATGAAATTTGTTTCAATCTTTGTTATATATACACTGTTTCGGTTGATGTGCCCTTACCCTTCTTCAAGTGTTTCTTGTTGAATTTGGGAACTTTCCTTTCAGTTGGACACATAGCACAACTGATATAGGGGTTGAGTTAATACAGTTCTAAGTGACAATTATCAAGAGGTTGCAGGTTCAATCCTGACCACGGGTAATGATAACAGAGAATACTTAACATGGCTTAACATTTATACCCAGTCATGGTTAGTGGAATGAGAATAGTCTACTGCGGTTGATTGACTAAAGAGTTCAGTACAAAGTTCCATGAAAGCTCCAGAATTTAACAAGGAACACCTGAAAAAGAGCGGAGGACAGATCGTCCGAAACATTTTATATATAATAAAAGAGGACATCCGTCCTAAAAATCCAAATAATAACAAATTATCTAAAAAATTCAGACAAATAGAAAAAAAGTTGAATGATAAAAAAAAAATTTTTTTTTTAAATCTTATTATAATGGAGATTGTGTGTTTGTCTGTCTGAAGCCGAAACTAAATCACTACTCAAGTCACAATTCCCTTAGTTATTGACGTCACATTCACCATGAATTTATTTTTATTTAAACCTCAGTTATTGATAAAATTGTTATACCTTATTAATACTTTTGACTTTATCTACATTCTAATAACATGCAATTGTATTTATATATGCAACAAAATAGCGGGTTACAGTGTGAACAGGAAAGCTAATTTGCATATTGATATTAAAAGTTTAATTTTATTAAATATGCGCTTGGTATTATTGATTTCTAATTGTTTGTTTTTTTCTTAATGAATATGAGCAAAAATCTCGGATATAAATCTTAAAAGAAATCCCTGAACAAGAAGAAATAACTGTAATATTATTCTTTACTTCCTATTTTAACTAAACAGTTAAATTAGGAAAATTTAACAATGAAAGACGGGAGTAAGGGAAAATGATGGAATAGTTTCAAAGTTGTTCTATTTTTCAATCATACCCCCTCTGTTCCAAATCTTTTTATCTACATTATTATTCAGTTTCATTAGCCTTTCTAATTTAATATGGCATTTTATTATATTAAAACTTAAATACTTGCACCCGGAGGGTGCATACATTTGCTAGTATATATAAAATTCTTTTAGATTTAAATTTTTTAAAGAAAACTGTACTGAGACGTGCAACCAAACGAATATAGGTTCAATCCTGACTATGGGCGAAAATAACATAGAATACTTAACATAGCTTAACACTTGTATGTTGTCATAGTTAATGGAATGAGAACAATCTACCCCTATGGATTAAATAAAGGATTCAGTTCAAAGTTCTGTGAAGGCACCTGATTATGACATGAAGGTTACCGAGTTCAAATGAGAAGGTTCCGAAGTTCAACTGTATAAAGCTATGGTGCTGCCACACTTGGAATTTGC
>CM042150.1:34158354-34263354 GCA_023376005.1 Doryteuthis pealeii | reverse complement strand
TAAAGAACCCAGTCTGCCCTACTATTTACCCATAATTGGAGGGAGAGCAGTTGGATTCATACTTTTCCCAAGAGTATTAGCGCTATACAAAATGTAAACAGATTCATCCAGGATTTGAACTTGGGTTGACTAGTCCATTTCCTACAATTTTAACCATTACACCACACACTTCAATAAGTTTTAGATACATAGAGCATTTGCAAAACTCTCAGACGCATATATTTATACACAAAAAAGGTACATATCTCCTTTCTTTTCATTTTAGAGGTCCGTTGCAGATGACAATGACATTAATCCATGTCTTCAACAGTTGTGGACCCTCTGGTGGCTAGTTAGTCCAATTCTGGACTTGCAGATGCGGTCACACACATTGCAAGGGAAATTCCCATCTGCATTTGGTGGCTCATGACGACGAAGATGTTACCACTCTGCAGCACTGTTAAATTTCAATATTGAGCCGCTCAGCTCCTGTGCAGCAGGCGCCTCACCAATCCTGTCTGTTGGAGGCCAGATCTTCCACATTTGAAGGTGTATTTCTTCAGCGCAGTCTTAATATGGTCTTTGAAATGCTTTTGGGGGGCCTTCTGTCCTCCACATGCCATCTGCGAGTTCACTACATATCTATACATTATGCATGTGACAAGTGCTAATTGCTATCTATTCCCAAAAGAGCCAGTTCCAAAATAAACTATATAGCCGGCCTGTGTGGAGGCACAGTGTGTAATGATTATCAACATAGGAAATGGACACAAGACAAGTTCAGCCTAGTTAAGGCTGTTTACATTTCACATAGCACTGACAACAATGGGAAAGGTATGCATACTACTATTCTCTATAAAGTAGTAGAGCAAACCAGTTAAAAAGGAAAGAAAAAAAGAAAAAACAGACAAGGAGTCTACCCCTGTGACCCCAAGAGACCAACAAAAACCACAGGGTGTCATAAGAAAAAGAAAAAAAACAGCAAGGCATACTGGACAAGACAAGTTTTTGTTTAATTTAATTTTCACCTTTTACAGCAATGACCAGACAAAAGTCCCCAGAATGGGGACCTCTCTACCCCTAGATATGCTTTATTAACCTACCCAATTTAAGAATTATCCAATTTATTTTTAGTTAAAATATTAAATCCCTTAGTAATTCTCCTCAGTGAATAATCTTCTATATCTTTTTTAACACATAAACCACCTACCAATAAAAATCCATTAACTTCAAAAAAAAAAAAAAAAATTTACATCTGCCTTAAAACTCTTAACATCCTGTTGAGAATTTTCCAAGTCCAGAGCCCAGATTTATCAAAAAATGGCTAAAAATAGCCTTTTCGTTTAAAGTTACCTGTTATTTTTCCTTAAATAAAAGACTTCTAAATGTTTATTACATTTAAACAAAGGCTATTGTTTCGGGCAGATTAGGAGAATGAATATGACTTCTGGCCGGACGGAATGAGGCGGTATAGGATGTTAGGAGTTAATATGCAACATAGAAATTATTATAAATCTCCCAAGTGTATTATTACTTACAATACCAATTCTAACACAACTGGTAAGTCATTTGTATTTTCTTAAATATTAGACTAGTTTGAACACATACACTCAGTTATTCATGCTTTAAAAAAAAAAATCCAATATTTGGTTAGATTGAACTTAACGGACCTAAACCCCACCAAAAAATGTAATATATAAGTTGTAAGGAATTTGCATATGCTTCATTTATTTGTTTTGAAAATAAAAAAAATAAAAAATGTTTAGTTAAATTGAACTTAATGGTCCTAAATTCCACCATCGTATATCACTGCGCCGAAAGGAAAAAAAAAAGGCCAAAAATCAGAGAAATAACCGAATTTAATGAAATTTTCTGTGTTGATATATTAATGAATAAAAGATATAATGCACAAGTTATTTTATTTTAAAAGTTTTGCATTTTTTAAAGTCAGTTAACTTTGATCTACGTATCTTTGAGGCATAACACCGATTCACAAACATACACAAATTTGCATATGCAAATTTCCTTACAACATATATATATATATATATATATATATATATATATATATATTATTATAATGGAGATTGTATGTTTTTCTGTCTGTAACCGAAACTATATTACTATACAAATTACAATTCCCTTAGTTATCTGCATCCCATTCTCCATGATTTTATTTTTATTTAAACCTCAATTATTAATAAAATTGTTTTACATCATTAAGACTGTTGACCATATCTACATACAAATAACATGCAGTTGTATTTATATATACAACAAAACAGCGGTTTACAGTTTGAATGGGAAGGCTAATTTGCATATTGATCTTAAAAAATTTGATTTTAATAAATATGTGCTTAATATTATTGATTTCTAATTGTTTAGTTTTATCTTATTGAATATGAGCAAAATTCTCTTCAATAAATCTTAAAAGAAAATCCTTAACAAAAAAGAAATAACTGTAATATTATTCTTTACTTCCTATTTTAACTAAATAGTTAAATTAGGAATAGGAGTAATTGAAAATGATGGAAGAGTTAGTTTCAAAGTTGTTCTATTTTTCAATCATACCCCCTCTGTTCCAAATCATGTTATCTGCATTTTTATTCAGTTTCATTGGCCTTTCTAATTTAATATGATATTTTATTATATTAAAACTTAAATACTTGCACCCGGAGGGTGCATATATTTGCTAGTATATATATATATATATATATATATATATATATATATATATATATATATATAACTAGAAAAACATTAGGCCCCCTGGGGCAAGAATTTAGGATTGCTTTAAATAAATTCAGAGAATAAAAACAATATTAGAAATCCATAACCCCAAATAATTATTTGTTAAAACTTATGCAAATTACCCACACCATATATTATTTAAATATTTATACAACAAATTGCAGACTACATAATTACACATTAATGACATGGTCTGTTTTGAGGCAAATCTAACTCACCTACACTTAATAGAGATATTAATAAATAAAATGATTAAGATTAAATAATGATAAATAATCCTTAAGAATATAAAGTAAATAACCAAGGGAATTGTGACACTAGTGATGACAGTTTCAGTTAATCTCCATTATAATAAGATTATTCAAGTATGGTATACCACAATGGCTGTCAGAAGAGTTTATTCTTGATTATGCCTAGAATAAGCCAACCTCATCCCCTGCAGAGGAAGAAAAATGCCCCCACCCACAAAGAAAAGGGTGTCTGGACTCAGGGGTGATTTATATATCCCCATTTTTGTCATTACTTTCAGGTCTACTCTAACCCAGAGTGGTAGTACCTGTTAGTGTCCTATCTATGGGTCAAATAGAAAATTATTTGTATTGAAACCATAAAACTTTGTACTACTAATACTAATGATACTACTAAGACTAATAATAATAATAATAATTGAAAAAGCTGTGGAATATGAGAGTGAAAGTGATACTAATTGTAGTTGGTGCACTTGGAACGGTACCAATAAACTTGGAAAGAAGACTGGGGGTTCTAGAAATCAGAGAAAGAATTGAGACCATCCAGACTACTGCAATCGGCTAGAATACTCAGAAGTGTCCTGGAGACCTTAGGAGACTTGTTGTCACTCAGACTCCAGTGAAATACCATCAGCTAACGCTGGTGTGAAAAACTCAAAAGGAGTGAAAATAATAATGATGACGATGATAATTTGAAACCATATAATTGTGTATGAATCATTAGTATTAGGTATATGGATTCAAGTATTATGTACAAATTATTTGTATTAAGGATAGTTACTTGAAGTTATGTTTACAAATGATTATCATAATTGGTTACTTGAATCCATAAATTGTTTGGTGACTGATTTCAACCCAACAATGGTTGATACATTATAAAAACTGATCCAATCAACAATTAATAGACAGTGTTAATCTACACTTACTAAATTACTCATAATTCTAAATAAAATCTAGGGTATTATATAGGAGTCCTATATAATACTCTAGATTTAATTTAAAGATCAGGGACAAAATTTGAGGTTATCATTATATACATATTTTGAACCAAGTATCCAATAGGCACCACAGCTGGGAGCTGTTTTGAAAAGAACACCTTTTACTTTTCACCGTAAATTCCCGGTTCATTGTTTACAAACAGATGATTTTTTTTTTTTAATTAGAATTTCACTGTAAGATTTTTTTTAAAGTTTGTTCATACCAAAGTAAGACCTTTGAACAGCATTTTGGCTCTTACTTGGGCTAGACTTTGATCAATCGGTTGTTCATGGCAAGCCCTAGCACCTATATGATTGCCCCAACCCAATTGCCCTTATTGCAATCCCCCAACCCTTTTTATCATATATGTGCTAGAAGGCGATGGCTGAGGGTCTTCATGTCTTGGGAATGATGTTAAACTTTAGTTGGGACCCATCAAATTTCCCAGAGACTCATTCAAATCAAATATCTGCTTCACAGGATGCACTAAATTAGAAAATCTATCAGCATCTCTCTCTCTCTCATATATATTATATATATAGACATTTGAAACATCTTCATCTGATGAATGCATCGCATGAAACCAATATGGTTGTGGATGTTCCTTTGTCACCCAATAAATAGATATGTAAAACCTTTATATATTTATCTTATTATATTATATAACAGCTCTATTTTATATTGAGCACTCTACCAATTAATACTGCCTTTGGTACACCATTCCAGCAAAAGCTGAAATAGTGACCATCTCACACTACAGTATATATATATATATATATATATATATAAAATGCACAATATATAATAGCAATACAGAACAAAAGACTAAGTGTCTTTGTGCCATTCCCATAAAAATTCCTTATCAAGAGCATTTTCTTGATAACCGCCTACTTTATATTTGGAATATAAACAAAATCTATTCAAAACAAAAAGGCCATGCCTACAAATAGCAAAGAAAAAGCAGATTGACCGACCAGAATCTTTAACTATATGTCTGTGTGTCCTGAAATGGTGGATGCACGTGATAACTGAGAAAGATTTTCCAACATGAATTCACTGAAGGAATGTTTGTTCCTGCACTTCACTAGGAAAAGGAGGTGCGGTGGGAGGAGGAGGAGGAGGTGATGAGAATTCACACAAATAAACAGTTCTAATGAGTGTATAGTGTGTCTTGTCAAAGTTGGAAAAGTAAAAAAAAAAAAAAAAAAAAAAAAAAAAAAAAAATATATATATATAAAAAAATCCCGAGGACAGTGAGATTAAATCTACATTTGTAATAGGATCTTATTTCTTTTACTCTATATTGCTGTGTGACTAAATCCAGTTTATACTGAAACAAAAAACTTTCAGGGCTGACACCCCCCTATATATATATATATATATATATATATATATATATATATAATATATATATATATATATATATATATATGTGTGTGTGTGTGTGTGTATGTATGTGGAGTAGAATATGAATAAATGAAAACATTAAATTTTTCAGATATAAATTTATTTCAGCCTTTTGGTTTTATTAAAAATGGACAAGTGTTACAGATCGGGTGGGAGGCATGAGATACAAGTTAAATGTTTTTCATCTTTTCCTATTAACAATTGCCTATATATATATATATATATATATATATATATATATACTTTATATGTAAGCTTTATGGTGAATCCTATCATAAGATCATTTGACATTATTCCCTAATATATATATGTTGAGACTTATGTAAACTGTTTATTCTAAATATATATATATATATATATATATATATATGCTCCCCATCCCCCTGGGGTCGAGCACTTTGGGGAGGGGGGTGCTGATGACCACCAACTAAAGTGTAAACACTCTCCTACAAAAGGGATGGAGCACTCTATGGCGGCCTTTACATACATACAGATGTGTGTATTAAAACAGTTAAAATCCTCTTCGCATTCTGTGGGTGATGATGGCTTAAACTCAGAGACTGCTGCTGAATCGATCAGAGTTCTATCCCGGCTGTAGGTAGGTCAAAAAATGTCTAGCTACACTGAAGAGACTTGATAAGTCAAAACACGTCTGTGGATTATATATATATATATATATATATATATATATATAACAGTAACATCTGCACACACACACAAGTCCCACACAGACGGTCACAAGTAAATATGCATATAGAGATAGAAACAAGCAGATATTTTATGTTAAAATCCAATCTTTTTAAGATCAATTAATTATTTTAGGATAGTTTTCTTTTCTAAATTTAACGAATTTAGAATGTGACAGAAAAAAGTCCTTTCCAGCAATGAAATTACAAACGATTTTATTTTGTTCTAATATCAGAGATGGAAAATGAGTGAAGAGAAATGAGTGAAGATTTTTCAACTGATTTTAAAGGCACCTCAACCCGTACAGGGTCATTTTATGCCAAGCGGTAAAATGTGGCGGATGGTCAAATTTATGTTATTTTCCCCCGCATCCCACCATGCAGGTCAGACACAAAGGTCCATTTTTGTGGAGGCCGCCTACGAACCAAAGCTCATGGGAGGGCAGCACAAAATTGCGTCCATCACCTCAGTACTTTCCCTAAAGAGGGTGCCTCAGGCACTGGGCATTAAACTCAGCTCTGTTTCTTTAAATCAAGGGGGCAGGTGTTGCCTGGGGGGGATAGCCCCTTGGGATCACACCATTATTCAATACTTCACCAGTCCAGACGCTGAAGCTACTGGACATACGGTTCCAAAGAACCGATGGTCAAATTTATTGTTATGTCTTCCTCAAGGATTTTTCTTTTTTTTTTACTTTGATAGCAGGCTATTAAATGGATCAGGAAATGGTTGAAAGCCAATTTGGTTGGGTTTGTTTGGTTTTACAGCATATCAACCTCAGTGGGTCATTTAATGCCAACAAAGTTTTCAAATAAATTCATTCTTAATGGATACTCAATTTTTTATAAATACATTTTTCTATTTAACCCATGGATGGTACCCTAACAGGTACTACCACTCCGGGTCAGAGTGAACCAGGGAGCAATGGTGATAAAGGGGCGCTCCATATTCTGCAGACCTTCAAAACTGGAACCTCACCATCAGATAGAGTTTAACGTCATCCCCAGCACATGAAGACTCTCAGACACCACCTTCTAGCATATATATATATGATAAAAATGGTTGGGGCTTGCCATAAGGGCAATAAGGTTAGGGCAATAATATAGGTGCTAGGGCTTGACAGGACCAGTCGATTGATTGGAGGAGGCGTCTCCGACTGCAAGTCCAGCTTAAGTAAGGGTTGCATGTCATGGACCTGGGTTCAATCCTTAAGCATCACAGGTTGCCACCCATATTGGGGGAGCCTTACCCATCTGTAGAAGTGCAGTCGGTGTATTCTAACGCCCAACCGGCAGGGTGGGCCGATTTGATAAAGTGTTTATATATTTATTAGGATACTTAATTTAGCTCAGTCAGTAGAGCATCCGCCTAGGAAATGCAAGGCTCAGGTTTCAATAGACAGAGATAGAGACACACAGAGACAGATATATTTAAATAGATATATATATATATATATATATATATATATTTACCAACCCCTCCGCACAAGCAGGATGTGACACAAGGTCAATTTCTTAAGCGGAGTTTAGCAGGTTTGAATTCAGAGTTTTCCTTCTCCTAGACCGGTTGCCTAACCAAGGTTAAAGACCCCAGTCTGCCCTACTATTTACCCATAGCTGGAAGGAGAGTAGGATTCATACCTTTCCCAAGGGTATTAGCGCTAAGTGAAATGCAATTGCCACGTCCTGGATTTGAACTCTGGGCGACGTGTTCATTTCCTATGACTTAAACCATTACACCACGCGCCTAATATGTAATTATATATATATATATATATATAATATAAAATGGACTCTCTCGTCGATTTTTGACACATGAGGGTCTACACACAATGAACACCCACACAGTGATTTGTTTATAGTGGTGAAGGCTTGTGTTGAACCATCCACACTTTTTGGCACAGTCGATAGGAAAGAATTGGTGCATCAAGGGTTGCCACAAACCCAATCAACGACCGACCTCAGGAATTTTGAATTCAGAGTTATCCCTCTCCTAGACTGGTTACCTACCTAAGGTTGAAGGGCCCAGTCTGCCCTACTATTTAACCCATAGTTGGAGGGAGAATATATGGATTCATACCTTTCCCAAGGGTATTAGCGCTATGTGAAATGCCAACAGCTTCGTCTAGGAATTGAGATCGAATCGACGAGTCCATTTCCCACGACTCTAACCACTAGCCCACGCGCCTCCACACATATATATATATATATATATATATATATAAGCCATGGTGTAATGGTTGCTATCACAAGATTTATTCATTCATAGTGAAAATAAACACTATTTTTAGCATATACTTTTTTTTAAAAGGTAAAAAATCCATCTAAAATCAAAGTCTCATGCAGTTTATACTGAAAAAGCAAAAGTGAAGATATTTTGCCAAATGAGAAGTTCCACATGTTCTACAATAAATCCAGCAGCCAATTTGGTAAACATGGATTTATATATATAAGTATCATATAAGTATAAATGCAGGTCAAGGTTGACTCAATTCAAAGGGAAATTTATATTCAAATTTGAATAGAAATTTTGAAACTAACAAATTTTTATAATTCTATTTTAAATTTTAATTTGGGCTTTTTGTTGTTTATTTTTTTTAAGCAATACGTAATTAAAAACAACCTTAATCCCCTAAAACCGTAACCAAATTCGCAAAATGTTAATTCATAGGCTGTAGTTAAACTGTCATTGGGTACCACCAAAAAACTTTCCGTTTTAATTTTCCGACCAAAATCAGAAGTCATATATATATATATATATATATATATATATATATCTTATTATAATGGAGATTGTGTGTTTTTCTGTCTGTAACCGAAACTATATTACTACTCAAGTCACAATTCCCTTAGTTATTTACGTCACATTCTCCATGATTCTATTTCTATTTAAACCGCAATTAATAATAAAACTGTTTGACATTATTAATACTGTTGGCCTTACCTAAATACTAATAACATACAATTGTATTTATATATACAACAAAATACCAGTTTTCAGTGTAAACGTAAAGCTAATTTGCATATTGATATTAAAAAAACTAATTTTAATAAAAATGTGCTTGGTATTATTGATTTCTAATTGTTTGGTTTTATCTTAATGAATATGAGTAAAAATCTCTTCAATAAATCCTAAAAGAAATTCATTAACAAGAAGAAATAACTGTAATTTTATTCTTTACTTCCTATTTTAACTAAATAGTTAAATTAGGAAAATTTAGCATTGAAAAACGAAAGTGATGAAAGAGTAAGTTTCAGTTGTTCTATTTTCCGATTATACCCCCTCCATTTCAAATCTTTTTATCAGAATTCTTAATTAGTTTCATTAGCCTTTCTGATTTAATCTAATATTTTATTACATTTAAACTTAAATACTTGCGCCCGGGGGGTGCATATATTTGCTAGTATATATTGATAGAGCATTTATATTTGAGTTAAGGTAGCGTGGACCTGAAGTCAATGGCATCTGGTTACTTACAGTTTCTCACCTATGTGATCTTCAGATCAAAAGGTTTGGTTTGAAGATTGCATAGGTAAGAAACTGTAAGTAACCAGGTGCCGTTAACTCTATGTCCACACTACCTTAACTTTATATATGGAGGAATGTGGTGTAATGGTTAGAGTCGTAAGAAATGGAATCATTAACTCTGAGTTCAATTCCTAAACAATGCTGTCTACATTTCACATAGCACTAATACCCTTGGGAAAGGTATGAATCCAATTAATCCCCTTCCAGCTATGGATAAATAGTAGGGCAGACTGGGCTCCCTAACCTTGGTTAGGCAACCAGTCTAGGAGAAGGAAAACTGAATTAAAACCTGTTAAACTCTGCCTAAAAAAGGCCTTGTGTTACATACTGCTCATGCAGAGGGGTTGGTAAATAAGTACCTAACTTATAATATATAATATAAATGATTGGTTCCTTTGTCACCTAATAAATAGATATGTAAAACCTTTATATATTTATCTTATTATATTATATAACAGCTCTATTTTATATTGAGCACTCTACCAATAATACTGCCTTTGGTACACCATTCCAGCAAAAGCTGAAACAGTGACCATCTCACACTATATATATATATATATATATATATATATCTTATTATAATGGAGATTGTGGGTTTGTCTGTCTGTAACCGAAACTATATTACTATACAAGTCACAATTCCTTTAGTTATTTACATCATATTCTCCATGATTTTATTTTTATTTAAACCTCAATTATTAATAAAATTGTTTTACATTACTTACACTGTTGACCATATCTACATGATATTTTCCACGTACCCCACTTGTATGGGTCAGGCACAAGGCCCTATTTATGTGGGACCACCCACAAGCCGAGACTCATGGGTGGCGGGTGAAAAATTGCGATCCCGTCGGCATTCCCCCTCAAGAGGGGCGCCTCAGGCGCTGGACAATAAACCCAGCCCTGCCCCTTTAAATCGAGGGGGCAGGTGTTGCCTGGGGGTATGGCCCCCTGGGATCGACGCCGTTAATTATAGCAATGGTCCAGAGGCCGAAGCCACTGTTGACCATATCAACATACTAATAACATGCAATTGTATTTATATATACAACAAAATAGAGGTTTATAGTATGAATGGGAAGGCTAATTTGCATATTGATCTTAAAAAATTGATTTTAATAAATATATGCTTAGTATTATTGATTTTAATTGTTTGGTTTTATCTTATTGAATATGAGCAAAAATCTCTTTAATAAATCTTAAATGAAATCCCTTAACAAGAAGAAATAACTGTAATATTATTCTTTACTTCCTATCTTAAATAAACAGTTTAATTAGGAAAATTTACCAATGAAAGACGGGAGTAACGGAAAATGATGGAAGAGTTAGTTTCAAAGTTGTTCTATTTTTCAATCATACCCCCTCTGTTTCAAATCTTTTTATCTACATTCTTATTCAGTTTCATTAGCCTTTCTAATTTAATATGATATTTTATTATAAAATTTAACTAAAATACCTGCACCCGGAGGGTGCATATATTTGCTAGTATATATATATATATATATATATATATATATATATATATATATATATGTGTGTGTGTGTGTGTGTGTGTGTGTGTGGAGTTTGGTGATAAATGATATTTTATTTGCATTTAGACTGTATATTTCTCCACTAGAAATAAAATCATGGTAGCTTTTGTTTTAAAAAGAAAATGAATATTTTATAATAAAACGAAAAAAAAAAAAGTTTTTTAAAAATTGTTAGGAAGCACATTTATTTATAAGTGACACTGTACAATTGACCACTGGAAAAGAGGGAACTTCCTCTCACTTGTCCCAGTGGCGGTAAAAAAAATTCTGTTAGGACAGCGTGTCAACAACCTGTGACCTTTGATTTCCACCAGAACTGTATACACAATTTTTGACCTACTAAAGTCTACACTACAGTATGCTAGTAGATTTCTATGAAACGAAGAAGAAAAAAAAATGGGGTTTGAGGGGCTTGTCCTGGATTGAAATTGTATTGAACAAGCTTCAGCTGCTTGAAGAAATTTGTGACAATTCCATTGCCTAAGAGAAGCAAAAAATCATCAACATTTAGGATGCTCTTAGGAATTTTGTGGAAGTTTTAACTGGGTCCCCATTCAACTCCAAAGTAATTAAATATGAGGGCGAGTCAAAAGTTTTGCAATATTTTGGTAGATGCTTGAAGAAATTTGTGACCATTCCATTGCCTAAAAGAAACCAAATCATTAACATTTTGCTCTTAGGAATTTTGAGTTTTACAATAACGAAGCTTTAACTGGAGACCGTTCAACTACAAAGTTATTAAATAAAGTCAAAAGTTTTGCAATATTTTGTTAACCTGATGCACAATTTGGCAACTCCGAATGTTTTTGCTGAGACAAACTGGGCTGTGATGCCATGCTCACCCAATACTCTTTGACTGCTGCTCACCAGATTTGCCTCTATGAGCACGGCCTCAGAATCCATGGTTTTAGGCCTACCCTATTGTTAAGGCTCTTGCAACCCAAGCAAAATTTCTTGAACCATCTGGTTACTGTACTGTGATCAACTGCACTTTCACCTTTCACACACGAGTTTACCTCTATGGCTTGGAGCACGACCTCAGAATCCATGGTTTTAGGTCTACCCTATTGTTAAGGCTCTTGCAACCCAAGCAAAATTTCTTGAACCATCTGGTTACTGTACTGTGATCAACTGCACTTTCACCTTTCACACACGAGTTTACCTCTAACAGCTTGGAGCACGGCCTCAGAATCCATGGTTTTAGGCCTACCCTATTGTTAAGGCTCTTGCAACCCAAGCAAAATTTCTTGAACCATCTGGTTACTGTACTGTGATCAACTGCACTTTCACCTTTCACACATGAGTTTACCTCTATGGCTTGGAGCACGGCCTCAGAATCCATGGTTTTAGGTCTACCCTATTGTTAAGGTTCTTTCAACCCAAGCAAAATTTCTTGAACCATCTGGTTACTGTACTGTGATTAACTTAGTCTTCACCTTTCACACAATAAATGTTTCAGTTGCTTCTGATATTATCGCCCAGTTAAAATTCATAAAGCATAAGTTCTCGAATTAGACTGTTTTATGTTCATCTGTGCAGCTTTCAAATTACATATGGAGTGAAGCAAGATTTGGCTGAACTTGCACAACGGTGTCAAAATTAAGGTGGCCCAGAAAAAACAGAACCCAAATTATTTATTTATTTTCCCATTAAACTAACCTTAAACCCCAACCCTAAACACTTTGATTTAAAGGGGCAGAGCTGGGTTTATTGCCTAGTGTCTGAGGCGACCCTCTTTTTTGCACCCGCCACCCATGAGTCACAGTTTGTGGGTGGTCCCACATTAATAGAGCCTTGTGCCTAACCCATACATGTGGGGTACGTGGCAAATGTCCAAGTCTCCCCTCAACAATCTCTGCCAACCCATTCTTGGAACTGGTTCCCAGGTGATATCCATATCAGTTCTGCTTTTCTAATAAAAAGCTATTCCCATAGAAGTGTTAGATTTTTTTCTTTTTTTAGTTATCTGTAAAAAAAATTTCGAAGAATGTATTGACAGGAATGGTGAACAGGTGGAGACTGTTTAAAATCATATCATAATGGTACTTCCATAGTAGTGTTAACATTTTTTTGAATCACCCCTTGAATATAAATACAACCAAGATGAGGATAACAGTTCTAATAAATCAGTACCCCCAACCATTACCCATTAGTAAAGCTGTCAAGGTTTTCTTCTTTGTGGAAAAAGCAGGAAGTAGTAACAATTATATAAAATGTAAACACAGAATTAATGTCAACATATTTCTCTTGTGTTAAAGAAATCAAAATGCCTTGGGGAAATGTCTGCAAAAAATATTACAATCTTTCCACTCCCAAGTCAATGTTCTTTAAAATAGCCTAGTTCTTATCCATTAAAAGTAAATTTTTATACCTTAGTAAGAGAAAAAGAGACGATTAAAATACTACTATTATGAATTATTTGAATACTATTAGAAGATTCCGCACAGCACTATTTCACGACAACTGAATTCAATGAGAAATTTTGTTAACTCTTAACATCCTGTTGAGAATTTTCCAAGTCCAGAGCCCAATTCCTATAACCATTTATCAAAAAATGGCTAAAAATGGCCTTTTCATTTAAAGTTACCTGTTATTTCCCTTAAATAAAAGACTTCTAAATATGTTTAATATTACATTAAAAAAAAGGCTATCATTTGGGGCAGATTAGGAAAATGAATGTGACTTCCATCCGGGTGGAATGAGGTGGTATAGGACGTTAAGAGTTAATATGAGGTGTAGTTATTTACAAAACTTAGCTTGATTATGGCATAAGGATGGGGTGCACAGTGAGGATCAAACTCACTAACAATAGCCTGCTAATCTAGTTTGCTAATCATTACACAATGTGTTGTGCCCATAGTTATTTACTAAGCTTTAGCTTAGTTATGGCACAAGGCCAGAAGAATGGGGTGCACAGTGAGAATTGAACTCACTAACAATGGCCTGTTAAACTAACTTGTTAACCATTACACAAATGTGTTGTGCCTATAGTTGTTTACTAAGCTTAACTTAGTTGTGACACAAGGCCAGAAGAATGGGGTGCACATGTTACAATTTATGGTATCATGAATTGTTGACAAACCCTGTAGCTGAATAAGGGGCTATTGCCTTTGAAATCAGAGAGTGGAAATTTACCAGTAACAGTTATAGCTCTCTGAACCCTGGGGAACATGTCAGGAGAAACACTTGACTAGATTTAGATTTTAGATACAACCTGACTTTTGAGGAGAGAGGATGTGCTTCTCTCTGCCGGGGTTGTTATCTCCCTGCGTGGAAGAACATGGGCTAGACTAAATAAAATCTTGATCGAAAAAATAAAAGTCTTGTAGTTCATTCAATTAATTGCAATGACTAAAGTTAGCCCTTAGTTAAGAAAAAGAAGATCCAGCTAGAAGACTAGACGACAAGATGATGGCCAGGCAAATCAAAAGAAGCAACAAACAAGTAAGTCTAATCTCTGTCTCTCTCTAGCACAAAGAACTCTCTGAAGTAATTCCCTCTCACTCTCATTTATATACCCGACGATGGGGTATATATATATATTTACCAACCCCTCCGCACAAGCAGGATACGACACAAGGTCAATTTCTTAAGCGGAGTTCAACAGGTTTGAATTCAGAGTTTTCCTTCTCCTAGACAGGTTACCTAGCCATGGTTAAAGAACCCAGTCTGCCCTGCTATTTACCCATAGCTGGAGGGAGAGTAGGATTCATACCTTTCCCAAGGGTATTAGCGCTAAGTGAAATGCAATTACCACGTCCAGGATTTGAACTTGGTGCGACGAGTCCATTTCCCATGACTTTAACCATTACACCACGCGCGATGGGGTATATAACACAGTGAGAATCAAACTCACTAACAATGACCTGCTAATCTAGCTTGTTAACTATTTTGCTAAATTTTCTGGCATATTTTAATAAATGAATGCAAATATCACACCATGTCTAGTATTATAGCTATACTAATGCTGACATAAGTTCAAAATGGTTTGGTTTGGTTTGTTTTGTTCTGTTTTACGGCATATCAACCTCAGTGGGTCATTTAATGCCGATAAAGTTTTGAAATAAATCAATTCTTAATGGATAATACATTTTTTTTATAAATACATTTTTCTATTTAACCCATAGATGGGACCCTAACAGGTACTACCACTCCGGGTCAGAGTGGACCAGGGAGCAATGGTGATGAAGGGGTGCTCCACATTCCCCAAACCTCCAAAACTGGAACCTCACCATCAGATAGAGTTTAACGTCATTCCCAGGACATGTAGACCCACAGCCATCGCCTTCTAGCACCCATATAATTCAAAATGGACAGCCAGAGTTCTTGAATAGTTTGCAGTGAGCATTAGTCTTCGAAATATTACACCATGTGAGGTATATATAGCATGTTAACTCATCAGGGGTTATTTCATGCCTAGAGGTTAAGGAATATTTTATTGTATATTTTTGTGTATTTATTAAATTTGTTAAGTCTTAAAGACTTTTTTTGAACACTGTTAGATGATATCAAGTATTTCTATCTAATACTAATAATAGGGGAGTAAACCCTGAAAACAAATCCGGAGACAGAGTCACTAAGGTGATGTGATGCTGAACTTCAGTCCTACCCAGTAAGTCCTGCAACACTACCACTGCCAAACTGCATTGGTTTCTAACCTTTCCTTTGGATGTTGCTTGGGCAACTGCTATTCCTCCATATCAACCCACCCAGGCTACGTAGTTTCACTAAAAAAAATTTTTTTAAATAAAAATTGGACACTACACCATCTTTAGTAGATGGAAGGATGCCAACTAATAATACACTATTATATCTTTAAGTAACTATTCTTAATACAAATAATTAGTACACAGTTATATGGTATCAAGTATTCCTATTCTGATACTAATCATTTTTCAACAGATCTATTTGACCTACAGATGGGACCTGGGATACACCACCCACCAACACTAGATCTCCCAGACTGGTTGGTTGGTTAGATTTTACGGCATGTCAACCCTTGTTGTGTTATTTTATGTCAAAGATGTTTTATTTTATTCATTCTTTGTGGGCATTCAAAAATGTTTTAAAACATTTCTTTTAAACTCATTTTTTCTATTTAACCCATAGATGTATAGAAACCACAAGGTTCTTAGTTCGATATCCAGCCTCGCCAACTCAGCGTATGAGTAGCCCAGGGATCTGTGCGGTAAAGTAAGGAGCTGATGGTAGGTGTGGCGCTCCACCTCAGACGCTAGAAATAATCTCCTTGGTCTAGCGCTAGTGAAAAGGGGATAGACTCCCTCGCTGCATGGCTGATACAGACATTAGGCCGCCCCAACGACTTTACTTACTACTAAACAGGTACTACCACTCTGGGTGAGAGTGGACCTGGGAGTAATGGTGATGAAGGGGTACTCAAAGCTCCAAAATTGGTACTTCACCATCAAATGCAGTTTTGTGACATGCCTAACACAATCCCTTATTTTTTTTTTTTTTTTTTTTGTAGGGGTGGGGGATATTACTCTTTTGCAGGGGGTACAGTCAGCATATTCTAAGCCACACTGATAGAGTGGTACTAGACTAAGAGTATATTGACTATCATGCATTGGTAACAAAGGGGTCTGGAGAAACTAGTTTCAATGAAAATACCGTTATTCATAATTTGAAGAATGGTATTTCTAACGTTCTGGCATGCAGAAGATGCCAAGTATGGTTTTCAGACTGCATGACTAGTAATGGGGATATATTCAGCAATCATACACCCAGTAGGTAAGGGGTTAAAACAACTGAAAAATTCCATAGACAAAAAGGTATCGCATATACAGTTTAGTTAAATGTACAGGGCGGTCGAAAAGTCTTGTCACTCATACATATTTTTTATGTAAAATAATTACATAATACAACCAAAAATTCAAGAAAATAATTTTATTTTTAAAAGTTTTTTTTTAAAAAGAATTTTTAAAAGAGATAAAATAATTACATAACTTATATATTATACTACTAGAAGTGGCTACCCAGCATTACCTGGGTAGAGGGTATATTGATTTGTTTACTTTAGAGATTTACAAATGCTGGACATTTTTTTAATAGAATTTCAATGCTATTTCTATGTATATCTTAATTTTTAAGTATCTTTGAATATAAATCAAATCTTCATAATTTTTGCACAAAAAGCAATAATATGTATATTCTGTTGTTAATCGTTTTACTTTTGTAATAGTTTCATCCAAGACATACGTACACACCAACTGTCCTTTATATATGTACTAGAAGGAGCTACCCAGCAAAGCCTGGGTAGAGGAGAAAAAAAGTGGTTTAATGGTTAGCTAGTCTTCCAGATCCATAACGACCGAATAGCGAGTTTGATCCTGACTGGATGCCCCATAAAATCCCTACATACAAAAGAGCTTGCGTTAATACTGCTTCATGGGAAGTCTTCACAAACATAAATCAAATCTTCGTAATTTTTGCACAAAAAGTTAGAAACGGAGATACTTAATGTCATTCATATATATATATATATATATATATATACTTTGTCATTAATTGTTTTATTTTCATAATTCGATCGGGATATGCAAACAGACACACACACCAACTAAGATAGATAGAAAGATAAATAGATAAATATCTAGGGGTGACAAGACTTTTGGCACACCCGATACAATCAGATTTGTATTCCAAAGATAGTTAGCAAGATAGATAGATAGCAAGATAGATAGATAGATAGATAGATAGATAGATAGATAGATAGATAGATAGATAGATAGAAGATAGATAGATAGATAGATAGATAGATAGATAGCAAGATAGCAGATAGAAGATAGACAGATAGCAAGATAGATAGATAGACAGATAGCAAGATAGATAGATAGACAGATAGCAAGATAGATAGATAGATAGACAGATAGCAAGATAGATAATAGATAGACAGATAGCAAGATAGATAGATAGATAGACAGATAGCAAGATAGATAGATAGACAGACAGATAGAAGATAGATAGATAGACAGACAGATAGCAAGATAGATAGATAGACAGACAGATAGCTAGATAGATAGTATGATAGACTGATAGCTAGATAGATAGACAGATAGCTAGATAGATAGTATGATAGACAGATAGCTAGATAGATAGTATGATAGACAGATAGCAAGATAGATAGATAGATAGTAAGATAGACAGATAGCAAGATAGATAGATAGATAGATAGTAAGATAGACAGATAGCAAGATAGATAGACATAGATGGCAAGATAGATAGACAGATAGCAAAATAGATAGCAAGATAGATAGCAAGATAGCAAGATAGATAGATAGATAGATTAATATCTAGGTATGACAAGACTTTCGGACCACCCAATACAATCAGATTTGTATTCCAAATAAATCAGGAGTGTATTTTTTTTCCTATTAATTGGTTTATATATTTTTGCAGTTAATGAATTTAGGGTGAGATTTCTACAGATCAATCGTCCCCCACACACACTTTTTTTTTCTTTTTTTATTCAAGGTGGGATTGGAACAGAAGATAACAATAGATAGAATGTTTAGTTACTTATATGAGGCGGACTCTCAAAAATGACTTACTAGCAACTATTCAGTTCAATTTGTTAAGGAGAGGTCTTAATTGAGCTACCATGACGGACTAGTTTATTTTCTTTTTCTGTTTTTTTTTTTTTTTGCTTTTTCTAGGTCACTCCCAGATATTCATTATCCGTCACCCCACCTCCCCTAATACACACTCCACCCCACACCCACACACTGTTTGCTCTCTTCATCCTTAGAAAAGATAATGTGAATGAATCATTTTATGAATAACTCATTTACTCATTTCTACTCGGAAATCAAAACACACTATTTCATTTACAAACCATTATTTCTATAGATAGCACTTTCAATCACCAGAAAGGCTAAATCATAATCATATAATAGCCTTATTCCGTCAGTAGTGCTTGCATTAATTCCTGAAAATATCTTCCTGTTATTTTCAATGCATTTCTATAGTAAAATCAGTAGTACTAAATCTCTCACAGGGCCGATTTTTTTTTTTTTTTTTGGGGGGGGGGGGTCATACTCCATTCTTCAAAGGATTTTGGTTTGTTTTACAGCATATCAACCTCAGTGGGTCATTTAATGCCGATAAAGTTTTGAAATAAATTCATTCTTAATGGATAATCAATTTTGTTTATCAACTCATGTTTTTCTATTTAACCCATAGATGGGTCCCTAACAAATACTACCACTCCAGGTCAGAGTGGACCAGGGAGCAATGGTGATGAAGGGGTGCTCCACATTCCCCAAACCTCCAAAACTGGAACCTCACCATCAGATAGAGTTTAACGTCATTCCCAGGACATGTAGACCCTCAGCCACCGCCTTCTAGCACCCATATGATAAAAAGGGTTGGGACTTGCCATAAGGGCAATAGGGTTGGGAAAATCATATAGGTGCTAGGGCTTGACGTGACCAGCCGATTGATCGGAGGGGGCCTCTCCGACTGTCTGTCTAGCCCAAGAAAGGGACAAAGTGGAGTATTGTAAGTCATGGACTACTCAACCACCTGGGCTCTATCCTTAAGCATCACGGGTCGCCACCCATGGCCAACAGGTAGCCCCATTGGGGGAGTCTTACCCCTCTGTAGAGGTGCAGTCGGTGCATTCTAACGCCCCAGCCGACAGGGGGAAAGGAATTTGGGTGAACAAGGCTAGAACTGAATCTCTGAGCTTAAATTAGTTATATTGTTAAATATTTTTTTGCTGGGTGCCCCTTATTCTGGCCTTGTGTCACAACTACGCTATGCTTAGTATATAACTAGTTATTTACTTGATACAGTGTGAATATATCCAAACTAGGGCTGGTTTAGCTCGGTTGATAGAGCGTCTGCCTAGGAACCACAAGCTTCCAGGTTCAATATCGGCCCTCGCCAACTCAGTGTATGAGTATCACAGGGATCTGTGCAGTAAAGTGAGGAGCTGATGGTAGGTGTGGCACTCCAACTATGACGCCAAAAACAATCTCCTTGATGTGGTGCTAGTGAAAAGGGGATAGACTCCCTCGCTATCTGGATGATATCTACTTTAGGCCACCCCGACGACTTTACTTTTACTTACATCACTCATAATAAATCCCAATGTCAGTGTGTCACATTTGTTCAACTTTACTCCTAGAGGCTGTAACCCAACATTGTCGAAATTTTTCGGGATTTAAGGTGTGTGCTAGACGCCCACTCTTATTTATAGACTGGGCGATAGTCATGTGACCATATTCTCTGCTGCTGATATTATTTATACTGGCCTTTTCTGGTCATACCTAAGCATTACTACTTGGATCTTCTTGGACAACGGACCATAGGATTCTATATCACAGGATTTATTCACTTACCAAAGGATTCTATATCGCTGGACCTTTTTGACACTACGTAGGATTATATAACTCAGGACTTATTTAGTTTAAGTTCTTTACAACTGGCCAAGGATAGTGGCCAGATACTTAAACATATCATACCATTTTTTAATCCAGCCAACTCCGTGAGCAGATTAAAGACATTCCAAGCCAAATCCTGACAAGAAATCTTGAAATTTTGGCTTCCTAAATTTTAATTACGATTTTTTGTGGCAAATTTTTTGTATGATAATTTTTATAACTATTTTTATATAATAAATTTGGGAAAAATTAAAATTAACTGCGAAAAATCCAGCAAAAGTCACCCAAGAAATAGAAATATGTATAATTACTTAAATCCTGTTGAGAATTTTCCAAGTCCAGAGTTCCATTCCTCTAAGGATTTATCAAAAAAATGGCTAAAAATGGCCTTGTCATTTAAAGTTACCTGTTATTTCCTATAAATCAAAGACTGCTAAATATGTTTAATATTATTTCTCTGAATGTTTGAGATGAGGCTTGAAGATTAGTATTATCTGTTTCGATGGCTCCCGAATATGACAAGAAAGTTCCCGAGTTCGAAAAGAAAGTTCCCAAGTTCGAAAAGAAGGTTCCCGAGTCTGACAAGAAATACCTGAAGAAGGCCAGAGGATATATCGGCCGAAACGTTGTACAAATAACAATGAAGATGGGGACAATAGTCCGAATAACGCAGATAATACTAATGTTTAATATTATATTTAAACAAAGGCTATCATTTGGAATGGATTAGGAAAACAAATGTGACTTCTGGCCGGGCGGAATGAGACGGTATAGGACGTTAAGAGTTAAACATTGCCTTCTTTTATGACATGGGTAGACAAGCTGACTTCAAACCTCAGCATTCTATTTTTACTCCCTGTATTAATTTCAAATTACTAACAATTTTTTTTTTCTTTTTCAATACACAAAATTTACTTAGAAGTTTAACAACATGAGTTAGGAAGTAGAATTTAATTTATTTAACAAAGTTTTGGTCCTTGACGATGTTTCATAGCACAGTGAACAGTCATCCATACACTAATTGGAAGGGGGACACAAAAATATACCCTTCCTACCTTCTCAGCATGCCTCTGAAATTAATATATCACATATGTTTTCTAGCAGAAGACAGACAAGGTGTGTTCAAAAGACAGAAATGATGAATGAATGAATAAGTAAGTAAAGTTGGCGGAGTGGCCTATCATCGGTATCAGCTGGACAGCATAGGAGTCTTTCCTGTTTTCACTAGTGCTAGACCAGGGAAATTGTTTTAGCATCAGGGGTGGAGCGCTACACCTACCATCAGCTTCCCACTATACCACAAAGATCCAAACTGTGCTACTCGTACGCCAAGTTGGCGAGGGTCTGTATCGAACCTGGAACATTGTGAAAGCATCAGTTCCTGCTAGATCACTGAGGTTAAGCAACATTTCCCAGACGGGTGACCGAGATGGTTGACCACTTAGCAACAGCAGATGCTGTAAGCAACCAAGAGTGTTCAGTCATAGTGTAATGGTTAGCAAACTAGTTTTGCAGATCCATTACTAACAATTAAGTTCATTTCAAATAATGCGCAAGCACAATTAAGAACACATTTTATGATATTTTCATGTTAAAACATGCAGTTGTATTGATTCAAACAAATTTGTATTTTCAGTGTAGATTTACGGTGAAATGAAAATGGCCAACCAAAACATACGGCTTCCTCAAAGTGAAACAAACAAGGGGAGGTTACTCATTTATGTAACTAATGTTCAGATTACCAAAAATTGAATTCATGAGTGAAGCCACTGAAGAAGAGCTCAATAATGAATTATTAATTTAATAATGTTAAATTTGAATTAACTTAGATGAGATGACAACATTGAATTCAACAGGAATGTCAAAGACGACATTCCACTGACTATTTTTTTTCTAACTGGTAAAAGTAAAAAGTTAAGTCGTCAGGGTGGCCTAAAGTCGGTATCAGCCAATCAGTGAGGGAGTCTATCCCTTTTCACTAGCACTAGACCAAGGAGATTGTTTTTGCGGCTGAGATGGTGCACCACACCTACCATTAGCTCCTTACTTTACTGCACAGATCCCTGTGCTACTCATACGCTGAGTTGGTGAGGGACTAGGAACCTTGTGGTTTCTAGCCAAATGCTCTACCGACTGGGCTCCGTGCCAACAAACAAAGGTATCCTGTGTACTGTGGCAAAATCGTGACACTGGATCTCTTCAAATGATTTACAATCTCGGTCTGCAATTTATGCCATTAAATAGGGCGACCAATTATCACAGACATTTTCGTCATTTGCTTTTAATTCTTACTGTGTTACAAAACATGTAATTATTAGAGCAAATCATCTGGCAGTGATTTCAGTTATTCATGGTCAACCATAGAAATAAACAATAAGTTTTATCAAATAATGGTCCCAATGCAAGAGTAGTAATGTTACCAATTCAGATATGCTAAAAAGAAGGCGTAAAGTATGAGGTTTATTCAATAAATAATGTGAATTTTGCAGCTCAGTCAGTAGAGTGTTCGACTAGGAATCACAAGGTTCTTGGTTCGATACCGACCCTCGCCAACTCAGTGTATGAGTAGCACAGGGATCTGTGTAGTAAAGTAAGCAGCTGATGGTATGTGTGGAACTCCACCTCAGATGCTAAAATAATCTCCTTGGTCTAGTGCTAGTGAAAAGGGGATAGATTCCCTCGCTGTCAGGCCACCCCGATGACTTTACTTTTCTTTTTTTTTTTTAAGTTGGCAATAGGAAGAACTGTTTAGAGCAGGGTTGTAGAGTCGACTCCTAGGACTCGAACTCCTTAACTTAATTCTAGTTAAGTTAACTCCTTTGTCTTTGTGGACAGTCAAACTAAAATAATTTGACTAAAAAAAAAAAAAAAAGAATTTTGAAAAAAATATTTCATAATTGTCACTTGATATGTGCTGTACACTAAAACATGAACCTGACTATTTCTCACTATGTTATTGGTGCACCATGTTATATGAGATAAATTTGTAAAATTATGTATTTTTGATAAACTTATATCTGTACTAAAGAAAGAAAGAAAAAAAAAAGAAATAGGTTAGATATTTAATGAAAACAAAAAAAAAAAAATAGTTCACAATAAAACATGGAGGTGACAGTGATACCAATTGTCACTTGTCGTTGGTGCATTTGGAACAGTCCTCAATGACCTGGAAAAAGAGTCTGAGGAACTGGAAGTTAGAGGAAGAATCAAGACCATTCAGACCACAGCAATGTTAAAATCAACTAGAACACTTAGAAGAGACCTGAGGAGACGTAGTGTCACTCAAACTCCAGAAAAAATAACTTGTTTGAAAAACCCGCAAGGAGTAAACTAATAATAATAAATGGAAGTGAAAAAGCTATGGAATATGGAGGTCAAAGTGATAGTAATTGTAGTTGGTGCACATGCAACTGTCCCCAATGGCCTGGAAAAGAGACTGGGGGAACTGGAAGTCAGAGGAAGAATCAAGACCCTCCAGACCATAGCACTGTCAAAATCAGCTAGAATATTTATATATTTACCAACCCCTCCACACAAGCAGGATGTGACACAAGGTCAATTTTTAAGCTGAGTTCAACAGGTTTGAATTCAGAGTTTTCCTTCTCCTACACTGGTTTCCTAGCCATGGTTAAAGAGCCCAGTCTACCCTGCTATATACCCATAACTGGAGGGAGAATAGGATTCATGCCTTTCCCAAGGGTATTAGCACCATGTGAAATGCAAACAGCTTCGTCCAGGAATTGAAGGTTGACGAGTCCATTTCCGATGACTAATCATTTGACCATGCGCCTCATACAATATATATTCAGCTAGATTATTTAGAAGAGCCCTGAAGACCCGAGGAAACTTGCTATCTCTTAGACAGCAAAAAAAAATACACCAGTTAAAAGTGAAATGAAAACCTTAAAAGGAGTAAAATAATAGAATAATATAATTTCTCTATTCAACTGTTATTTTTACCCAACTGCCAGAGAAAAATTTACCTTAATAAAGCTGAAAATTACTAAAGCTAAACAGGAAGTAGAGTAGTGATAAAGACAGTGGAAACCCTAATAAATGTCAAAGCATTGCATATATATATATATATATATATATAGGGTTCAAATGCAGTTGGTATCAGAGTAGTGTGATTGTTTTATTCCCCTGTCCCCACTCTAGAAGACAGAATTTGCTTTGTCACTATTCATACTAGGTTCTATCACTTGGAAAGGAAGCCATTTAATTGACCCAGGATGAGCACACTAAAAGCTACTTTGATTGGTCATTGCTGACTAACTGATTACTTCATTGGCCTTAGTCATGTAGTACCAGCTATATTTGTTTGAATGCTTGGAGTATATTGAAAACAGGAAATGGACTTAAATCCAGGATATGGCTGTTTGCATTTGACTTCATACTAATGCTACTGGCAAAGGTACGAATCTTTCTCTCCTCCTTCCTAGTAGGGCAAACTGGCCTTTTTAGGTGTTGGTAAGATAACTAGTCAGGAGAAGGAAAAATCTTTGAATTTGAAAACTTGAGAAATGCTCTTCAAAGAATTTGTGGTACAATAAGCACCATTTTTCCGTTATCAGCTCATCCAAAAAATGGTGGGTGATCCTATGAAAGCCATCACAACAGATATGTATATATATATATATATATATATTATTTACTTCTAAACTCTACCGGTATGTAAAAAAAACCCAGGTAATTCAGTTTTTCAAAAGAAAAAAAATTTTCAAACTGACATCTGGGGGAAAAAAAATTTTAAAAAGAAAAGACAGGCACATCTGTACTTTCTGAAAATAATTATCAGTATTGTATGTATTGGCCAAAAGAAAAAACACAAGGGGAGTTTTCTAAGTTTTATATGTAGAAAGTGTTCAATACATTAAGTAGAGGGGGGAAAAAACACATTTTTCTAATTCAACGCATACAAAACATCTTTCATCTTCTATCCACACAAATTCTTAATCCTGAAGAAGGTTTCCACGGTAAAACCGAAATACTTTAGTATCGACAATAAATTTTCCATCCATCTTAACATCCTCTGTGTGTTTTCTAAATTTTCTCCATATATATATACTAGCAAATATATGCACCCTCCGGGTGCAAGTATTTAAGTTTTAATGAAATAAAATATCATGTTAACTTAGAAAGGGTAATGGAACTAAATAAGATGCCGATAAAACGATTTGAAACAGAGGGGGAACAACTAAAACTTGCTTTTTTCTTCCCTCCTGTCTTTCATTACTAAATTTTCATAATTTAACTATTTAGTTAAATTAGGAAGTAAAGAATAGAATTGCTGTTAATATTGTTAATGGATTTATTGGAGAGATTTTTGCTCATATTCATTAAGATAAAACCAAACAATTAGAAATCAATAATACTGAGCACATATTTATTAAAATCAAATTTTTAATATCAATATGCAAATTAGCCTTTCCCTTCACATTGCAAACCACTATATTTTGTATATATAAATATAAGTGCTTGTTAATAATATGTAGATATGGTCAACAGTATTAATAATGTAAAACTATTTTATCAATAATTGAGGTTTGAATAAAAATCAAATCATGCAGAATGTGATGTAAATAACTATGTTAATTGTGACTCGATTAGTAATATAGTTTCGGTTACAGACAGAAAAAACACACAATCTCCATTATAATAAGATATATATCATATAAAAAAAAAACACTTTTAAAATCAGCATTTAAAAATTCTAACTTTTATTTGGACCCATCAGGAAATTGGTCATCTATTTAGATCAGAGTTTCCCCAACCTTTTTTGCAAGTGCCCACCAAAATTCTTGCATGCTTTCACCCCCACCCACCTTATAGGGCCAGTAGCAAGATATAAGTCACTGCCCTTTCATAACTCCTAACATCCCTACTTGGTGGTAAAGACCCTGTATGTAGAGAAACGCTTATCTAGATTATAAAATAGGTTACTTCAATTAAACCTCTTAGGAAGCATGCTTCAAGAACTTCTGGTTATTCCTTATCTAAATTTTATTTGATGTTTTAATCATTTATATATGTAGGTGACATTATTTACTAAGCCTCAGCATGAAGCACCCAGTGAAAAATAAATAAAACTCACTATCAATTGTCTGTGAGCCCAGTTTGCTAACCATTAGACTATGCAATGTACCCAAATCATTGTATGTAGTTGGCTTGAATATAAGGAAAAATATTTTTTTCTTCTCTCGGATTTTGTCTTTTTCCACGCATGCATATACTCTTCCAGCTATGAATAGCAGCAGGTTCTGCACTTAAGCGAAAGTCAATATTTCAGCAGACAGTTGATAAGACCGCCTCACGAGTAACCTTCTCCTTTGTATATGTTTGTACAACTGTTCTTTGTTAATATATTTGTTTAACTGATTTCATCTCTTGTGTCTTTAATCTGGCCCCTAACCAGGCCACAACAAACTGCTTATTCTCTCCCAGGTCTTACAACTGTTATACTTTTCTGAAAGTCTCATTATTCAAATTACTTTTTATTCCCAACTAGCTTAAAAGCCTCCTTATCAGGTGGTAATTAAGCTAGCTCCTGCAGTGGAGCTCTTTATAGTTCATGCATTGACTACATATTAAATTTTATTAAACTTGAACAATATTTTAAAATCCATTGCACAAAAAACACACACACACACACACACACACACACACACACTTGCAGGAACTAAAACTTGGGAATCAAAAATTCCAAGACTGCAATCCTCATTCAACCCGGAATGTTCTTAATTTGCTCACAGAATCAGTCCAAATTCAAAAGGGTATGATATGTTGGGCTACGGCCTCTTGGAATAAAATTGAAAAAATGTGATACACCGACACTGGATTATGAGAGATATAAAGCACCTATTTTTTTAACTATATATTGTGTGACTAATTCAAAAGCAATAACTCTGGACTTAGTTGTTATCAGAGTTTAAAAGCAGGCTGCACCTTTGTTGAGCAATGTTTATGCCATTAATTGGCTTAAGTCCAGTCCTGTGCCTACTTGATTAGGATAGAGAAAAAGCAAAGAAAATCGGTGCTGTTATAGTATGTGGCCTACCCGGTTTGATTCTGTTATAGTATGTGGCCTACCCGGTTTGAATGTGGCCTACCACAGTAAGAGTATATCTATAGATATAAGTAGTAGGCAATTTATTGAAACTAATTATTTTTCACATATATTCAATTTCAAGAAATGCAATTCAGTCATAAGCTGTATATAGTAATTAAGAATAATTAAAAAAAAGAATTTATCCATAATTTACATGAATCGGATATCTATTTAATTCTAAAATATTCTAAAATTCTGAAATAGGGTTAGCAGTTATAATTATAACCTTATAATATGCTTTTTATGGTAGGCCACATACTCTAAGAGACATGATTTTGTAGGCCACATACATAAATGTACCAGAAAATCTATATCTCATAGCCTGTATATAACCTTAACGTCCTATACCGCCTCATTCCACCCGGTCAGAAGTCACATTCGTTTTCCTAATCCACCCCAAATGATAGCCTTTGTTTAAATGTAATATTAAATATACTAGCAAATATATGCACCCTCTGGGTGCAAGTATTTAAGTTTTAATGTAATAAAATATTGTATTAAATTAGAAAGGCTAATGAAACTAAATAAGAATACAGATAAAAAGATTTGAAACAGGGAGTATAATAAAAAATGGAACAACTGAAACTTACTCTTCCATCACTCTCGTCTTTCATTGTTATTTTTTCTAATTTAAGTATTTAGTTATAAGAGGAAGTAAAGAATAAAATGACAGTTATTTTATCTTGTTAATGGATTTCATTTAAGATTCATTGAAGAGATTTTTGCTTATATTCATTAAAATAAAACCAAACAGTTAGAAATCAATAATACTAAGCACATATTTATTAAATTCGATTTTTTAATATCAATATGCAAATTAGCCTTCCCATTCACACTGTAAACCGCTATTTTTTGTATATATAAATATAATTGCATGTTGTCAGTATGTAGACATAGTTAACAGTATTAATAATGTAAGACAATTTTATTAATAATTGAGGTTAAATAAAAATAAAATCATGGAGAATGTGATGTCAATAACTAAGAGAATTGTGACTTGAGTAGGAATATAGTTTCGGTTACAGAGACAGAAAAACACACAATCTCCATTATAATAAGATTTAGAAGTCTTTAACTTATGTGAAATAACAAGTAACTTTAAATGAAAAGAACGTTTTTTAACCATTTTTTGATAAATTCTTATAGGAATTGAGCTCTGGACTTGGAAAATTCTCAACAGGATATCAAGAGTTAACTCTTAATATCCTGTTGAGAATTGGAGTAACAAGCAACAGAAAATTCCTAAAAGTCAACACTAAAAAAAAAAATTTAAAAAAATTTTTTTTTTAATTTTAAGATTTAAAAAAATTTTAAATTAAAGATTCTCAAGAATTGTTAATTGTAGAGTGCTTATACCATTTTATATGATTTACTATTCTGAACTTAGTATCTTATTATAATGGAGATTGTTTGTTTTTCTGTCTGTAACCGAAACTACATTACAACTCAAGTCATAATTCCCTTAGTTATTGACATCATATTCTCAATGATTTTATTTTTATTTAAACCTGAATTATTAATAAAATTGTTTTACATTATTAATACTGTTGACCATATCTACATATTAATAACATGTAATTGTATTTATATATACAACAAAATAGCTGTTTACAGTGTGAATAGGAAGGTTAATTTGCATATTGATATTAAAAATGTGATTTTAATAAATATGTGCTTAGTATTATTGATTTCTAACTGTTTGGTTTTATTTTAATGAATATAAGCAAAAATCTCTTCAATGAATCTTAAATGAAATCCATTAACAAGAAAAAATAACTGTCATTTTATTCTTTACTTCCTCTTTTAACTAAATACTTAAATTAGAAAAAAATAACAATGAAAGACGAGAGTTTTAGTTTCATTAGCCTTTCTAATTTAATATAATATTTTATTACATTAAAACTTAAATACTTGCACCCGGAGGGTGCATATATTTGCTAGTAATAGTAATTGAAATAAAATAAAGAATACATTTAAAATGCTGGTCTCTACCTGGGTTTGATCTCTAGACACCAAATGGCCAGTGGGGAAAAAAACCAACTAACTCAGCTATTAACCAGGCCACACAGGGTTTAAATAAGATTATGCTGCACAAGTTATATATGAAATATATAAATGTCCTGTGCCCTTGAGGGCATACCCGGGTTTCATAGCAAGTAGTTTTTTATGGATTAGAGTAGCTACCCCAGGAACAAATTAAAGATAGTTCAAAGACCGTCAGTATACAGAGACACCAGTGCCACACCACTGAGTAACATGGAATGAGCATGTTTAGAAGACCATCATAACTGAATTTAATTCTCATGAGTCATTGGGTACCCCATATTTATGACCTTGTGCCAGAACTATATGCTTAGTAAATTACTATACATACTCCATAATACCTAATGTAGTAAACTGGTTAGTGAGCTAGATTCTCACTGGGTGCCCCACATTTCTAGCCTTGCGCCAAAGTGTAGTAAATGACTACGTTATAAAATCATCTATATAATTATTTACTATAGTAATTTTGACAACTGTGGTGTAATGGTTTGGTTTGTGGCATATCAACCTCAGTGGGTTATTTAATGCCGATAAAGTTTTGAAATAAATCAATTCTTAATGGATAATACAATTTTGTTTATCAACTCATGTTTTTCTATTTAACCCATAGATGGGACCCTAACAGGTACTACCACTCCGTGTGGTGTAATGGTTATCATCATAGGAAATGGACACAGCCACAAGAGTTCAAATCCTGGGCAAGACTGCATTTCCCATAGCACTAATAATTACTTATGGGAAAGGTATACATCCAACTCCCTCCAGCTATGGATAAATGGTAAAGCAGACTGGGCTCTTTAACATTGGTATGGCAACTAGTCTAGGAGAAGGAAAACCGAATTCAAACCTGTTGAACTCCACTTAAAATAGACCTTGTGTTGCATCCTGCTTGAGTGGAGGGCTTGGTAAATATATATATATATATTTACCAACCCCTCCACATGAGCAGGATGCAACACAAGGTCAATTTTTTACGCGGAGTTTAATAGGTTTGAATTCGGAGTTTTCCTTCTCCTAGACTGGTTACCTAGCCATGGTTAAAGAGCCTAGTCTGCCCTGCTATTCATTTACCCTTAGCTGGAGGGAGGATTGGATCCATACCTTTCCCAAGGGTATTAGCGCTATGTGAAATGCAAACAACTTCATCCCGGAATTGGACTCTAGTCAACAAGTCCATTTCCTACGACTCTAACCATTACACCATGCACCTCCAATTGGTAAATACATATAGAGTTATGTACTAAGCCTAGCTTTGTCTGGCTCAAGGTCAGAGCAGAACGCTCAGTGAAAATCAAGATAACCTAAAATGATTAAATGCTACGGGTGATCATGAACAAGACGTGGAAACAGCACCCCACGAGAAAGCAGCTGTACGGCCACGTGCCACATATCACCCAAACCATCCGAGTAAGACAGACAAGACATGCGGGACACTGCTGGAGAAGCAAGGACGAACTCATAAGCGACGTCCTCCTGTGGAGGCCAGCACATGGGCGCGCCAGTGTGGGCCGACCAGCAAAGACATACATTGATCAGCTCTGCACGGATACAGGATGCTGCATAGAGGACCTCCCGAGAATGATGAACAATAGGGACGGATGGAGAGAGACTGTCATGGATATCCGTGCTAACAGCACGACATGATGATGATGATGATTACATTACAGTAAGTGCATGAAAGCTTAGTCTGGCACATGGCCACAATGTGTAGAGCACTCAATAAGGATACAGTAGTAATAGTTTATAAGTCTAGGTAACTAACCACTGCTCCATGGCAAGGTGACTCAAATCATCCCAGTGAGGAAATTTTACTGCTAGTTCCTCTCCATATCTGATAATGTTTTCCCAAATATGCATTAGAACAATAAGGGGATTCTATTTCCACATGGTGTTCTTTTCCGAATTCTTTCCGTGCCCATTTCCTGCTTAAGCGGAGGTTCACTGCTTGCCTATCTTCCAACAACATAAAACATTCTATAGAAATAACTAGCCTCAAACTTTTTCAAATATTCATACACAAAGAAAAGTCTTAATCTTATAGGTAAACATTTGTTTGGTTTTTTATTCCCCCCCCCCAAAAAAAAAAAAAATATTGTCAAATAATTTGTTGTGTGTGTGAGAGAGAGAGAGAGAGAAGAGAGAGAGAGAGAGAGAGAGAGAGAGAGAGAGAGAGAGAGAGAGAGAAAAGAGAGAGAGAGAGAGAGAGAGAGAGAGAGAGAAGAGAGAGAGAGAGAGAGAGAAGAGAGAGAAAGAGAGAGAAAGAGAGAGAGAGAGAGAGAGAAAGAGAGAGAGAGAGAGAGAGAGAGAGAGAGAGAGAGAGAGAGAGAGAGAGAGAGAGAGAGAGAGAAAGAGAGAGAGAGAGAGAGAGAGAGAGAGAGAGAAGAAAGAGAAAGAGAAGAAAGGAGAAAGAGAAAGAGAGAGAAAGAGAGAGAAGAGAGAAAAGAGAAAGAGAGAAAGAAGAAAGATAGAGAGATAGATAGAGAGATAGATAGAGAGATAGAGAGATAGATAGATGTTTGTCTAATTTCTCAGAATTTTTTAGATGAGGCTTGATAATTAGTAGTATTTGGATTATTCGGACTATTGTTCTCATCTTCATTGTTATCTGTACAACCTTTCAGCCTATGAGCCCTCTAGCCTTCTTCAGGTAATTCTTGTCAGACTCTGGAACCTTCTTTTTGTAATCGGGAACCATCACGGAACTTTAAACCTAATCCTTTTTTTTCAGTCCCCGGGGGTATCCTGTTCTCATTCCGATAACCATAGCTGGGGCACAGGTGTTAACACAGTTTTTTTTTTTTTTGTGGATGGGTCAGGAATGGATTAATGGGTTTGAATTTGAAAAATTGATTTGACATAAGGAAATTGAGTTACAAACAGAATGGATTAAATTAGCGCTATATGAAAGGCTAACAGCCTCGTCCAGGATCTGAACTCGTGTCACCATGTCTTTCTTCCAATGATAACCATTACACCATGGCCACCTCAATGTATCTACAGGTGGCTGTATACTATTCAAACAGTCTGCAGGAGGAGTATATATTTTTCAAATCGGTTTTCAATTTTAAATTTGAGCTACCTAAAAATAGTAACATTTAGAAATAACTTTAATCTGAAACATCTGTGTCTAACTCAATTGCATCGCATTGTTTAATTTTCAGTAGAAAAAAAAAAAAGACCTTTAAATTTATTGGTGCTATTCACAGAATTGTGACCCGGCCTCAAAAAACGCTAGGTGGTGATAGCTGAAAAAAACCACCCCCCCCACCTACGAATGAAGTCCTAACTGAAGCAGTGCCTGCTGAAAAAAAAAAGTGCTTAAGGCGTTTTTCCACGAAAAGTTAATGCAATATTTTTTCTTTCCAGTCTTTTTTTCGACAGGTAAATGTAAATATTTTAACCTTCCCCCTCTTTAAAATATTTTAGGGGGAGGGGGGCTAAATATTTACATTTACTTGTTGATAAAAATATGGCTTACTTTTAACTTACTTTAAATTAAAAAATACCAAAAAGAAAGTATCTTTTATTTGTAATTGATTGTTGAAAAAAAAAAAAAATCTTTTTTAGCGGATTGAAAGCATTAGGGACTTCATTCGTAGGTGGAGTTGTTTTGTTTTTTTTCAGCTATCACCACCTAGCGTTTTCTAAGCCTACGACCCGCTCAGGCGGGGGTCCAGTGAGCTTCGGCCACTGGACCGGTGAGATGGTAAATTAATAGCGTCGATCCCAGAGGGCCATCCCTCCAGGCAATACCTGCCCCCTTGACTTAAAGAGGCAGGGCTGGGTTTGTTGCCCAGCGCCTGAGGCGCCCCCCTTCAGGGGGAATGCCGACGGGATCGACGCAATTTTTCCACCTGCCACCCATGAGTCTTTTTTTAAGGCACGAGGCCGGGATGCAATTCTGCGAATAGCACCAATTTTTTTATTACTATCTGTCCCAAAATATTTGTTACGTTTGTATATATTTTAATATAAAATATCATACACGATGGTAACAACTATTATGGGACAGAAGTAGTAATACTTCTGTAAAGTTTATTAAATAACATTTAACATGATTAATATTTGGCTAATTACCCAATAAAAACTAAATAAGTCAAGTAATGATGTTAATAAGTGACAAATTTAGAAATTAATACAGCCATTTAAAATAATTAAAGAATCACCCTGAAACTTAAAAAAAAAAAAAAAAAAAAAAAAAAAAGATTTTTTTACCCTTCCCAACTTCCTAATGATTCATGTAAAAAGAATTAAAAAATATAAATACATACAAAGCAGGTCAATTTAGATTTTGTCTTTCACTATTTGTTTAAGCCAGAGTTATTTATAGACAAGATAAGTAGATAAAAATTATCTCAAAATGCCAAAAAAAAAAAAAAAAAAAAAAAAAAAGAGACACTCCTTAAGATAATAAAAAAGTCTTAAATGTTTTAAGATTTACTTAAGTTTAACTTCACGAAGCCAAGTAATTTTCTGTAAACATCCTTTATTTCTATTTAAAATGAAGCTTGGCTATAATCAAATATTTAGACTAAGTATCTTTAATTATAGACAATTAGTGCAAGCAGCATGACAGATATAAGCAAAGACACTTCTAGTCTTTGCTCCAGACAGAAAATTGAAAAGTATTAAGGTGGAGTCTCAAACAGTCACTTATTTAATGCTAATTAGCTATAACACTTAACTTCCATGGGTCAAGCAGAGGTCTTGGGGAGATGGGGGATTATTTTTTTTTTTTTTTAAAGTTCCAGCTAATGAGACCTTTTCTCTAATGGTATTTTTGTAGAAACAATACATACTATGGAATGACTCTATAGTGGTTGTTAATGAGTGGATATATATTTTGGTAATCACAACAAACACACCATAATGTCACATATATTAAGACAGAAAAACAAATAATTCATAAATTCAACAAGATATATGTGTATTAAAACAAATAGATTACAGTAGTCAAAAATACTGATCCAAGTCCTGCAAAATATACTTTTTTAAAAGTTCATGTAATTAGAAGAAGAAAGTGTTGAATTACCTCTAATAGAGAAAAAAAGAGAAGGGGTAAAGATTTATATATCAGCAATGAAGTAACTTGTTGAAAGAGAAAGATGTAGCTTGTAATATCTTTGTTACATAATTATTAGATTCCTAATACTTATGTACAGTAGTGTAGAAACCAAAATGGCCGTTATAAGTTCAGCCGGCGGCTTTGAAGGATTGAATGACAAGGCTTGACCTCAGTCCTGATCCTCCTTCCGGTGGATACCGTGAGAATCGGTGGAGAAGACCCTCTTCCAGTTTAGATTAGAAAGAGATGTTCAGTTAGATCGGCCCAAACCACAACGGTGGTCAGTCGTGTTATGCACACTGCCGACTCAATCTGTGCAGGTAGTCTGGTGGGGATTTTGAAATAAAATATGATTTAAGTAAATCGAAGTCTTGTGTTATTATCTAAAAACTACCAATGACATAGGGCTTCTGATAAAGAGAAATCCCCAATGGAAGACCAGACCCGAGGTCCCCAAGACGAAGTCCAGACGCTAGAAGAAGAACGTAAGATAGAAAAAATGAACAGGATTCCGTCCTTAAGCATCAGCGGTAGCCCTGTAGAATGCTAAGACCACCACCCCATTCCCAAAAGAAAAAAAAAATGTATCTTGGGTTTGACACAAAACAGCATCAGATGATGAATGTCCAGTTCAGGAAATCTGAGGAATGTAGAGTACCACTTTATTGCCATTACTCCCAGGTCCACTGACTCAGTGGTAGTCCTCAAATAGGAGACACTCAGTGTAACGGTTATTTTCATACGAAATGGAATCAGCAACTCAAGTTCAAATCCTAGACAAGGCTGTTTGCATTTGATGCTAGTGCCCTTGGGGAAGGCATAAGCCCATCTGTTCTCCGCCACCACCCCAGCTAGAGGTAAATAGTAGAACAGACTGGATTCTTTAGACTTAAGCAGCAAGTCTAGAAAGAAAACTGAATTCAAACAAACTTTACTCCACTTAAAAATTGACCTTGTGTCACACCCTGTCTGTGGCAGAGGGGTTGGGTAACTACTGTTCTCAAATATAAATGGAGGGTTAAAGTTGCATAAAGCCATAGAAAAGCATATTAGATTTCATTAGTCAGCATCTTTATTACTAATCTGAAAATTATTGATTAGTAATTTATAAGAATAAAACACACACAACCATATCTTTCAAGAGGCTATCATTTTTTTTTATTTAACTCTTAACATCCTGTTAAGAATTTTCTAAGTCCAAAGCATTCCTATAAGGATATATAAAAAAAATGGCTAAAAATGACCTTTGCATCTAAAGTTACCAGTTATTTCCCTTAAATCAATGACATCTAAATATATGATTAATATTACATTTAAACAAAGGCTATCGTTTGGAGTGGATTAGGAAAATGAATGAGACTTCTGGCCAGGTGGAATGAGGTGGTATAGGACTTTAAGAGTTTTTAATGAAAAAGCTAATACTGCTTCTTTTTTTTTTTTTTTTTTTTTTTTTTTTTTTTTAGAAAATAATTTTTTTAAATGGAAATAGAAATAGGTAATTAACACTAGTGTGTAAAAAAAACAACAAACATGGTACCCACAGTTTGAAAGATAAAGTTAAAGGAGTGATCTAGGCTTGTACAATACTAATGGATCTCTTCTTTTAGTTTAGTTGGTTAACTCTTAACATCCTGTTGAGAATTTTTAAAGTCCAGAACCCCATTCCTATAAGGATATATATAAGTAAAGTAAAAGTAAAGTCGTCGGGCCGGCCTAATGTCGGTATCAGCCATGCAGCGAGGGAGTCTATCCCCTTTTCAATAGCGCTAGACCAAGGAGATTATTTAAGCGTCTGAGGTGGAGCACCACACCTACCATTAGCTCCTTACTTTACCGCACAGATCCCTGTGCTACTCATACGCTGAGTTGGCGTGGGCAGGTATCGAACTAGGAACCTTGTGGTTTCTAGCCGAACGCTCTACCGACTGAGCTAACCCGGCCCTTTCCATTTAAAGTTACCTGTTATTTCCCTCAAATCAAAGACTGCTAAATATGTTTAATATTACATTTAAACAAAGGCTATCATTTGGGGTAGATTGGGTAAAAAAAATGGGACTTCTGGCTGGGTGGAATGAGGCAGTATAGGATGTTAAGAGTTTTAAGCAGCTAATACAAAATTTGGCTTCCAAAGTGAAAGGGAATTCAAGTTTTGTCTCAACTAGAGCTTATTCTTTATTATGGTCTCCAATATTAGGCGCAGTTCTTCACTTTTGTAAAAATTAGGACTAAAGTGAGTTTAAAATATAAAATAAAATATAAATAAAAGATTAAATAAATTACTAATCTTATTATGATGGAGATTGTTTGTTTGTCTGTCTGTAACCGAAACTATATTACTTCTCAACTCACAATCCCCTTTGTTATTTACGCCACATTGTCCACGATTGTTATTTTTATTTAAACCTCAATTATTAATAAAATTATTTTACATTATTAATACTTTTGACTTTATCTACATTCTAATAACATGCAATTGTATTTATATATGCAACAAAATAGCGGGTTACAGTGTGAACAGGAAAGATAATTTGCATATTGATATTAAAAGTTTAATTTTAAAATATGCGCTTGGTATTATTGATTTCTAATTGTTTGTTTTTTTCTTAATGAATATGAGCAAAAATCTCGGGGATAAATCTTAAAAGAAATCCATTAATATAAAGAAATAACAGTAATTTTATTCTTTACTTCCTAATTTAACTGAATAGTTAAATTAGGAAAATTCAGCAATAAAAGGAGGGAGTGATGGAAAATGATGGAAGACTTAGTTTCAAAGTTGTTCTATTCTTCGATTATACCCCCTCTGTTTCAAATCATTTTATTTGGATTTTTATTCAGTTTCAAAAGTATTTCAAATTTAACATATTTCATTACATTAAAATTCAAATACTTGCACCCGGAGGGTGCATATATTTGCTAGTATCATTAATAATAACAGATTTTACATAGGGGAAAAAACATGAAAAAACAACCAAATTTGTTAAATTTAAACTATCATTTTTTATTATTATTATTAAACAACTTAATAGTTTCACTGATTAACTTAATCCTATCAAGGGATTAAGGAAGGTTTACAAGACTTATAAGATTTAAGAGGATAATGTTTATATTTCAGTTTGTAAAACAAATATCTATTCAAAGCCAGTTTATCTTTCAAAATTTAGGATAGGCAAAAAGATTTCACAGGATTGCAGACTACTTAGGAAAGGGAAAGAGAAATAAAAACAAGTTTTTTTTTTAAATTTAAGGGAAGAAAAAAAAAATTCACAGAAGTACAATCAGCCCATTTTCTCCAGTCGTAGATTAAACCAGCCACAGGTCAAAAAAAATATTTTACTAAAATCCCAAAAAGCAAAATTTGCTGTGCTGAATTCACATGAATGGAGTAATATGTAGACATAACAGCTATCATTTTACTAGTCCTTAATTTCTCCAATACTTATCTGAGTATTGTACAACTCATTCATTATACAATTTTTTCCTTTATTCTATTCTATTTCATATATATTTTTTTATGTTTTACTTTTATTTATTTTTTTTACTCATTCTTTTTTATCCCTAGGTTAATTCTTATTTAGATATTTTATTTATACAATAAATTATTTTTTTATTTTTTTTTGTTTAGATTTTTTATTCATCCCTAGGTTTATTATTTATCTTTATTTTTTTAAATTTATTTTCATTTGTTTTATTTTATTTCATATACATTTTATGTAGACAACTTACAGTAACCTATCATTTTACTAGTCCTTACTTTCTCCAACATTTATTTGAGTATTATACATCTCATTATGCATTGTTTTATTTTTTTAATTCAGAATGGAAAAAAAAAAAAAAAAAAAAAAAAACTTCTTTATTTTTTGCTACCAAGATAGAATTTTTTTTTTAAATTAAATAAATATTTTTACAGATAATCTCCATCTTTAATTTTCATAACCCAGTTTGTTTTTTTAAGTTTTGGATATGCAAAGTTATGCTTTGAGTACATTCTAAGAGTTAAAATTTGACTGAAATAATGGCGTTTCAGTGAGAGTGAAAAGGTTAATGAAAATTTTATGAAAATCCAATAATTTAGAATCCCTTGCTGTTCAGCTGATACCGACAATAGGCTATCCCACCACTTATTTTGTCCAATGCTGCATATTAAAAAAAAAAAAAAAAAAAAAAAAAAAAAGGCTGTGATTAAGGTTATATGGAAAGAGTAAACCAATGATGACCTATCTTATTGCATATCAAATTAAATGTCCATATAGTAAATAAACATCAATCAATTTTTTATCACTTAATAAACCAGTACATTAAGTATAGATGTATAAATAAACCTTTGTGTCTATTAATATCTATCCATCCACAGCAAATGGTAATCAACACAATTTCCTTTTAAGTGAAAATGAAAACCAAGTACAGCGGAAAACTTATCGCTTTCCAACCATTAAGCATTTATCAGTTTAGAGAAAAGTTTTCATTTAGTGACAACTGCTCATTAAAATTCAACGTAAGTTTTTCAAAATGCTCTACTTATTCATAATGCAGGCAAATTGTATGTAATTTAATATCTAGATACACAAAATAAAAAAAATACTAGGAAAAATGCATTTTTTTTTTTAAAGTTTTATTTTTAGGCATAAGAAGACCTACTGACTGGCTGTGAATTTTCTACTGTGGTTCTCTCAAGGCTGGACACATAGGAAATATCGCAAGGGCCGGTTTAGCTCAGTCGGTAGAGCATCCAGTTCAAAACTACAAGGTTCCAGGCTCAATACCGGCCCTTGCAAACTCAGCGCATGAGTAGCACGGCATGGATCTGTGCGGTAAAGTGAAGGGCAGATGGTAGGTGTGGCGCTCCACCTCAGATGCAAAAAGAATCTCCCTGGTCTAGCGCTAGTGAAAAGGAGATAGACTCCCCTTGCCAATTCCAACAATAGGCCACTCCGTCTACTTTACTTTACTTGCTTTATAAACAACTATAATTTTTAGTATTATTTGGATTATTCGGACTATTGTCCTCATCTTCATTGTTATCTGTACAACGTTTCGGCTGATACATCCTCTGGCCTTCTTCAAGTATTTCTTCTCAGACTCAAGAACCTTCTATTCGAACATGGGAACCTTATCGTAATTGGGAGCCATCACGGAACTTTGAACTAGGCAGAGGAAGAATAAAAACCAACTAAACCTCAGCACTGCTAAAATTGGCTATGATACTTAGAAGAGCCCCTGGAGATGTTAAAGACTTGCTGTCACTCAGTCTCCAGTGAAATACTTGAAAAGAGTAAAATAAATCCAACTTAAAGCAATCTTAACGTTTTTACATGGGACGCATTTATTTTTCAATCGTTTCAAATCAAAATGCTATATATTTCCTTAGCCAAGCTGTAAAGAAAGTAAATATAATTTTCTTACTCTGCCCCCACAGATTAAATAGGAGTTTGTTGAAAGAATTGAACTGTTACTTCTCAGTGGATGTAAAGGATGGTCATATCAAAAGATAGCAGATGTTTTTAAGCTATGTAATCCCAGGAGGGCCCCCCTCCCCCAATTGATGTTTTAACGGTGGGGAGATGGGGGGGCGAGAAAGTTTAATGCATCAGGTTCATATAAATTGTACAAAAAACGCATCAGACTTTGCATCTCAAATCATTGAGACTATTTATATTTTCAATCAAACAAAATTTTGCTGAAACATTTATTGAAAACTAGCAGAGCGATCCGGTGTTGCCAGGGATCCAACAAGTTAAAAAATAAATCTCTTACCCATATCTATATAAAAAAATACTAGACAAAACATGATCCATTGGATCACCCATTCAGCTCTGGGTAGATAATTGAGATTAGGGAAAAGGGAGTTAGCAAAGCCAATAAAAAAATTTTTTAAATAAATACGGCCAGACGAAACCTTAAAATCATTTTGTTAGCTTTCTAAGAAAGGAAATGTTTGACATCATTTAAGCTACGGGTTGCTGGTTGAGAAATTTAACATAGAAATACATTTCAAATTCTCCCGGTTCTCTCTCTCTCTCTCTCTCTACTCTTCAGAGAAACTAACATTATATAATGAGGAGGTAGTCAAGACATACATAGAGGAGAAGAAAATGATAGACAGAGAGTAAAGTAAGAGATTGGTCGGTTTTTTACTTAATTGGAAATCACGACTAATTAGAACCAATTAAAACAAAATTTTTTTTAAACATAATTCAATTCTAAAAGTAAGGAATATTTTAGTATAATTTTTGTGCCATTAAACTAAACAGTAAAAAAGCCTTTAGGAAGCAAAAGTTGATTAACTCAGCTTTAGTAGTAGTAGTATAATAATAATAATAAATAATAATAATAATATGACGTTTACGGAATTCAAAGTCAGTCTTCGTAGTTATGAGGAAACAGAAAGTATGTACTCTGGGGAACCAGAAAATAGAACTATACAACTAAAAACCCAATTCAAAAAGGGTAAAATCAACCCTCGCTATGATCTGTGGTCGAGAATGTTTCTCAAACATAGGACTTTATAGTCACAGGAGGCGCTGCAACCTCAGGGGCACACAAAAACTTTTATCATAGTCTTTCGAGACTGAATTGCCAATGGAAATAATAATATATATAATATATATAATATATATATATATATATATATATATATATATTTCATTCCTCACATTTCTACCACATATATAAATATGTATATTATAAATCACAATTTTCAGGATTGCAGGTCCAGATTTAGCCCGGAATGTTCTTAATCTGCTCATGGAGTCAGTCTGATTTCAAAATGGTATGATATGTTAAGCTACAGTCTCTAGGAATAAATCTGAAAAAAATGTGACATACTGATACTCAGATTTATCATTATAGATATGCATTTTGCCTATGTGTCCAGACTTTAGAGACACACTGTAAAGACACAAGTAGGAGGATTAAAAAAAAAAAAAAAAAGCCATATGAATCTTCTTACATTTTTGTTTAAAATTTAAAGATAAATATTTATTTTTTCAGCATTACAGAAGTTATTTATATTCTCCAAGTAAAAAAATAAAAAAATAAAAATTGTGTCTGATTAAAAAGCTTTGGTACCAAGAACAATGGGGATTTCCCCAGATACTAAAATAGCATCACTGGAAAATCTGGTATTAGTCAGGGCAGTACCCACAGGGGACAAAATGATAAAGTTCACATTTCAAAAAAGAGAGACATTGATATAGTTTGGATGGTGGTTTTATTTTTAAGGCATATCAACCAGCAATGTGGTGTCAAGAGACGGAGGCAATTAAGGGATCACTGGAGTAAAACTATACCAACGGACTCCTGTTGAATTTACACTTTATATGGCCCTAGTTTAGTCTGTAAAGTGATGCAGTGCACATTCCTTATAGATTATTTTTAAAAAATCATGGTTTTTATATTTACTAGCAAAACAAAAAAAAAAAACACCCTCTGGGCGATGTAAAATAAATATTGCCCGAGGGGATGGGAGTTGAAAATTTAATATCAGAGAGTTTGTATCATAAGTAAAGTAAAATCATCAAATTTATCAAAAGGAGTAAAAAAAATAAATTTATCAAAAAGAGTAAAAATAAAATAAATTTATCAAAAAGAGTAAAAAATATTAAAAAATTGAAATGGGAGTTGAAAATTTAATATCAGAGAGTTTTGTATCATAAGTAAAGTAAAATCATCAAATTTATCAAAAGGAGTAAAAAATAAAATAAATTTATCAAAAAGAGTAAAAAATATTAAAAATTGAAATGGAAACTTAGTTCTGATAACTTTAAATATATATTAAGACAAAACAAACTATATATAGATAGATAGATAATACCAGGTATGTATTTATTAAAACTTGTTTAAAAAAACAATGAGGACTGTCTAACATTACATGCTCAAATTTTGAGTGTATTTATTCTACGTTATGACATTTTAGGTAGTGTGACGTAATCAGTGACGTCGTTTTTGTTACAGACAAAAACCGGAAGCGAATCGCCATTATTAATAGATTTGTAGGGCATAATCACTTAATTGCAAAAAGAGAGAAGTCAGAGTTCAACAATACCAAAAATAAAAGAGTCAGAGCCCTGATATCAACCCTCAGGTTATTTTCATAAAAGGACACTGGTTTCTTTCAGTACTTGCAGGTCATCCAATTAAGTATTGATCAGGCTCTTCATTGCTTAACTTCGATGATCTATTTTCAGTGTGGCTTGACCGAAATAACAGTTTGGTATTTAACAGGTTGTTTTGTTTTGTTTGTTTATGGCATATCAATCTCAGTGGGTCATTTTATGCTGGCAAAGTTTTGTAAGATTCATAGCAATAGTTTGGAAGAAAATTTTTATACTCAATTTTTTCTTTTGTAAACAAATTTTCTATTTAACCTATAGATGGAACCATAACAGGTTCTACCACTTTGGGTCAGAGTGGACCTGGGAGCAATGGTGATAAAGGGGTGCTCCACATTCCCCAGACCTCCACAACTAGAACCTCACCATCAGTTAGAGTTTAACATCATACCCAGGACATGAAGACCCTCAGCTACCACCTTCTAGCACCCATATGATAAAATGGTTGGGGCTTGCCATAAAGGCAATAGGGTCAGGACAATCAGATAGTTGCTAGGGCTTGACGTGACCAGCCAATTGATCAGAGGGGGCCTCTCCGACCAACCATTTAGCCTAAATAAGGGGCAAAATGAGGGTTGCATACCATGAACTACTCATCCACACTACTTCTCTCTCTCACACACACACACTCCTTCTATTACACACACACACACACACACACTCCTTCTATTACACACACACACTCCTTCTATTACACACTCTCTCCTTCTATTACACAAACACACACACAACACATTCTCTCTTTTCTAGCATATAAAAAGAATGTTTAGCATTAAAATAATTCTATACCAATATCACACAATGCCCAATTCACTGGTATTATGACTAGAGAGGGTAAACTATTGGAGTTTAAAATCAAATGCTATGAAGCGTGGAGGGTTTCAGTAAGTGGTAGTTCCCAAATACCTTTGTAACTCATGTGTCTTCTTATGGTATATGCACACATACACTGATGGAAAAGGAAATTAGAACAACCTAAAGGACTATGATAATTTTGACTTCGGTATGGAATGTGCATGGGGGTCAGAGTACACTATTCATACACCCCTTGTTTTAAAACCTGTGCATATATTAATCTGTACTGATCATTTACTGTAATTCAACTATATTTTCACCTGGGAACTACAACGTTCCTGGTTCTATACTGACCCTCACCAACTCAGCATATGAGTAATACAGGGATCTATGCAGTAAAGTAAGGAGCTGATGGTAGGTATGGCACTCCAACACAGACGCTAAAACACAATCTCCTTGGTTTAGCACTAGTGAAAAGGGGATAGACTCTTGCTGTCTAGCTGATACCGACTTTAGGCCACACCAACGACTTTACTAACCTGTACTTTTAATAAAGCATACTAGGCATAATAATTATTGATATAGGTATAATAGACTGTGACCAAGGTTCAAATCCAGGACAAGGCAGTGTTAATTTCACTAAAAAGGCATGAATCCATTATATATATATATATATATATATATATATATACATTAGGTACCACCAATTTGACCCTGTGCAATTTACCCCCCACCCCTACATTTAACACAATGAAATTTGCAGAAAAATTAATATTTTCTTGAAAATTTTTTTCCATTCGAAAGAAAAAACATTAAACAAACTCCTGATGATTTTTAAAATTTTTTATCAGCTTATGAAAGTAATGAAAATTATGATTGAAAAACAATGTTTTCATTTTTGAACTGTTAAATCAACTGAAATTTAACATAACTAAAAACAAGTTACGATAAGAGGATTTAAAAAAAAATTCTATGAAAAATCAATTAATGGCCCGATTTTCACAAAAATTTTCTTAAATGTTTACCATTGGATGTAAATACATCTGAAATAGTTTTTTTTTCTAAAATATATTAGGGGAAATATCACCCCACCTATTTTATTTTATGAGATAAAAAAAAAATGATGCGGAAAAAAAAATTTGTACTTTTTTTTTTATAAAGATAAGAGGCTGAATAACTATATCAATGAAATTGTATAACGTAACGAGCTATAGGTTCAAATCCAGGACAAGACAGTGTTAATTTCACTAAAAAGGCATGAATCCACCTGTTCTTCATCCCCTCCAAGCTATCGATAAACAGTAGGGCAGATAGATATTTTTAGCCTTGATATGACAACACAAATTGACCTTGTGTGACATCTTTGATGGGAGAGGGCTTGGGTAAATGCATACTTTAATGTTTATTATACAAGATTCAAAACAACAAACCTCGTTGTCCGCAACAATTTCTCTCCCCAGACAAGTCGGCTTAGTGAGACCAATGTAGTATACAGATTTAAATGTCCCCTAGGAGATTGCAGTCTCCCAGAAAATGAAAATACATACATTGGCTTCATCTCAACCACATTGTCACGTCGTCTAACCCTCCATTTAACAGATAATAGCTCCATTTCACAACACCTAAAATTACATTCATGCCCCCACACTAATTACCAAAATATTCTAACGGAAAATACACACATTCTGCACAAAGAAAAAAAATAAACAAAAACTCCAAATACTAGAAGCTCTATACATAAAACAATACAAACCATCCTTAAACAAAATTAATTTCCAATGCAGTACACACATCTAAAATGCCTATAACACCTTTTCCATCAATATATATATGTCATCCACAGACACTGTGTTTCGACGTATCATGTCTCTTCAGTGTGGCTAGACATTTGTAAGCTACCAACAGCTGGTAGAGAAACCTGATTAATTCATCCTCAGTTAGGCTGCTTAACCACTCGGCCATCGTCACCCACAGAATGGGAAGGGAATTTTAACTTTTAAATACACACACCTGTCTGTATGTAAAGGTTGCCATAGAGTGCTCCATCCTTTTTATAGGAGAGCGTTGCATTTACTCTTTAGTTGGCGGTCGTCAGCGAAATCCCCTTCAAAGTGCATATGGGGAGCATATATATAACTCCAGCTATGGGTTAAATAGTAGGCCAGACTGGGCCCTTCAGTCTTGGGTAGGTAACCAGTCTAGGAGAGGGATAACTCTGAATTCAAAATTCTTGAGGTCGGTCGTTGATTTAGTTTGTGGCAACCCTTGATGCACCAATTCTTTCCTATCGACTGTGCCAAAAAGTGTGGATGGTCCAACACAAGCCTTCACAACCATAAACAAATCACTGTATGGATGTTCATTGTATGAACACTCATACGCCGATCGATGAGAGAGTCCATCATATATATATATATATATATATATATATATATATATATGAAACCATATCAGTTTCCTACCTGATGATGGCAAACTGTATTGCCGAAAGCGCTCGTTTTGAAACCTTTGGTGGACTATTACACCAGTTACACCCCGACACCAAAAAGATGGCCCGAAAATTAGAAAGGATCAACCAAAAACTTGTCTGACAAGAATTGTCTGTACAGTTTAACAAAACTTGTATAAAAGAAAAAATGCTGCCAAAATACTAATATATATATATATATATAATATATATAATATATATATATATATATATATATATATATGATGGACTCTCTCAGAGGACGTATGAGTGTTCATACAATGAACATATAAACTCAGTGTATATATATATATATATATAATATATATATATATATATATACACACACTGAGTTTATATGATAAGTAGTGAATGTTCTTTCCATATGAGAGAAATAAAAGTTACTTCCTTTCCTACTCCATATCTAGCTTGTTTACTCTTAAGATTTTATAGGTATAACTTACACTAGTTAGAGGCACTTGACACTTACAGTGTAGGAAATCTTTGTAATATTAACTATCCACAAAAACTACAGGAAGGTATTCATGTTATCAAATCTGGTTTTATTTCAAGACATTTAGCAAATGTGAAGAGGGAAAATAAAAAAACAATCAATTCTCGCTAATTTACTAGTTATTTTCTAATGTAAACTAATAAGATACAAGCAATTAATGTTTTTGGATGAAGCTTTCATAATTAATTACTATAAATTTAAAAGAAACTAAATTAGAAATTAGCTTAACACTTAAGATATTTCATGTATAAGTGTTTAAGTTTAACTTAGCTGAATACAGCTGTAAACAAAGTTTTGTTGTTGTTTAAATACAAGACAGTGAAAATATGTTTTTGATAGATACGTTCAATTCTTGCAGAGTTCATGGTCTTTTGTGACTGGCCTTAACCCTTTTGAAGGCAGATATTGTAGAATAATCATACTAAGTCCAATTACCGTCGAATTGGCAAGACAAGACAGCAAGCAGTCGTAACCCAATACGATTCTGGTTTGCTGCAAAGACTACTGCAAAATGGCAGGATATTTATGAAGCCTCAGAGGATCATACAAACCAAGCAGCCAATAAGGAGTCATGGAATGGAATCACCCAAATGCATGAGTGGACTATTCTGAATTCCTATAAGTACCAGTTGTCTTGACACTGGTTCAGTTGTGCTTGGCCAGTCACATTGTTCAAACCAATAGTAGACTGACTGACTGACATCTTTCAATAGATATGACAACAAAAAATGTTGCTCTGCCTCTGTACCAGTGGCAACAAAAATGTTAGTCTACCTGCAAAAAGGAGTAATTTTGAACTTTAAGTGACTAAATTCTTACCATAAAATTGTACTTGTGCATTATTTGAAAAGATGGCTGCCATTGTTTACAAGCTTCTTCTCGGAAAAAGAACAAAGGGACTTAACTCTCATTTAAGTCTTAAAAGGACTTAATTCTCAAAGCAATGAGAGTTAAGTCCTTTTGTTCTTTTTCTAATTTAAAGCATTATTTTAAATTCCAAAATATCATGTCTTTAATAACAATTAAGTTCATTTCAAATAATGCGCAAGTACAATTTTATGGTAGGAATTTAGTCACTTAAAGTTCAAGATTACCCAGAAAGGTAAACATGCAAGGGTTCTAATTTAATAAAAATACTAACACACACACTTTATTTATATATATACATGTATGGTGATTGCCACTTCTTTACAGATGAAGGCCATTTCTACAAAGTTCGGTTGTGATCACACAAGTGGCTCAGAAGTCCAGTTTTGCTTTTACATGTCTTGTTGTATAAAAAAACATGTGAGACCCCTGACTTTCACTCATACACACACGTTTTCACATGGTCATCTGTCACCATGGGACGGCATATGCCTTAAAATCATCACTGCTATAATGATCTAGATTCTCACTTGGTGCCCTACACATGGGAATTGAACAGAAAATTGGTTTATTGTCTAAGATCATGTATTGCTCTAATAAAAATCTTGATAGAATTTGTAGAGTTCTGGTTACATACAAACAATGACAATTTTAGTAATAGATAAACTCCTAAAGATTATTCTACACACAATTTAATTTATATTTAAATGGTATGTAGATAAGCCCGCCCCTCGTGGTGGGGGTCCAGTGGCTTCGGTCCTGGATCTTTACAAGTTAATAGCGTTGATCCCAGGGGGCTATCCCCCCAGGCAATACCTGACTCCTCGATTTAAAGGGGCAGGGCTGGGTTTATTGCCCAGCGCCTGAGGCGGCCCCCTTGAGGGAGAATGCCGACAGGTTTGTGGGTGGTCCCACGTTAATAGGGCCTTTGTGCCTAACCCGTACAAGTGGAGTACAAGGTAAATACAATTTATAGTTAAATTTTGGTGCTTGTAGGGTAATGGTTATCATCACAGGATCTGGAGAAGGCTATTTGCGGTAATTTATGAGGAAGTGCGTCCTGGTCTCCTGTCTCAGAAATTGCTACCCGGTGACTATTAAAATAACGTCCCCAGCTATGTCATCTCGGTGGTGTTACTTGAAAGAAAACAACAACTTAGGGCATTAAATGTATTTTAGAGGGGAGGGGCTTCTCTCTTTTTTGTCGTAATTCTTATTTATTTATCATAATTTGTTTAGAAATTTATTTATAGAATATTTATAGAAATTTGTCGTAATTCTTGTTTAGATATGAAGATGGATATCTATTTATCTATCTATCTTAATTTGTTCATTTTTTACTTTGTTTATATATATCTATCCACCCATCTCCATTTGTTCATATCAAAAAAGAGAAGCCTACCCCCCTCTAAAACACATTTAACACCCTAAGTTGGTCGTTTTCTTTCAAGTAACACGGCCAAGATGGCATAGCTGGGGACGTTATTTTAATAGTCACCGGGTAGCAATTTCTGAGGCAGGAGACCGGGACGCACTTCCTCATAAATTACCCTATTTGCATTTCACATAGTTCTAATACCCTTGGGAAAGACAGAAGTTAGTTGCTTTGTTTTACAGTATTATCAATCCTCTTTTGGGTCATTTAATGCCTAATCAAGTAAAGGACTCGGTTACTTACAGTACTTGATATTGCTTAAGTGGTTACCCAGTTAAGTATCGAACAGGCTCATGGCTGCTTAACTTTGGTGATCTAATGGGAACCATTACTTTCAGAATGACTTTACCGTAATAAGGAAAACTATGAATCCAACTATAGGTAAATAATAGGGCAGACTGAGCTCTTTAACCTTGGTATGGTAACAGGTCTAGAAGGAAAACTAAATTCAAACCTGTTAAACTCCACTTAAAAATTGACCTTGCGTCACATCCTGCTCACACAGAGGGGTTGGGTAAATAGATACATTTTAAGTTAAATTAGAGCATATCTAGACTGCAATGAGACACCAGTATCAGTTGCATCGTTCTAATGACACAAATACCAAAGATTCATTCAAGCTGTATATTTTGTATCAGGACATACCAGTAGTTACAACCCTCAGAAGGAAGGTAAGATATTTATTCATGAGAAGGAGGAATATGTATGAAGAAAAAGTTTGTTTTTTTGTTTTTTGTTGTTTTTTTTTTTTAACTTGGTTAATTCCAAAAGAGAAGTAATAAATTTATCTTTGGAGCCATCTCATCTACCTATTTCTTCAAATGTAAAGATTTCTGCTTGATGTAAACTTTATGGTAAAGAGATTAGGGGGGGAGGTCTGAAAATGGCTTAGGTCTTTGGAATTGATTGGTTGGGAGGGGGGGGGGAAGAGCAAGCATTAAGTGATTTCTGGTTGGGACAGAATCCATGATGGTGCCAAGAGCAATAAATAAATTAGAACAAGAAAAAGAAAGAGGGTATGGTAATGAAAGTGTTGATAGGTACTGACTTCTGCTACCAGTGGAAGGTTGTTGAGAAGGAACCACAACAAGAGTGTTAGGGTATGAGGATAGGGGTGGGAGGGGGCAGATAGGATCTATCACAAATAAAACCCAAGGATAAAGACAACTTAATGATTCTTTGCCTAGATTAGAATCAGATAGAAACCAAATTCTCATTGAGACATCCAAATTTTTTATGTTCTTTTCATGACAATGATGCCCACCCAGATTGTGTGTGTGTGGGGGGGGGGGGAAAAAAAAAACTGTTCACTCTGTGGAAGATTGAACTCCCCAAAAGTTACAAGATCTACATTCTGAAAATCAGTACCAGATAATTTATGTTAGTATCTTTTACAACTAAATTCTGGTTCAATACCGGCCATCACCAACTCAGCGAATGAGTAGCACAGGGATCTGTTCGGTAAAGAAAAAAACCAGAATGTGACACAAGATAAATTTATTTAGTAGAGTTTAACAGGTTTGAATTCAGACTTTTCCTTCTCTTAAATCATTATTAGTTATTTGAAACCACATAATTGCTTGCAAAAAAAATAAATAAGATATAAGTAAAGTCGTCGGGGTGGCCTAATGTCGGTATCAGCCATGCAGCAAGGGAGTCTATCCCCATTTCACTAGCGCTAGACCAAGGAGATTATTTTAGCGTCTGGAGGTGGAGCGCCACACCTACCATCAGCTTCTTACTTTACCGCACAGATCCCTGTGCTACTCATACGCTGAGTTGGCGAGGACCGATATCAAACTAGGACCCTTGTGGTTTCTAGCCGAACGCTCTACCAACTGAGCTAACCCGGCCCATTTATATAATGGCATTAAATAACCCAACAAGGGTTGACATGTTGTAAAACCAACCAAGAAAAATCAATAGCTCAGATCTCTGTATTTAGCAATGTGAATTCAATTAGCAACGTGAAACTAATTCTTTTCATTTTTGTCATAATACCAAATATGAAGCAATATAATGTTTACCACCTACAAAAGCAGCTCAAATTTCATTTAATTGTTTATATCATTTTTCACATACATTCTTTTGAAAAGGCATGAGTTCAACGTGCCCTGCCTTCTCACCAGCTACAATAAAAATTAATTAAGTCAGAGATTTTTCCTCTGAAGAGAAAAAAATGGATATCACAAAATCTTACTAACTGAAGGACAAGATTCCACACCCCAAGCAGGGCACTCTGAAAAACCTTTCTATGCTTATCGGATTTAATCTTATTATAATGGAGATTATGTGTCCGTCTGTAAACGAAACATCACCACCAATATCGCAATTCTTAGTTATTTACATTATATTCTAAATGGTTATTAAATAATCAGAATTTAATCTTAATTAGAATCTTATTTATTAACAAATAAGTCTCTAAACTTTAACGGAGATAAATTTGACTCAAAACAGCACGTGTTTAAAATCGTTCGATGCGTGTTATATATCATTAAGAAATTATGTTTACATAGTACGTGTGAATAATTTGCATACTGGTTTTGATAAAGCCATGTTTAATAAATAATTACTGTGTTATTTATTTCTAATATTATTGTTTTATTCTTAAATGTATTAAAAGCAACCTTAGGTATAATTTTATATTGAAATCAATTAGAATAAAGTAAAAATAAGTGTAATCTTTTTTGTGTTTGTATTTAATTTTATTAGTCTTTCTAATTCAATGTAATATTTAATTGTATTAAAACTTAAATACTTGTGTCCGGAGGGTACATTTTTTTGCTAGTATATATATAATTAAAAAAAAGAAAAAAAAAAAAAAAGAAAAGAATTCTTGCACAAAAAGAAAACCATCAGAATAAGATTATTTGAACATATGTTATAATTTCTTCTCTTTGTTGTTCTGGGATGTATGATTTTTTTTAATACCCTGTCTGGTGGCGCTAGGAGTAGCAGTGATGCCTTGAGCTACCGAAACCGAAACCGTTATCATTCCTATTTGGCGGCTGATGAGGGCAAGGTATCACACATTGTATGATGAAAAAAAAAAAAAAATCTACAGATAAAAAAGAAAGAAAGTGAAGCAGCGAAGAACCAGGTTATTATTTTGATGGGTGACCAAAAAGCAGGTACTGTAAACTAGTGCTTTGTCAACTATCTGATATGGAATACCGGCAGGATATTTTTCCAAAGTGCCGGTAGCAAGTGAGTTTGTGTATAGCATTTATTTCCAATCAACTTCCCAAGTATTTCAATCTGTTGTATTGTATATCACAGCATGTGAAAAGAATAATATCTAACAATGCAAAAACATTTTATGCATTTTGATGTTTACATTACATGTTACATATATCTTATTATAATGGAGATTGTGTGCTTTTTTGTCTGTAACCGAAACTATATCACTACTCAAGTTACAATTCCCTTAGTTATTGACATCACATTCTCAATGATTTTATTTTTATTTTAACCTCTATTATTAATAAAATTGTTTTACATTATTAATACTGTTAACCATATCTACATGATATTTTCCACGTACCCCACTTGTACGGGTCAGGCACAAGGCCCTATTTATGTGGGACCACCCACAAACCGAAGCTCATGGGGTGGCAGGTGAAAAATTGCGTCGATCCCCGTCGGCATTCCCCCTCAAGGGGGGCGCCTCAGGCGCTGGGCAATAAACCCAGCCCTGCCCCTTTAAATCAAGGGGGCAGGTGTTGCCTGGGGGGATAGCCCCCTGGGATCGACGCCGTTAATTATGTCAATGGTCCAGAGGCCGAAGCCACTGTTAACCATATCTACATACTAACAACATACAATTATGTTTATATATACAACAAAATAGCGGTTTACAGTGTGAACGGGAAGGCTAATTTGCATATTGATATAAAAAAAAATCAAATTTAATAAATATGTGCTTAGTATTATTGATTTCTAACTGTTTGGTTTTATTTTAATGAATATAAGCAAAAATCTCTTCAATGAATCTTAAATGAAATCCATTAGCAAGAAAAAATAACTGTCATTTTATTCTTTACTTCCTCTTTTAACTAAATACTTAAATTAGAAAAAATAACAATGAAAGACGAGAGTGATGGAAGAGTAACTTTCAGTTGTTCTATATTTCGATTATACCCGCCTCTGTTTCAAATATTTTTATCTGCATTCTTATTTAGTTTCATTAGCCTTTCTAATTTAATATGATATTTTATTACATTAAAACTTAAATACTTGCACCCAGAGTGTGCATATATTTGCTAGTTATAATAATGTGAAACTGGAAACTTACCAAGTACCTACAGTCAATGATTTATGTACCAGTACCGATATGTATACAACCACTTTGAATAGTGTCAACTTAAATAATCTGAGGCCTGTGTGCCTGACTAGACAAGTTAAGCAGTGATGAATCTGCTTAATACTTTAACGGGGGACCAGGTGAGAAAAGCAGATACTAATAGTAATTAGAGTATCTTCTTGTCATAATCGGGAGCCATCATAGAACTTTGAACCTAACCCTATCATGACAAGAAGGTTCCCGAGTTCAATGAAGGTTCCCTGAGTCAGACAAGAAATACCTGAAGAAGGCCGGAAAGCATATCAGCCGAAACGTTGTAATAACAATGAAGAGAAGGACAATAGTCTGAATAATACAAATAATACTAATTATCAAGCCTCATCTCAAAACTTCAGAGAAACAGGGATTTGTAACTTCAGATTGCCAAAACCAACAGATTGAGTATATATATATTTACCAACTCCACCGCACGAGCAGGATGCAACACAAGGTCAATTTCTTAAGCGGAGTTCAACAGGTTTGAATTCAGAGTTTTCCTTCTCCTAGACTGGTTACCTAGCCATGGTTAAAGAGTCCAGTCTGCCCTGCTATTTACCCATAGCTGGATGGAGAATTGGATTCATACCTTTCCCAAGGGTATTAGCGCTATGTGAAATGCCAACAGCTTCGTCCAGGAATTGAACTCGCGTTGACGAGTCCATTTCCTACGACTCTAACCATTAGACCACGCGCCTCCATATCCAACAGATTGAGTATATAAGTATAATAGTTATGCCTTTAAGAGCATGACCAAAGGTTTTTCTACAAGACTACGTAAAAGATATGATTATCAGTTTTAAACTTTTAAATCTTTCTTTTAATTACCATTGGAAACTTAAAAAAAAAAAAAAAAAAAAAAATAATAATAAACAAAGTAGATGGTATGTATATTTACCAACTCCCCCGCACGAGCTGGATATGACACAAGGTCAATTTCTTAAGCGGAGTTCAACAGGTTTGAATTCAGAGTTTTCCTTCTCCTAGACTGGTTGCCTAGCCAAGATTAACTCTTAATGTCCTATACCGCCTCATTCCACCCGGCCGGAAGTCACATTCATTTTCCTAATCTACCCCAAATGATAGCCTTTGTTTAAATGTAATATTAAACATATTTAGAAGTCTTGATTTGAGGGAGATAACAAGTATCTTTAGATGCAAAGGACATTTTTAGCCATCTCTTGATAAATCCTTATAGGAATGGAGCTCTGGACTTAGAAAATTCTTAACAGGATGTTAAGAGTTAAAGAGCACAGTCTTCCCTACTATTTGCCCATAGTTGGAGGGAGAGTAGGATTCATACCTTTCCCAAGGGTATTAGTGTTAAGTGAAATGCAATTACAAGGATTTGAACTCAGGGCGACAAGTCCATATCCCATGACTTTAACCATTACACCAGGTGCACATGTAAAAAGTTCCATCATATTTATGGAACATTGGTAGGATCTAGAATACGAAAGTGATGATTTATTGTATTAGTTTGGAACATCCTACAGCAGCATTCAGTCCCTCTTCATTTGAAGCCACTCTGTCCTTTATTTTGCAAGAGTCCTTTGTTCTCTCAGTCACTTCCAATATCTTAGAGACCCAACCTACATTTTGGTGGTCTGCACACAGCCTACCAAGAAATTTTGTGCAGTGGAAATCCATTTGTTACAAAACAAGTAATTGTTTGACCCTACTACAGCAAATTCTAGAGATTTGGGGCATCCATCCCACATGACCAAACATGGACCACCATAGCTGTGCCACCCTTGTTAATAGTGAGACGGGCCTTGCATATCCTGAAGAGAGACTTGTTGAAGATCAGGTTGTTTGGACATTAGTGTCTAGTGATAGCTCTCAGCTGTTTGGAGTGTCTGGCATCAAGTTTAAATATAACAACTGTAAATATCCCATAAATAGGATGGTGGTAGCTTTTGGGTTAATAGGCACCTCTTGTTGTAATTGTTAGCAAGCTAGTTTAGCAGACTATTGTTAGTGAGTTTGATTCTCACTGGATGTCCCAAACTTTTGGCTTTGTGCCACAACTAACCTTAGCTTGGTAAATAATTACTTATTGGGTTAACAGCTGAAGAATAGATAGGTTGAAAACTTTGACAAAAAAAAATTAAAAGATAATAAAAATAGTTAGTCCCCAATCTCTAACAAAAAAAAAAAAAAAGTGGGTGAGTTTGCTTGCTACCGGCAAAAAAAAAAAAAAAAAAAAATAGAAATAATAAAAATAGTTAGTCTTAGAACTGTCCCAATCTCTAGCAAAAAGGAAAAAAAAAAAGGGGTGGAGAGAGGTTGCTTTCAGTAATTTATGAGGAAGTGGGTCCCGGTCTCCTGCCTCAGAAATTGCTACCCGGTGACTATCAAAATATGTCGTCTCGGCCGTGTTACTTGAAAGAAAACAACCAACTTAGGGTGTTAAATGTATTTTAGAGGGGGTGGGCTTCTCTTTATGAACAAATGGAGATGGGTGGATAGATATATATAAACAAAGTAAAAAATGAACAAATTGAGGTAGATAGATAGATAGATAGATAGATATCCATCTTCATATCTAAACGAGAATTACGACATATTTCTATAAATAAATTTCTCAACAAATTACGATAAATAAATAAGAATTACGACAAAAAAAGAGAAGCCCCCCCCCCTCTAAAATACATTTAAAGCCCTAAGTTGGTTGTTTTCTTTCAAGTAACACCACCGAGATGACATAGCTGGGGACGTTATTTTAATAGTCACCTGGTAGCAATTTCTGAGGCAGGAGATCTGGACATACTTCCTCATAAATTACCTTGCTTTTCTACTGAAAAAAAAAAAAAAAAAAAAAAAAAAAAAAAAGAAAGAAAAAGAGGCAGGGTTGAAATTAAAAAATAAAAATAGTTAAAACTGACCCCAATCTCTAGCAAAATTAGAAAAAAAAAAAAAAAAAAAAAAAAAAAAAAAAAAAAAAATGGGGGGTGAGGTTGCTTGCTACTGGGGAAAAAAATTTAAATAATAAAAATAGTTAGAACTGTCCCAATCTCTAGCAAAAAAAAAAAAAAAAAAAAAAAAAAAAAAAGGGTAGGGTTGAAATTACTTGCTACAGAGGTGATGATATGAAGTGTCGCTGCTGAAATCGTCTTGACCCCCCCTAAAACCCTTTCACGGTTAGGAATTTCTGACCCTCTGATTCTGATGATAGATTTGTTGTTGTAGTAGTAGTTAGGAGTTGAAATGTTTATCTTGGAAACTTACTTGCCCTACTGACTCTTTGCCAGACATTTTTTTATTTTTTTTTTGTTTATTTATATTGGACTCATCAGTGCTTTTTTATCACACTTTCAACTTGTTTCATCATCTTAAAGGCCATTTTCCAATACTGGAGACTCCATCTCCCACCCCCTAGCCCCTCCCCTCGGCTTAAGTGTGTATATGTAATTCTTCACCCACCCAACCCCTGGTTATAAGTTCTACATCTTCTATACACCAAATAGTTTGGACATGCTGTTTCTCTATTTGTTTCTATTATATACTTCATGTAGCCTAATGGTTAGCAAGCTAGATTAGCAAACCATAGAGAGTGAGTTCGATTCTCACTGGGTGCCTTGTGCCATATCTAAGCTAAGAGGTAAAAAATAACAATTTCCTCGTAAATTCCTACAATAAAATAAACAGAACCCTCATTTTATGTCCGTGTTTTTGCAATAAATGTTTTATTTTTCTTGCACCCGTTATTTTACAATACTAAATATATTTTCTTTATTCTTTAATAATAAATAAAATATATTTAGTATTGTAAAATAACGGGTGCAAGAAAAATAAAACATTTATTGCAAAAACACGGACATAAAATGAGGGTTCAGTTTATTTTATGGTAGGAATTTACGAGGAAATTGTTCTTTTTTACCAGCTAAGCTTAGTAAATAACTATTATATACAGTGGTACCTTGACTTATAAGTGTCTGAACTCAAGAGTTTTCCTAGTTACCCGATTTACTGCTTTGTCTTGAGAGCTAAAATTCTAGGTAATTTATGAGGAAGACCTGTTGATCCAGTTTATTTTGATTTGAAGAAATTCTTTGGTAAATGTTTGCCTTTAACCTCACCCCACCCAACCCCTCCTGGAAATTGTATCTACCCCTGGTTAAGACATTAACAAAGTGGAATTACTGAACTCTTAACCAGTTGGGACAGTGTCATATCAGCAGATATCTTGTCAGCCACTCCAGGGGAAATATTGCTTTCACCACAATCTTGTTCAGTGCCAGAGTAGGATGACCCCCCACCCCCACACACTAAAGACATGGTTGTTTGCATTTCATTTAGCATCAATACTCTTGGGAAATGTATGAATACATCCCTTATACCTACAACTATGGGTAAATAGGACCGAATGGTTTATTTAGCCTTGATTAGACAACTAGTTTAGGAGAAGGGAAAAAAAAACTCAAACCAGCTTAAAAATTAACCATGTGTCACATCTTGTGCATGGTGTAGTGGGATGGGTAAATACATATATTAGGCATAACCAATTTGTAGTTTGCTTTTCAGTTTAAAACAGAATTAAAATTAATTAAATTGATTATTTAAGGTCATTTTTAAAAAAAATGAATTAAAATTAATTAAATTGATAATTTAAGGTCATTTTTAAAAAAACGAATTAAAATTAATTAAATTGATTATTTATGGTCAAATTTTTGTTCAAGTCAAAAAGTAGTAACATAATGAGCATCATCAAAAAAAAATTTTAAAATAAAAAAAAGCAAAATGATGTTAAACATGTAATTTATTTTTAATACATTTAAAACTATTTTTACAGTCAATTTTGCTCAAATATGGTTGTAAACACTGCTTAAAGATGCCGAAAAATCTATTTTACAAAACAAATTTAAACCCCCAATTAAAAAAAAAATACCTCAAATCAGGGAATTATCTGATTTTAATGAAATTTTCAGTGCTATCAATGAATGACTTTTATAATGCATTTTCGACAAATTGGATATGCCTAACATATATAGATAGGTTGAAATAAAAGAACATCTACTGATACAAGTTATCTTGTCAGTGGTAGTAAGCTGGATAGCTTCCTAAGAAGACAAGTTATCTAAATTTTCTAAGATAACGTGTTATTATTTACAGTTTACATGTCTAGGAATATTATCGTGGTATATAGTGTGTGATGAAACAGTTTTCATACCCAATTTGTTGAATGTCAGAGTAAAATGATCCTCTTCACCCAGAAGATTCAGGATAAATGGAAAATGTTATGGAATAGAGAAAAATAAAAAAAGGTTGGTCTCAGTGAGAAAAAGTAAGGTTATTGATAATTTATAACAATAACTAATACAATTAATAGGGCTGTTGATAATTTATAACAATAACTAAACAATTAATAAGGCTGTTGATATTTATAACAATAACTAATACAATTAATAGGGCTGTTGATCATTTATAACAATAATACAATTAATAGGGCTGTTGATAATTTATAACAATAACTAAAACAATTAATAGGGTTGTTGATAATTTATAAACAATAACTAAAACAATTAATAGGGCTGTTGATCATTTATAACAATAACTAATACAATTAATAGGGCTGTTGATCATTTATAACAATAACTAATACAATTAATAGGGCTGTTGATCATTTATAACAATAACTAATACAATTAATAGGGCTGTTGAACAATAACTAAAACAATTAATAGGGTTGTTGATAATTTATAACAATAACTAATACAATTGATTGGGTTATTAATAATTTATTCGAACCAAGCCAGAATAGAGATGAAGTCATTTTAAAGTGGATAGCTAGGCACAAATTGAAACCCACCATGTGTGGCTGGCCAAAAAAAAAAAAAAAAAAAAAAAAAAAAACTTCAGTCAGCTCAGTCTCAGGGCAATAAACTCAGGCCTTTTAGGCTAAGGAGAAGGTACTGCCTGAGGGGGTGGATGAAAAATAAAGGAAAAAGAGAGAAAGTTAGATAGGAAAAGACAGACAGACAGTTATTTTTCTGACTTCCCAGCAACCAGACTAGACATGAAGTTATTTTATAGCTAGTAGCCACTCAGAAATTGAAACTCATACTAGCCATTTAAAAAGAAAAATGTCTGGTTCTATTTGCCTTCAAGGGTGCCTCAGGCACTGAGCAATAAACTTAACACTTTTAGGTGAGAGGGGGGGCACCCTGGGACAAACTGAATAATAATCACTTACCAGAATCAATGCAGGATTTTTGTTCACATCAGAAACCATTATTTTAATGCAAACAATATGAAAGATCTATTTGAAAATGTCAACATGGAGGACATTTGTTCTTTTTGAGGGAAATAAAATTATACCATAGAATATAGACATTAACTTAATCAATACCATACAACATGATCTCCAATGGTGCTAACACATTGTTAAGACCAATTACTAAAACGTATAAATATAGATATAAATACACAACATATTTACTTCCTAACTGTTAGGCATGACATAACCCCAGACAGGTTGATATGCCATTAAAATCAACCAACCAACAAACCAACCAAAAGCAGGTAAGTAAGGTTATTAATAAGTGTACAGGTAAAATTTAATGAGAAATGGATTTAATTTTTTTCTTAAGTCTTGGTTTGGTTTGTTTTGTTTTACAGCATATCAACCTCAGTGGGTCATTTAATGCCGATAAAGTTTTGAAATAAATCAATTCTTAATGGATAATACAATTTTTTTAAAATACATTTTTCTATTTAACCCATAGATGGGACCCTAACAGGTACTACCACTCCGGGTCAGAGTGACCAGGGAGCAATGGTGATGAAGGGGGTGCTCCACATTCCCCAAACCTCCAAACTGGAACCTCACCATCAGATAGAGTTTAACGTCATTCCCAGGACATGTAGACCCGCAGCCACCGCCTTCTAGCACCCATATGATAAAAAGGGGTTGGGGGTTGCCATAAGGGCAATAGGGTTGGGAATTTCTTAAATCTGCCAAAAAGACTCATTTGCAGATAATGTACAGATTTATCTAATCATTTATTTATTACTGAACAAATATCTTTTTTATACGAGTTATTTTGGTTACATGGAGGTGCGTAGTGTAATGGTTATCACTATAGGAAATGGACATGGTGAGACAAGTTCAAATTCTGGATGGGGTTATTTGCATTTCACATAGTGCTAATTACTCTTGAGAATAGTATGAATCCAACTATTCTTCTTCCAGCTATGGGTAAATAGTTGGGACAAATTGGGCTTTTTAACCTTGGTTAGGCAACCAGTCAAGAAGAAGGAAAACTAAATGCAAACATGTTAAACTCTGCTCATGCAGAAGGTTTTTTTTTATATTATATATAGATATAAGTTATTTTCGTCAAAGCAAAATAGAAAACTAAGATCATCAAAGTATTCCTTTTCCTGACCTCCACCAAGCGAGATTAACATAGTCTTTTTCACATGGGGGTGGGAACCACACAAAGTTCAGGCAATGGCCAATGCAAAAAAATGTGTGGTCCAGTTAGCATCCCCCTGGATTTTCCAAATCTTAGAAATGTAGGGATTTTTTTTTTTTTTTTTTTTTTTTTTTTTTTAAATGGAAATTAAATGTTCCATTTATACATATGTAAATAATTAGGGGGAAGTTGCAAAAAAGCAATTTTAGAAAACAAAATAATTTTGGCTAATAAGTCCAGGAAAAAATTTTAAAGGCAGAACAAATTTACTGAAACTAATTGAGTGGGAAATTATCTCAGCTTCATTTTTAAAAAGCCACACCTCACTTTCTCCCTGGAAGTAAAGTTTTTTTTTAGGGTTTTTTTCCCCCATTCTTCCTAGAAATATTATTTTAGCTGTTCCTGTCTGTAAAAAATTTAAAAGTAATACAAATTTTAGGAAAGGTCCCAAGAATGTTATAACATGAATCATGACTTAGCAAGTATAAAAATAATAAAATAACTATATACAATTAGAAAATAGCCCACAACCAGATGGGATTATTTGGCATTTGGTATAAATTGTCAATCTTTTGTTCTTAGCATAAAAAAGAATTAAATGAAATAATATAAGTTATGAACTTATGAGTAAATGCACCATAGAGACTCCAGGTTCAGTTTCATCTTTTCAATTATTTATCTTCATCAGTTAAAAGAGAAAAAAAAATAAGACACAGACACGCATACACACACACACGCGCGCACGTATTTATCCAACCAGGATGTGATACAAGGTCAATTTTTAAGCAGAGTTTAACCAGGCTTGAATTCAGAGTTTTCCGTCTCCTTGCCATGCTAAGATAAAAGAGCCTAGTCTGCCCTACTATTTACCTGTAGCTGGGAAATAGGGAATAGATACTTATGTGAAAAGCAAATGGCTCTGTCCAAGAATTGAACTTGGTTTGCTGTGTCCATTTCCAATGAAAATAACCATTACACCTCCTCTATAAGTTAGGGTAGCATTAACATGAAGTCAACAGCGCTTGGCCACTGACAGTTTCTCACCTATGTGATTTTTAAAACTGTCAGTAAGCAAGTGCCATTAACTTCATGTCCCATCAATGATATATATATCTATTTAATATACCAAACTTATTGGTAAATCCTCGCGGTGAGAAAAAAAACAGCAAATAGTTTGATTGTAAAAATATACTACCAAACATCAACTGGGAAGAAAAAAATTTTTGGAAAAAGAAAAGACCAAGATAATCGTACCAACAAAAAATAATCTATTAGTACAATATTTGGCCAAAAGAAAAAACAATTTATATGCATATATATATATAAGATATATATTCATACAAAACTGCCAGGAGACTAAAGCTAATAAGTAAAAAGTGCTCAATACCTAAGTAGAGCAAATAATAAAGTTAATTAGATCTGACTAAGAGTCAGATCTTATAGCATTAAGTGAACTTTTAGTAGGTTCGTCTGACTCATTAGATTTATCTTTATATAATATATGTATGTATATGTGTGTGTGTTAACAAACACCATAGTTACCTTATTTTTATTTACACTTGCATTGTGATAGCCTTCAAAACCAACCACCAAACCAATATAAACACAATGCTTCAAGCAAATTATAAAACACACACACAAATTTCAATTAATTATTATATATATGAGAGAGATAGAGAGAGAGAGATAGAGAGAGAATGAAATTTGACTGTATGAGAAAAGGAAGGAAGCCAATATGAGAAAAAACTGTATGAGAAAAGGAAGAGCTTCTTCCAAATAAATAAAAAAAATAAAATTAAAAAAATAAAATAAAATAAAATAAAATAAAAAAAGGAGAGTCCTTGTTTTTAAACAGCATTTTAAAGTAAACTAGAGATTGTAAAATGTGTAATACATGTAGTATGTATTCTATCCTATCATAATAGGCGCTGTTGTCACAAGAAGTATATTATGACTATAGAAGAAAATATAAAAGTACCAAGTAATGGAGTTTATCCATTATATATTGTTACCAATATGCAACATTCTTCAAGGTCAGAAGAAAAAAAAAAAAAATTAATGATAAAAACAAAAAGATAATGTAAGAAAACAATTAAAAGAGAATTTGTCAAAATTTGTTTAGCAGAAAATGAGATTAGAATTATTTAACTACCAGGTGTACAACAGGTTGCTATTAGTGTTTATTGCCTAATGATTATAGACAGCATGATAATTTAAGGTGTGTGAGAAAGAGAGAGAGAGAGAGAGAGAGAGAGAAGAGAGAGAGGAGGAAAGAGAAAGAGAGAGAGAGAGAGAAGAGAGAAGAGAGGAGGAAGAGAGAGAGAGAGAGGAAGGGAGGAAAGAGAGAGAGAGGAGAGAGGGAGGGAAGGAAAGAGAGAGAGAGAGAGGGAGGAAAGAGAGAGAGAGAGAGAAAGAAAAAAAGAAAGAGAGAGAGAGAGAGAGAGAGAGAAAAAAAAGAAATAGAAGAGAGAGAGAGAGAAAAAAGAAATAGAGAGAGAGAAAGAGAGAGAGGGAAAAAAGAGAGAGAAAAAGAGAGAGAGGGGGGAGAAAGAGAGAAAAGAGAGAGAGGGGGAGAGAGAGAGAGAGGGAGAGAGGGGGAGGAGAGAGAGGGGGGAGAAAAGGAGAAGAGAGAGAGAGAGAAAAGAGAGAAGAAAGAGAGAGAGAGAGAAAAAAAAGAAGAGGAGAAGAGAGAGAGAGAGAGAGAGAGAGAGAGAAAAAGAGAGAGAGAGAGGGGGAGAAAAAAGAGAGAGAGAGAGGGGGAGAAAAAGAATAGAGAGAGAGGGGAGAAAAAGAATAGAGAGAGAGGGGAGAAAAAGAAATAGAGAGAGAGGGAGAAAAAGAAATAGAGAGAGAGGGAAGAAAAAGAAATAGAGAGAGAGGGAGAAAAGAATAGAGAGAGAGAGAGAGAGAAAAAGAAATAGAGAGAGAGAGAGAAAAGAGGAAATAGAGAATAGAGAGAGAGAGAGAGAAATAGAGAGAGAGAGAGAGAGAGAAATAGAGAATAGAGAGAGAGAAAGAGAAAATAAGAGAGAGAGAAATATAGAGAGAGAAATAGAGAGAGAAAGAGAAATAGAAATAGAAAGAGAGGAAAAGAGAGAGAAAGAGAGAGAGAGAGAAAAAGAGAGAGAGAGAGAGAAAGAAAGAGAAAGAGAGAGAGAGAAAGAGAAGAGAGAGAGAGAGAAAAGAGAGAGAGAGAAGAGAAAAGAGAAAAAAGAGAGAGAGAAAGAAAGAGAAAAGAGAGAGAGAGAAGAGAGAAAGAGAAGAGAGAAAAAAGAGAGAGAGAGAGGAAAGAGAGAAAGAGAGAGAGAGAGAGAGAGAGAAAGAGAAAGAGAGAGAGAAGAGAGAAAGAGAGAAAGAGAGAGAGAGAAAGAGAGAGAGAGAGAGAGAGAAAGAGAGAGAGAGAGAAAAAAGAGAAAGAGAGAGAGAGAGAGAGAGAGAAAGAGAAAGAGAAAAAAGAGAGAGAGAAAGAGAGAGAGAGAGAGAAGAGAGAGAGGAAAAAGAGAGAAGAGAGAGAGAGAGAGAGAAAGAGAAAAAGAGAGAGAGAGAGAGAGAGAGAAAAAGAGAGAGAAAAAGAGAAGAAGAGAGAAAGAGAGAGAGAGAGAAGAGAGAGAAAGAGAGAGAGAGAGAGAAAGAGAAAGAGAAAAGAGAGAGAGAGAGAAGAGAGAAAGAGAAGAGAGAGAAAGAGAAAGAGAAAAAGAGAGAGAAAGAGAAAGAGAGAAAGAGAAAGAGAGAAAGAAAGAGAGAAAGAAGAAGAGAGAGAAGAGAGAGAAAAGAGAGAGAGAGAGAGAAAAGAGAGAGAGAGAGAGGAAAGAGAAAGAGAAAGAGAGAAAGAGAAAGAGAAAGAGAGAGAGAAGAGAGAGAAAGAGAGAGAAATAGAGAGAGAAAAGAGAGAGAGAATAGAGAGAGAGAGAGAAAAAGAAAGAGAGAGAAGAAGAGAGAGAAGAGAAAATAGAGAGAGAGAGAAAAAGAAAAATATAATATAGAGAGAGAGAGAGAGAAAAGAAATAGAGAGAGAGAGAAAAAGAAATAGAGAGAGAGAAGAGAGAAAAAGAAATAGAGAGAGAAAAAGAAATAGAGAGAGAGAGAGAGAGAGAAAGAAATAGAGAGAGAGAGAGAGAAAGAAATAGAGAGAGAGAGAAAAGGAAAGAGAGAGAGAGAAAGAAATAGAGAGAGAGAGAGAAAGAAATAGAGAGAGAGAGAGAGAGAGAGAGAAAAAAAAAGAAATAGAGAGAGAGAGAAAAAAAAGAAATAAGAGAGAGAAAAAGAAATAGAGAGAGAGAGAAAAAAAAAAGAAATAGAGAGAGAGAGAAAAAAAAAAGAAATAGAGAGAGAGAGAAAAAAAAAAGAATAGAGAGAGAGAGAAAAAAAAAAGAAATAGAGAGAGAGAGAAAAAAAGAAATAGAGAGAGAGAGAGAAAAAAAGAAATAGAGAGAGAGAGAGAAAAAAAGAATAGAGAGAGAGAGAGAAAAAGAAATAGAGAGAGAGAGAAAAAAAGAAATAGAGAGAGAGAGAGAAAAGAATAGAGAGGAGAGAGAGAAAAAGAAATAGAGAGAGAGAGAGAGAAAAAAAAAGAAATAGAGAGAAGAGAGAGAATAGAGAGAGAGAGAGAGAAAAAAAAAGAAATAGAGAGAGAGAGAGAGAGAAAAAAGAAATAGAGAGAGAGAGAGAGAAAAAAAAGAAATAGAGAGAGAGAGAGAGAGAGAGAGAGAGAGAAAAGAAATAGAGAGAGAGAGAGGAAAAAAAGAAATAGAGAGAGAGAGAGAAAAAAAAAAAGAATAGAGAAATAGAGAGAGGGAGAGAAAAAGAAAAAATCAACAAGATCAGTCAATAAAAAGTTAAGTTATTTTTTCTGAGGTTTGATTAGTTAAGTCCTTCAATTAGGTCTTCTCAATGCAATATTCATCTATGTTCATGGAATTTCTAGTATTGATGTTATTGCATAGGTATTTTTTCTAGTCATCTATATAAAGGAATGTGGGAAGGGAAATGAATAAAATCTATTATTATTTACCCAACCCTTCCACCACAAACAGGATATGATACAATATCAATTTCTAAGAAATGTATAGCTGGTTTGAATTCAGAGTTTTCCTTCTAGACAAGTTGCTAAAAAAAAAAAAAAAAAACAGTCTGACTTACTATTTACCCATAGCTGAGGGGAGAACAGATGGTTTCATGCCTTTACCCAGAGCATTAGTCCAAAGTGAAAGAAAGCCTCATTTCTCTGAATTTTTGAGAGGAGGCTTGATAATTTGGATTAACTGGATCATTTGGACTATTGTCCTCATCTTTATACAGTTCTTCTAAGTGAGTTGTCTCTGGGCTGCAGGTTGGCAGGGTGAGATTAACATAGGTGAGATTAACACAGCTTAACACTTGTACCCAGTAATGGTTAATGGAATGAGAATAATCTACCCGCGTGGGTTGAAAAAAGGGTTCTGTTCAAAATTCCGTGAAGACTCCCAAGTTTGAAGAGAAGGTTCCCCGAGTTTGAAGATAAATACCTGAAGGCCGGAGGGCACATTGGCTGAACCATTGTGTATATAATAATAAAGATGAGGACAATAGTCCGAATAATCCAAACAACCTCATCTAGGATTTGATCTTTGGTCACCAATTCCATTTTTGGTGCCATTATAGTATTTTGCCTACCTTTTTGATTCTGTTATAGTATGTGGCCTACCCGGTTTGAATGTGGCCTACCTCAGTAAGAGTATATTTATAGATATAAGAAGTAGGCAATTTAATGAAACTAATTATTTTTCACATATTCAATTTCAAGAAATGCAATTCAGTCATAAGCTGTATATAGTAATTAAGAATAATTAAAAAAGAATTTATCCATAATTTACATGAATCAGAGATTTATTTAATTCTAAAATATTCTAAAATTATGAAATAGGGTTAGGGTTAGCAGTTATTATTATAACCTTATCCTTTTTATGGTAGGCCACATACTATAAGAGAGATAGGATTTTGTAGGCCACATACTATAATGGTACCCCATTTTCTTATGATGATAACCATTGCATAACGAGCACCCATAATAGTTATAAACAACCATGGAATATTGGTCTGAGAATTGTTGAAAACAAGAATTCAAATGAAAAAGAAAAAGAAAAAAAAATTAATAGTTAAGGAATATCCATTCTTAAGTGTGCCATTTCACTTTATATTGTCAATGGAATTTATCAAATAAGAAAATTAATTTTCAAATAAATTCAAATAAAAATTCTTTGAATTTTTGATAAAAGAATACCGACTCAGAATTCAATACAGTGGCCACTGAAATGTTATATGAGAGAGAGAGAGAGAGAGAAAGATGAGGAAACTAATCGAAATGTTAGTCGTAATAGTACTACATCTCAGAAATGAGGGTACAGTAATTATTTACCCAACCAATTCACCATGAGTAGGATATGACACAAGGTCACAAGTATCTAGCATCCACCAAGGATTAAACTCACTATTCAGTAGTAATGGGTCTGTGAGACTAGCTTACTAACCATTACACCATGATGGGATGCCCAAGGGTACAGTATGCCAAATGTAATAAAGACAAAAGAAAATAGCAATATATTCAGAATGGTGAAAGTTTAACAAAAACAATTACATTAACTTTATTACCCCAACCCACTACCATACTTACGCACCAATGAAAAATCTAAATTATTCCTTAGACTAAAATTAGTCAAATTTTATTAATTTTGACAAATATTTTCCATAATAATCTTTTTTTAAATCAATTTTTCATCCCAGCTGAGTTGAGTCATGGAGCTTAAAAATCAAATAAATCTATTTCTTATTTTATTTCTTGATCTCTGTTGGCAATACATTTGTTGATTAGCTTTTATGGTGTTATGTCAACATTTGTTGGGCCAAAGTCAAAGTCAGACATTTTTCTTTTTGGCAAGCAGTTATATAGTTTCAGTTAACTAAATGATAATCATTGGTAAACAATTATAACTTCAAGTAACTATTAATCTTATTATAATGGAGATTGTGTGTTTTTCTGTCTGTAACCGAAACTATATTACTACTCAAGTCACAATTCCCTTAGTTATTAATGTCCCTTTCTGAATGATTTTATTTTAATTTAAACCTCAATTATTAATAAAATTGTTTTACATTATTAATACTGTTAACCATATCCACATACTAATAACATGCAATTGTATTTATATATACAAAAAATAGCGGTTTACAGTTTGAACGAGAAGACTAATTTGCATATTGATATTTCAAATTTTATTTTAATAAATATGTGCTTGGTATTATTGATTTCTAATTGTTTGGTTTTATCTTAAGAAATATAAACAAAAATCTTGTGGATAAATCTTAAAAGAAATGTATTTACAAGAAGAAATAACTGTAATATTATCCTTTACTTCCTATTTTAACTAAATAGTTAAATTAGGAAAATTTACCAATGAAAGAGGGGAGTAATGGAAAATGATGGAATAGTTAGTTTCAAAGTTGTTCTATTTTTCGATTATACCCCCCTCTGTTCCAAATCTTTTTATCTGCATTCTTAGTCAGTTTCATTAGCCTTTCTAATTTAATGATATTTTATTATATCAAAACTTAAATACTTGCACCCGGAGGGTGCATATATTTGCTAGTATTAATAATTTACATAGTTTTTTTTTTTTTTTTTTTTCAAGTATTCCTATATAATGCTAATCATTTTTAACTAGGGTCCTATTCATGTGTAAAAGAGATCAAACAGACACTATAAGTCCAGGTTACAGTGAACCTGGGAGTAAAGGCAACAAAGGGGGTGACTCCATACTCCCCAGAGCTTCAAAACTGGTGGCTTACACAACACCCCTTTGGGGTACATGCATATTTATTATTGATTTTATATAATAGCATTAACAGCATTTGTTTTCATTTTTCGATGATACATTATCAATTCTTAGAATAGAAAAAATCTTTAAAAGTTTTTTTTTTTTTAAATAAAAATAAAAAATTATTTAAGAAAAAAAAAAAAGAAAAAATTATCTAAGAAAAAAAAAAAAAATTATTTAAAGAAAAAAAAACAAAAAAATTATTTAAAAAAAAAAAAAGAATAAAAAAATTATTTAAGAAAAAAAAAAAGAATAAAAAATTAAGAAAAAAAAAAAGAAAAAAATTATTTAAGAAAAAAAAAAAAAAGAAAAAAAATTATTTAAGAAAAGAAAAAAAGAAAAAATTATTTAAGTTTAAGAAAAAAGAAAAAAGAAAAAATTATAATTATTTAAGAAAAAAAAGAAAAAAGAAAAAATTATTTAAGAAAAGAAAACAATAAAAAAGTATTTAAGAAATAAGAATTAAAAAATTATTAGTATTATCTGCATTATGAGACTATTGTCCTCATCTTCATTGTTATCTGACCGTTTCAGAGAAAAAAAATTATTTAAGAAAAAAAGAATTATTTAAGGAACAGAAAAAAGTATTTAAGAAAAAAGAATTATTTAAGGAACAGAAAAAAGTATTTAAGAAAGATTAAAAAAAAAAAAAAAAAAAAAAAAAAAAAAAAAGCATTTAAGAATTCTTTTAAATATGAATGTTTCTTCTTTTTTTTTAACTATAGTTATTTATTATGTTTAGTTTTGGCACAGCCCAAGGAGTATGATACTCACTACTTGGCAATTAAACCTAATTTTCTTTGAATTATGAGTCAGGGTAAAAATAAAAAAAAGAGAAAAATTTAGAGGTTGGTTTCTGTAAGGAAAAGTATTGGGAAAAAAAGAGTAGGAATAATGAGAAGGGAAAAAAGAGAAAAAAGGTGTTACAGGAAATGACATACTTTGACTAACACTTTTGATTAATTCCTTTTCACTAGAAATAAGGATTGGATTTTTTTTTCTATTTATTTATTTATTCGTGTTTAGATATCTTTGGTTAAAAAAAAAAAGGTGTAGCCAATTTGTGGTTTATCAATCAATGATGAGATCATTAGACAACTGTGAGAACCGGAAGTTTTTCTTTTCCTTTAAACATATCCATATATAGAAAAAAAATCATCCAATTTATAACCTTTTTAATAGGTATTTACCCAACCCATCAGCCAGCCACAATCAGGATGTGACACAAGGTTGCAAGTATGAGGAATCCAGTGAGGATTAAACTCACTATTCAGTAGTTAGTTATTTACTAAGCTTAGCTTTGATGTGGCAAAGGCCAGAAGTATGGAGCTCCCAGTGAGAATCGAACTCACTAACAATGGTCAGCAAATCTAGCTTGCAAACCATTACACTACATGAGGTTCCCCACTACTCAGTAGTTATGGATCTGTGAGACAAATTTATTACCTATTAAACAGTAATACTATTTGTAAGTAACTTAATTATTGACTTACAATGTAAATCAACCATTAAGTTACATGGTGTAATAGTTCATGCATACAATTTATAGTAAGTTAGATTTCTCAATGGGTGTCTCATACAGGTTCGTCCAAAGGTTTTTGTCACCTATACAACATATTTTAGAAGTAAAATAATTGCATAAATCTATGTATTATTATACTAAAGTTAGTTAATCAACTGTTTCTTCCTAAAGGCTTTTTTACTGTTTAGTTTAATGACACAAAAATTATACGAAATTATTCCTTACTTTTAGGATTGAATTATGTTTGAAAAAAAAAAAAAATTGTTGTAATTAGTTGTAATTTGCAATTAAGTTAAAAACCGACCAATCTCTTACTTTACTCTGTGTCTATCTCTTTCTTCCCCTCTGTGTATCTCTTGACTAGCTTCTCGTTATATAATGTTAGTTTCTCTGGAGAGTAGAGTCAGCGGGAAATTATTTTTCTATTTATTTGTTTTATTCTTTATATATTTTTGTTTTTAACTTGTTTTTTATTATTATTTTTGTTTGCTTTTTTTTTTTATTATCTTTTTATAAGGTTTTATCCTTTTTATTCATTTAATTCTTTAATATATCATTGATTGTGGAAAAATGAGGTAAAAAGGTTTTGACCCTTTTCTCAGACAAACTAGGGTGTGGATTTTATTGAACTTTGATCTTTGCTGGTCTCCAATCAATTTTCCTTTATAAAAGGATGTTCACTCAGTCACTGCACTAACATACAGAATCATTATATATATATATATATATATATATATATATATATATATATATATATATTATATATATACGCACACACACATAAGAGAGAGAGGTACAGAGGCTGATAGGTATGTGTCCTGACGCGCAAAAATCTAAAATGATGCAGTAAAATCATATCCATGCATCCCAGTGTTTTTCTTTTTTCTTCCCTCACCATTTCAAGCTAACTGTAAATACATTTTTATAGTTTCTTAAAAAACGAATTACACAGGTAGGAGTTAGACGGCTTTAGTTGGAACCCATAAATTTTCCTAGGGACTCATTCAAAGCAAATATATGCATCCCAGTATGCACTAAATCAAAAAGCTATCAGCATCACTATATATATATATATATATATGTATTATGGAAAAGGTGACTTGCCGGTGAATATGGTCACAATGGTTAGTTGATGCAAAATTCAGAAAGGTAAAACAGCGATATAACAAATAAAAAGTGCTCAATACATTAGTAGAGCAAATTTATTGTAATACAGGTACAAGTGAGAATCTACTCGAGTTTCACCATAAGGATCTTCAGGGTTAAATCCACTGGATTAATCAAGATATTGATTAATTGCAGTCGATTGCACGTGTGCGTCTTACGTGAACCGTTTATCGCGAAAGACACACACATGTAATCAACTGCAATTAATATATATATATAAGTAAAGAAATAACAAAAGACTTAGAGATTTAGCTTATAGTCTATTTCAGAGAGCTTAGACAAATTGTCTAACTCTCCCGATTCATCATTCGCATCTGATGAATCGGGAGAGTTAGACAATTTGTCTAAGCTCCCTGAAATAGACTATAATGCTAAATCTCTAAGTCTTTTGTTATTTCTTTACTTATATATTTGCTCTGTGACTCTAACATTAAGAGCACCCATTGAGCTCTCAAACTGCGACAGGTTTTTTAAATAAAACTCTTGTGTCGTAAGGAAGATTTCTTCTTTGGACTTCTGGATTATATATATATATATATATATATATATATGTGTGTGTGAGAATGGGAAATGAATCCGACAATGTGAGGAAAAAAATGAGTAAAGAAAAGAAATGTAGATGGATAAAAATGAATTTTATCGATATCACTTTTAATCGATATAACTTACACATGTGTTTCGGTCTGTTTATCAAAATGTATACGGATTTACGTCATTATTATTATTAAAATAATCAGATGGAGTTGAAATGATGATGATAATAATAATAGGAAAAATGCATAAAATGTTCTGTACACAGATTTTGCAGACCTTCATCAGTGTTATTTTTATTTTTTGAGTTGGAGACTCAATATCGATAAAATTCATTTTTATCCATCTACATTTCTTTACTCTATATATATATATATATATATATATATATATATATATATATATATATATATATATATATTTTCCATGGAAGTATTGCATTTTCAAATTGATTTCTCATATGCATATTTTATCTTAATTTTTAAAATAAACTGTGGAATTTCCACAGTTACAGATACTATGCTGATAGTAGGGCAGGCTCAAAGAATTTTTTTAAAATTGACAAACGGCTCATAATTTGCAACCACATTTTTCTCTTTGCATGAATGTACATCGAGTCCAACTGATTTTATCTGTGCTTGGCATTTTATAAACACTAGCTTAAAGAGCAAAAGTGAACTCTTTCAAGCTGTACCCATATCAGTACTATCCTATTGTTGCACCACTTTGACTTTAACAAACGCCTACAAAAAAAAAAAAAAAAAAAAAAAAAAAGCTTTTTTTTTTTTTTTTTTACACAAGTATGCTGAGCACTGTTTTAACCAAATCCTGGAAGTAGCACCCTACAAAACAGTATCTGTACAGCCCCATCCCACAAACCATCCAAAACGTGCTGGACACCACTGGAGAAGTAAGAATAAGCTCATAAGTGATGTTCTCTTATGGACTCCTACACATGAACATACCAGTGTTGACCAACCAGCAAAAACTTACATTCATCAGTGACACTGGATGCTGTCTAAAGGACTTGACATGATGAGTGATGGCTGATAGGGACGGGTGGTGAGAGAGAGAGAGTCAAAAGAATCCATGATGTTGGTACACCTAGATGATAGCCCTGTACATACATACATGCACTTAGCATAACAGTTATCATTATAAGAAATGGAATCAGCAATCTGAGTTCAAATCCTGAACAAGGCTATTTCTCGGAATTTTTGAGATGAGGCTTGAGGATTTGTATTATTTCTATCATTCGGACTATTGTGCTCATCTTCATTGTTATCTGTACAACGTTTCAGCCGATATGCCCTCCGTAGACTGAATAAAGGGTTGGGTTCAAAGTTCCATGATGGCTCCAGAGTTCGAAAAGAATGCTCCTGATTACGAAAAGATGGTTCTCGAGTCCAACAAGAAATACCTGAAGGAGGACAGAGGGCACATTGGCCGAAATGTTGTACAGATAACAATAAAGATGAGCAAAATAGTCTGAATAATACAAATGATACTGAACAAGGCTGTTTGTGTTTTACTTCACACTAATGCCCTTGGGAAATTTGTTCTCTTCCAGCTATGGGTAAATAAGAAGGTGTAGAATAGTCATGCTGGGTTCCAGTTGCCATAGAGTTGGTGAGACAGGGCGGCAGGTGGCCATGACTCAGTGCGGGTCTAATCCTGTTGCGGTCCTGCTTCAGAGTGCCAGAGTATTTGTGGGGCCTCGTGACATCATGGAAGCCAGTCAGGTGAATGGGTGGACTGTTTTTGGGTTCTGTGGGTGCCAGCTGTCTTGGGCACTAGTTCAATTGTGCTTAGCCAGTTGCTGTTGTCCAAACCAACAGTATATTGACTGTCATCAATAGAGGGCAGTTTGAGTTCTTTAGCGTTGGTCAGGCAACCAGAACAGGAGAAGGAAAACTGAAGTCAAACCAACTGTATTCCATTTAAAAATTGACCTTGTATCACATTTGACCCATGGCAGAGGGCTTGATAAATACATACATGAGGACAGCCACCTAAAATGGCCGTCACATGAAATCATTTTATAAAAGAATTAACCATGCCTTTAAAACTTAAATATAGTTTCATAGAAAACTATTGTTACACAATTTCTATGTATTTAATATACCTAACTTGCATTCTCTTTTTCCCCCACAAAAGTGACAGGTGTTGTTGCAATTGGTGTATACTGTTATGTAGTTCAATTATTCTAAAACACAGTATATAATCAGGGATAAGTACAGTAACCATTGTTGTTTTTAATATTCATAAATGGTTTCCCGGTTATTTCCTAGTTGAGTAACATGAGTGACCCAGAAAAAACAGAACCCCAATTATTTATTTATTTTCCCATTAAACTAACCCTAAACCTTGTTGGACTTAAATTTAAAAAAAAAAAAAAAAAATTAAAATTAAAATCAATATGCTTCATGTTACCATAAGAGTATTACACAATTTGTTCATCTCTTTGTAGTTTGTGGCAACTTAAGTGTGTGTGTGTGTGTGTGTGTGTGTGTGTGTGTGTGTAAGTTTGGTTTCTTTGTTTAATGGCATATCAACATTAGTGGGTTATTTAATGCTGAAGTCTTCCCTTGAAGATGAACAGTAGTGGTACTATTTAACCCACAGTTAAGGGAATGAAGGGTCCATAACATTCCCCAAGGATATCAGTCCGAATGTGAACGTAATAGCAAAACAGGAGTTCAGAATTGCTTATTATAATGTTGCAGTTCAGCATGCTAGACACTATGACATGGAGACTACCATGTTTTATTGTTTTATGTATTGTAAATGTGTGTTATGTGTTTTATTGTTTTATGTATTTTAAATATATAAATTCAGACAGAAATAGATGAACTTTATGAGCGTTTGCTGCTTTGTTTAGCATTTAGGTATTTGGTCTAAAGCCTCCCTACTCTTAAAAAGTACTCTAGGGATACAATAATTAATTATCTACCTTAAAGGCCCATAGGGTGTCCTATAACAGTTCTAGAAACACCTTTTCAACCACTTTTTTGTCTCTGGTCGAGATGTTGTCTCTCACCCTGCTAGAGAATGATAAAGGCCGCATTATATTGCTTATTAGGGGTATTCGTAGTGTAATGGTTATCATCGTAGGAAATGGACATAGTGACACAAGTTCAAATCCTGGACAAGACTGCATTTCACATAACACTAATAAAGTAAAGTCATCAGGGTGGCCTAAAGTCGGTATCAGCTAATCAGCGAGGGAGTCTATCCCCTTTTCACTAGTGCTAGACCAAGGAGATTGTTATTGTGTCTGAGGTGGCAGGAAGCAGTATTTGAACCAGGGACCTTGTGATTTCTAGGCAGGTGCTCTACCAACTGAGCTTACTCGCCGCCGCCCCCCCCCCAGGAGGGAGAATAGAGAATAGTTGACAAAATTATTCAAAATAAGATTATCTGTGCCATGATATGGATTTGAGTTTTAGTCATCGGGGTGGCCTAAAGTCAGTATCAGCTAGTCAGTGAGGGAGTCTATCCCTTTTCACTAGCGCTAGACCAAGAAGATTGTTATTGTGTCTGAGGTGGAGTGCCACACCTACCATCAGCTCCTTACTTTACTGCACAGGTCCCTGTGTTACTCATACGCTGAGTTGACGAGGGCCGGTTTTGAACTACGAACCTTGTGGTTTCTAGCCGAACGCTCTACCAAAGGTATTCATCCAACTATTCTCCATCCAGCTATGCATAAGCAGTATGATAGACTGGGCTCTTTGAGCTTGATACGACAAACAGTCTAGGAGAAGGAAAAGTCTGAATTCAAACCTGTTAAACTCTACTAAATAAATTTATCTTTGTCACATTCTGGTTTTTTCTTTACCGCACAGATCCCTGTGCTACTCATTCGCTGAGTTGGCGATGGCCGGTATTGAACTAGAATTTAGTTGTAAAAGATACTAACATAAATTATCTGGTACCGATTTTCAGAATGTAGATCTTATAACTTTTGGGGAGTTCAATCTTCCACAGAGTGAACAGTTTGTTTTTTTTTTGGTTTTTTTCCCCCCACAGTCTGGGTGGGCATCATTGCCATGAAAGAACATAAAAAATTTGGATGTCTCAATGAGAATTTGGTTTCTATTCAGATTTTAATCTAGGCAGAGAATCATTAAGTTGTCTTTATCCTTGGGTTTTATTTATTTATAAATGTATCTTGTGTCACATTCTGGTTGTGCGGAGAGGTTGGTAAATACATATATTGCCTACACTCATCAAGAAAGCCTTCTTCCATTGTTGTAGCCCTTCCACATGCTTATTCATGGAACAATATGTGTGCAATTTTACCTGTTGGGACACGTTTCAGTATTATTTCCTTTAAATACCACTGGTATGTGTATAGTATTATTAAATGTTGTTTTATGTGTAATTGAGTTTATTTTGTCTTTCATTCCATTTTGTTCAGTGAATTAATTTTAATGTCCTGTCAACCCATCTAGGCTTATTTTATGCCCACAGTTTAACTCTTAACATCCTGTTGAGAATTTTTTAAGTCCAGTGTCCCATTCCTATAAGGATGTATCAAAAATGTCTAAAAACGGCCTTTGCATTTAAATTTACCTGTTATTTCTCTTAAAAGACTTCTAAATATGTTTAATACTATATTTAAACAAATGCTATCATTTGGGGTAGATTAGGGAAAATAAATGTGACTCCCAGCCGGGTGGAATGAGGTGGTATAGGATGTTCAGAGTTAAGGAATCGCATTCATGTATACATTTTTTGTGTGCAGCTGTTTAAGAGTTTTTTTGTTTTTGTTTGATTTTTTTTTGTTTTTTTACACACAGCCCAATCAAATAAGAATATAATTTTTAAACAGATGTATTTGATCCATAGATCAGACCATAACAGGTAATACCACTTAAAGTGGACCTGGGAATAATGACAATGAAGGGGTACTCCACATTCTCCAGATCTCTAGAACTAGAGCCTCACCATCAGATACAGTTTAGTGTCATACTCAGGACACACCTGGGGGGGGGGGGGCTTTCCCACTCTGTAGGGGAAACAGTCACTGTATTCTAACCATTGCCAACAGGGCCATTTTGTTTGGTGTTAGTATATTGCGGATATACTCATCAGGTCGCACAATTAGCACGAATATCCATGACAATCTCTCGCCAACCTTCTCTAACATTCATTGTTCCCGGAAGGTTCTCTGTGCAGCATCCAGTATCCACGCAGAGCTGGTCAATGCAGGTCCTTGTTGGGCGGCCCACATTAGCATGTCCATGTGTTGGCTTCCACAGAACATCACTTATGAGTTCGTCCTTGCTTCTCTAGCAGTGTTCAGCATGTCTTGTCCGTCTCACTCGGATGGTTTGCGAGATAGGAGGCAAGTGGCCGTACAGCTGCTTCCTTGTCGGGTGTTGTTTCCACGACTTGTTCAAAATCGCACGCAGCATTCTTGTGCAGCTCCCATCTAGCTTATTCCCCAGGCGCCTCGTTAGGGTGCAAGTGATGTAGCTATACACTAGTCCTTTGTGGCTGGGAGCTAGACTAAATACTTTGGGGGCTAGACTAAATATCTTTGGTGCTCTTCCAATATGTGATCTACTGAATGGTTTCTAATCCAATATGTGATCTACAGAGTTGTTTACATTAACTACCTATTATTTTCCCATTAAACTAGCAAACTACGGAGTTAGGATTGGGTTAAATTTTTTAAATGATATTAGAGAGGTTTATCGTTAAATGTCTTGATTCTTACCTCTTTTCAAATGTTTTTATCGCTAAATGTCTTTATTTTTACTTTTTTAGAATTTACATTAAATAAAATTATGTTTTTGTTTTTTTTAATTACAATAATAAATTCATGTGATTTTTATTTGTCTTCTTTTTTCCTAGTAGATCACATGCCATGAATAGTAGATCAATAGTAGATCACAAACGTTTGGTAGATCACATATTGGAAGAGCACCATATCTTCTCTACCACCAAGCATGTCCAATATAGTACCATAACAACGATTTTCCAATTTTACATAAAGAGAGAAAAAAAAACCACAAAATCAGTTTGTTTTCTTTATAGAGCTAATCTCCCAAATAAATGCGCAAGATTAAACCAAATAGATTGTGATGACGTAAATGATCTTAAAGAAAAGAAAAGAGAAAGAAAGAAGAAGAAAAAAATCAACCTGTCCCAAATTCTGAAAGCTTGAGGAGTGCGAATATTTATTCTTTAGTTTATAACAGGAAAACTGATTCTCACATTCACATACCAACAATGCGTACCACCGGGTTTTAAAAATCCTAAAACTTAGAAGGGAAGGGCTATATCATTTCCATCATTTCCACTACATTTAAAAACATCCATGTCATCCTAAACAAGGCTATACTTGCAAATCGGTCGGAAAATTAGGGTGACCCAGAAAAAACAGAACCCACAAATTTTGTAATAAAACTTAATTTTAACTAAGGGGTTTAGGGTTAGGGTTTGTTTAATGGGAAATTAAATGAATAAGTTGGGTTCTGTTTTTTCTGGGTCACCTTAATTTTCCGACCGATTTGCAAACTTAGCCCTTAATAAAACAGGAGGTGCTGAACATCACCAACCCAGCAACAAAACGAACGTTCCAACCCACAGAACTAACATCAAGGGTGTAACTTCCCTTAATAAAGTCGACAGGGTGGCCTAATGTCGGTATTAGCCAGACAACGAGGGAGTCTATGCTATCCCCCTTCCCCTAGCGCTAAACCAAGGAGATTGTTGTTTTTTTCGTCTGGGGTGGAGCGCCACACCTACCATCAGTTACTTTACCGCACAGATCCCTGTGCGAGGACCGGTATCGAACCAGGGACCTTGCGATTCCTAGACAAGTGCTCTACCGACTGAGCTAAACCGTCCCTAAATTACCCTTAATAAATACAATAGATTTATTTTATTAATATTTTATCATTATTATTATTGTTGTTTAGTCGATGAGTCAAAGTCAAGTTTGGACAAAAAGAGAAAAAAATGGATTAATTTAGTTAATAAGATCAAATAGCGTGACCCTTGACATTTATATTTTTGAGATTAAAAAAAGGAAAGAGATGACAGATTCTGTGACAGTGTCAATCATCATTATTTTGTAGAACAGAAGCAACTTTTCATTGACGTAACTAAAACCAGAACAGACCAAAACTTTTTTTTATTTTATTTATTTATTTATTTATTCATTTGTCTCTCGTCCCAACCAGATCAAATGTAATTTTAAAAACATTATAATTGCATCTGGTGGTCAAAATGTATCTGCAAATATTTTTTTTAAAAACTTACTTTTTCTATTTTATTAGAGAACATCGTTTTCACATTCAAAATAATGTGTTAATATTCCCCTAAATAAAAAGATAATTGGAAAACTATATGTTTATCAAATACTGTTCTGTGTGTGTGTGTGTGTGTGTGTGTGTGTGCGTTTATTTATCAAATACTGTTTGGTGTGTGTGCGTTTATTTATCAAATACTGTTTGGTATGTGTGCGAGTGTGTGTGTGTGTGTCAGTTTATTTATCAAATACTGTTTGGTATGTGTGCGAGTGTGTGTATCTGTCAGACTATCCATCAAATACTGTTCGATGTGTGCGTATCTGTCAGGCTATCCATCAAATAATGTTCGGTGTGTGTGTGTGTAGTATATCTAGTAAATGTGTGTATTCGTAAGTCCAGAAAAACGACAACTCTTACCAATATCTACCGCCTTTTTTCTTTGCTACTTTCAGAAAACGACAAATAACTTGTTGCAATAATAATGATTCTTTGAAATAAGATTTCAGAAAGAAAAAATATCGAAGAAAAAAACCAAAAAAAAAAAAACCAAAAAGGTCAACTCAACTGAAACGGAAGTCCTGTAGGACGTTTTAAAAAAAAAAAAAAAAAAAAACCTCAAGCCACATCAAATGTTTTTCTCTTATTTTTCATCTTGAACAATATAAATTTAAATTAAAAGAAATAAAAAGCTAAACCATATTTGTCACAAAATATATAGAATTCAAACTTTAAAATACTTCTTTTTATTTCTAATTAATTAAACTGTTTTAAATTTAAAAAAATCAAAACAAAAAGTAGAAACAAATGAAAAAAGACGGCATGTGATAATTTAGCTACAGTGACAAAAGAAAAAAACTTTTTTTTTTAAATTTCAAATAAAAAGAAATAATTTTATAATTTTTATGATAATAAAAAAAACATATGAAATCATTTCCCTGACTAGTATTATATTTAACGTCAAATTTACTTTTTAATTTATTTTTTTTTCTTTTTCAAGAAATTAAAAAGTTAAAAATTATTAGGAAACATCTGAATAAAAACTTTAACAAACAATGATAGAATAAAAATAAGTTTACAAATTAAAGTTTTTTGTTATTGTACAACGGTCTTTTGTATGCCTTTATTATTTATTTAGAAAAATAATTTGTTAATAAAAAAACAAATTCAAATAGTAATACCCTTAATTTTGATGATCACACATTGTCACACAATCAATTTTTTTTCAAGTTTTTTAAGTTCACTTATTTAAAAAAAGGGCACAGAACGATTATTTATTGATAATTACTACTGCTAAAAATTCATATTAAAATTTAAAAACATGAAAAGAAAAGAATATAATAATAATAATAAAAATAAAATAATCGCTTGTTGACAAACAAAAACAACAGAATTTTAAACCCATTCATCTCTAAAAATAGCGGATCATTTTTTGACATTAAATGACTAAGGATGAATGAGACAAAAACCTATTTTAGTAATACTAGCATGAAATAGGTAACTATTCATTCATCCCTCTAGTTTAAAACTAATTTCTAAGAAAATTTTAAAAAATCACATGTGTAAATAGCTTTCAGTTTTACTAATTTCTTTAAAAAAAATTTTCTATACGCGCAAAGACTTACCCTTTTTTTTTTTAATATAAAAAATTAGATAAATTTCGAAAATAGTATAAGTGAAATCATTTCACTTATAGTACTATTTCACTGAAATGGTGATAATCGCTTCATTGGTACTTTAATTTTTTTACGAGTCAAAAGATATTTTATTATAAGAGCGAGAGAAAGCAAAAAGTTTAGTTTTCTTCTGGATAAAAATCAATTTTTTTTTCTAAGTGTTTTCTTAACACACAAATACTGAATTTTATAAGTTTTATTTCATTTTTGTGTTACTTTAAGGTTTACTATAGAATCATCGTAGAAGGGAGAAGAAAATTGTCTAACGTCGAATAGAGAGAGAAAGAGGAAAGAAAGAAAAAGAACCGATTCCATTGACTTAATTTATCGGGAACAAAATCAAGGATTGTAAAGTATTTGTTCGACTGAATGAGACGATAAACAAAATAAATAATAAATACATTTTACACAATTAAAAACAAGAAAAATATTAACGATTAATTAAAAAATTCTATAGAATGTAAGGGTCGTTTTGTGAAGGGTTTAGTTTAGAAGAAATCAACCCCAAAATAGAGATTTTTTTTTTAATACATAGAATTCTTGTTCTTTTTTTAATTTTTATTTAATTAAGTTAAATATAAGTTTTTTTTAACTGTCTTAAATTATATTAACTAATATATATTAAGATAAGTAAGTATGATTAAATATAATGAACAATTAAAACATTAAAGAAGTAATCCCTTAAAAATAATTAGGATTGTACGAGGAGAGAATATAGAACTTTTACATGATGTTTTTATCTTTTTAAAACTTCTTTTCATTCGTAACTGGATTTCAAATTAACGTAATCATAGTCTTCAAATAAACTAATATAGCCAACACACTAAACAAGGCAAGTAGAACGAAAATTTAAAGTAAAAATAACAACAAGTCTGTACTCACGTTGGAGCCTTGCCGGGGTCATTATTTTTAGCCATGGCCACGGAATAACCAAAGAAGGAATCCGACGGACCAGAATAGAAGACTGAATAGTTTGTATCCACGTTAAAAGCTAGAGTCATTGAAAATAAAATCTGTAGTATTAAAAGCCATGAAGTTACACTGAAATTACAAACAAGCATTGTCGATGTTTTTGTCCAGCCAAGCTGCTGTAAATAAAAATGTGATGAGGGTGTTGCTTCTAAAGCAACAACACAAATGATCAGCCAGACTTAAGCGAACTGACTACTTTTATCTAACTGAAAGTGGTGGGAGGAAGAACATGGTTTTATAGAAGGTGCTTAATGACTCAGCGGTCGGTCGGGCTTTTTTCTTCCTCTTTTTTTTTGTTTGTTTTATTTTATTATCTGTCAGATAAGTCAACCCTCAATATATTTCCTTCTTTTTTTTTAATCCTCGAAGGAGTGAAGGAGAGAAAGATGCCCACTATTAAGTAAACAAATAAATAAAATAAAAAAATCTGGTTAGTGCGACGGAACCCTCCTAGGGTGAATAATGGTAAAGAGTAGTAAATGTAAAAAAAAAAAAAAAACAGAATAGATAAAAAGAAAAAGAAAAAGAAAAGAAAATCCCTTCAGATGTCTTTATCAGCTGCTTCCCTAATGTTCTAACAAATTGATTTTTTTTTCTTCATTTAATTTGAACATAAGTTTTTTCTCCAGTAATGGCCTGGTTTCTTTCTAAATTTTACTACTGGTTGAATTTTATGGCATGTCAACCCTTGTTGGCTTATTTTATGCAGAAGATCCGAAGATGTTTTGTTTATTCATTATGGTATTAAAAAAAATTTTCAAACTCAATTTTTTAAACACATTTTTTTAAACTAATTTTTTCTATTTAACCCATAGATGGAACCCTAACAGGTACTACCACTCCTAGTCAGAGTGGGCTTGGGAGTAATGGTAATGAAGGAGTACTCCATATTCACCACACAGCTCTAGAATTGAAACCTCGCCATTAGATGCAGTTTAACATTATACGCAGGACAATAAGACTCTCAGGCACCGCCTTCTGGCACATATATGATAAAAAGGGTTGGGGTTTGCCATGAGGGCAATAGGGTTGGGACAATTATATAGGTGCTAGGGCTTGATGTGAGCAGCCGATTGATAGAAGGGGGCCTTTCCGACTATCCATCTAGCCTAAGTAAGGGCCAAAGTGGAGTGTTGCATATCATGGACTGCTCAGCCACCAGGATTCCGTACTTAAGCACCATCGGTTGCCACCCACTGCCAACAGGTAGACCCAAATGGGGAAATGTACTGCTCTGCAAAGGTGCAGTCAGTACATTCTCTAGCCCCAGCGAACACGGCAGGAAAATAGTAGGGCTTTTTTTACTTTTTTTTTTTTTTAGTTATCAAGTGAATTTATTTTTGGCTTTCTTTTTTATGTATTTGCTTTATTTTGTCTTAGTTAAGTTAAGGGGCCAGGTTAGTTCAGTCGGTGGAGCGTTTGGCTAGAAACCACAAGTTTCCAAGTTCGATACCGGCCCTTGCCAACTCAGCAGATGAGTAGCACAGGGATCTGTGCGGTAAAGTAAGGAGCTGATGGTAGGTGTGGCACTCTATCTCGGACACAAAAACAATCTCCTTGGTCTAGCGCTAGTGAAAAGGGGATAGACTCCTTTGCTCTTTTAGTCTTAGTTAAAAGTATCCTCTTTAAAATAAGGTTTGGTTCCTTTGTTTAATGATGGCATATCAATCTTTATGGGTTATTTAATGTAAAAACCATCCTTGTAGAAGACCAGTAGTGGTACTATTTAACCCATAGCTGGAGGATTGAGAGGGTTCATACCTTTCCCATGGGTATTAGGTTGAAAATGAATGTAATAGCGCGACTGGAGTTCAAACACATTTTCTATGATCTCACAGTCCAGCACATTAGCCACTACATTACCAGGACTCATCCTCTTATAAATAAGAATTGATTTCTTTTAACAGTATGGAAGTATTCAAAACCTTTAGATGTCGTGGGTAGGACGTTAAACTATCTGATGGTGAGGTTCCAATTCTGGAGGTCTGGGGAGTGTGGAGCACCCCTTCATAACAATTGCTCCCTGATCCACTCTGATTCAGAGTGGAAGTACCTGTTAGGGTCCCATCTATGGGTTAAATAGAAAATTGAATTTATAAAAAAAATTGACTATCCATTAAAAATAAATTTATTTCAAAACTTTGCCGGTATTAAATAACCCCACAGAGTTTGATATGCTGTAAAACAAAACAAACAAACAAACAAACAAACAAACAAGACCTTTAATGGATAAAATCAAGAAAAGTAAAAGTAAAAAAAAAAAAAAAGAATATCAGAAGTGAGAGACAAATGCTTTTATTTTTAATCTATTTTATTTTATATTAATTATATTATTACAATTGATTATATTATATTATATTATACATAGGGCCGGGTTAGCTCAGTCAGTAGAGCGTTTAGCTAGAAACCACAAGGTTCCTAGTTCCACACCGGCCCTCGCCAACTCAGCATATGAGTAGCACAGAGATCTGTGCGGTAAAGTAAGGAGCTGATGGTAGGTGTGGTGCTCCACCTCAGATGCAAAAAGAATCTCCTTCGTCTAGCGCTAGTGAAACAGGGATAGACTCCCTCACTGATTGGCTGATACCGACTTTAGGCCACCCCAACGACTTTACTTTTATATATTATAATATATATATTATATATATTATATAGTTATATATATATAAGGTTAATATATATAAAGTTATATTTATATATATATATCTACCCTTCCAGTGTTTCTCTTCAAATTTCAAATTTTGAACAGATTGATAAACAATGACTATCACAGTCTTCTTCATTATTCTGTGCTAAAATTTTTTTAACTCTTCCTTGCATCAACAAAAGCCCTGAAGAAGATCTACTTAACAGATCGAAACACTGCAGCATCGGCTAATAAACTTACCACTCATTTTTTAAACCTGTGTTTTTCAAATTTCTCACTATACTACATACCGTCGGATTTACTTCCATTTCTCTTCATATATATATATATATATATATATATATATTTCAAATTTTTTCTAATTTCTTACTATACTACATATATATATATATATATATATATATATATATATATGTAGTATAGTAAGAAATTTGAAAAAACACAGATTTAAATAAAATGAGTGGTAAGTTTATTTCAAATTTCTTACTATACTACATACCGTCGGATTCACTTCCATCTCTTCACACACACATATATATATATATTATATTATATTATATTATATCATATCAATTTATTTTATTTTATTTTTTCATTCATTTGGTTCTTGGTTTTTGACCCTTAAAGGTTTGGTTTTTTGTATAATGGCACATCAATCTTCATGGATTATTTAATGCCAAAGCCATCCTTGTAGAAGACTAGTAGTGGTACTATTTAACCTATAGCTGGAGGGATGAGGGGAGTCATACCTTTCCCAAGGGTATTAGTTTGAAAGTGAATGTAATAGCATGACTAGTGTTCAACTTGCAGTCCAGCATGTTAGCCACTATATTACTAGGACTCACCTCTTAAAAATAAGACTTGATTTCTTTTAACTATATGGAAACCTTTAGGATATAAAATCGAGAAAAATAAAATAGAAAAAGAAAGAAAGAATATCAGGAATGAGAATCAAATGCTTTTATTTTTAATTTATTTTTATTTTATATTATTTTTTCATTCATTTGATTTTTGATTTCAACCCTTAAAGCAGGGATCACCAAACTTTTTTCATAGTGGTCCGGATAATTGAAAAAATAACGAGCGCGGGCCACATAATTACTGTGTTCAATACTTGTTAGCCAGAACAAAAGTTCTGAGAAAAAGATGTAAAACAAAATTTATCTTTCCATGTTATATTCATGGATGAGTGGCGTAGATGCATAAAAACAAATTTAACCAACATATTTATTTTCAAAACATTATCAAAGAACGCAACATTAGCAGAAAGGTTTAGTGAGATTTGTGAAACTGACGTTTGCCTTTCAAGATATCGTCAATATTTGGTTTGGAATTGCTACATCCAATCAAGAAAATTGCTTTAAAAAGTTTTTCAGTCAATTTCATTCAATGGGTTAATTCTGTGGTCAAGTCCATGAGGATTTAGTAAGCTTAAAAGGATATTTAAATTTAAATGGTATTAGAATGTCTTGCATTCCATACATTTTAACAAACAAATTCAAGTACTGTTGGCTGGCCTGATAAAATCCCTTTGCAGGCCAGATCTGGCCTGCGGGTCATAGTTTAGTGACCCCTGCTTTAAATGTTTGGTTTCTTTGTTTAATGGCATATCAATCTTCGTGGGTTATTTAATGCCAAAGCCATCCTTGTAGAAGACCATTAGTAAGTAAACTAAAAGTAAAGTCGTTGGGGTGGCCTAAAGTCGGTATCAAGCAGTGAGGTAGTCTAGAGCCTTTTCATTAGCGCTAGACTAAGGAGATTGTTTTGGTACCTAAGGTGGAGTGCTACACCTAATATCAGCTCCTCACTTTACCACACAGATCCCTGTGCCACTCATATGCTGGATTGTCGAGAGCAAGTATAGAACCCTTGTGGTTCCTTGTCGGACGCTCTACTGACTGAGCAAAAGTATCATTTAACCCATAGCTGGAGGCATAACAGGGTTTCATACCTTTCCCAAGAATATTAGTCTGAAAATGGACGTAATAGCACTACTGGAGATTGAACTCACTTTCTACAATGTCGGAGTCCAGCACGCCACCCATTATGCCATAGTGACTCCCACACCCCACGAAAACCCTCAAAGAATTTCATTACCTTGAATAAAACAAGAAAATAATCTTCTTGGGGAGGTTTTATCTGACAATTTAAAAACTTAACTTTTCAAAAAGGCATTGCAATTACAAAAATTCATTTGACTAGAGATCCTGAAAAAATAAATGAAATAAAATAAAATTCTCACTGTACAATCATCATCATCTTCATCATCATCATCATCATCATCAGGTTGTGATGACAACACAGATATTCATGACTCTCTCTCACTAACTGTCCCTATTGGTCATCAACCTGGCAGGTCTTTCATATAGCATCCAGAATCTGCACAGAGTTGATTGATGTAGGTTTTTGTCGGTCAGCCTACACTGGTGTGTCCATTGACCAATTTTTAGGAGTATGGAAGCTCTAGAACTCATTTTACAGACAAAAATAGATTATAAGAAGTCGCCATTTTTTGCGGCCCCTTCAAATTTGGAGAGCTAAAAATTGACTTAACTCCACCAATTCTTGGAATTGGAAGCTCAAATTTTGGGGATTGTCTAACTTTAACATAGTCTACACATGTACAAAATTTCAGAAAAATTGAAGTGGGAGGGTGATAATTTTACTTTTTTTCTCGATGATTTGACATGGAATTGCCTTCCAGTCTCCTTTCCAAGTTTTGAGAGACCATTCCAAGTGCCCCATCTACATTTGGTATCACCGTTACCTTCATACTCCACAGTATTTTCATCTCTCTGGCAAGATCGTAGTATTTGTTTATCTTTTTGTTTTCTTTCATTCACTGAAACAGCAAAATCCACTAAATGACAAGTTCTTTTCTTTTTTTTTTCTTTTTTTGTTAATTAACTAGGTCTGGTCATCTGGATGGGATTAGGTGGCCTGTTTGTATCTCAAAATCCCAGAGAATTTTATGCATCTCATTTTTATTATATTATTATTTACTAAGCTTTGTGTAGTTTGGGGGTTGGGGGTTGGGGGGGAATGGCATATTCACATTCATGTGATATTTAATGCCATTGTTATACTTGTGGAAAAACAGTAGTGGTAAGTTATTATTTATTTATGATAGGAAAGCAATTACAATGCATATAAAATAAAATGATGTTTAGTCTTATCAATTTCAAAGTAACTTTATCATCAGAGACGTTTTCAAAAATGGACATGTTCTAGTGTTGTTTTTTTTTTTTTTTTTTTTTGTAATTATAAACGCGTGTCTCATGGGATTTTTTTATAACGCCAAGTGGAAGGGTAGGGACAGCCGTTGTTCAATCAATTTCAATTTTATTCTTTTTATCTATTTATATATTTATGTATTTATTTATTTTTATTTATTTGTTTTATGTATATATATATATATATGTGTACATGTGGGGATTTAAAATAAATAAAAAGTTCTGAGCATCTGGACGCTAGCATTCAGACTTAACAGGTAGATGAATAAAGTCTTGATCATTACTTTTTTTAAAATTTAAAAAAAAAATATTTAAAGATAACACACACTTTTGACTTTCCCCATATACAACCCTACAGAGGTATAGCTGGTCCTTTTAGCCAGAGAAAAATTCCCTCGCTACAGGCCACTATAACCTTACACACACCTTACAAAAAAAACAAACCTCACTGATGCATCCTTACCATAGCTCCGCTATTTGGGTGGGGATGTATTGTGGGGATTTAAAATAAATAAAAAGTTCTGAGCATCTGGACGCTAGCGTTCAGACTTAACGGGCAGATTAATAAAGTCTTGATCTATACTTCAAAACAGTTGTGTCTTGTTATTTCTCTTCATCTCCTCATCTCGTATTACCTATAAATATATGGAATGTGTATTTTAATTAATTATACTAGCAAATATATGGACCCTCCGGGTGCAAGTATTTAAGTTTTGATATAATAAAATATCATATTAAATTAGAAAGGCTAATGAAACTGACTAAGAATGCAGATAAAAAGATCTGCAACAGAGGGGGGTATAATCGAAAAATAGAACAACTTTGAAACTAACTATTCCATCATTTTCCATTACTCCCCTCTTTCATTGGTAAATTTTCCTAATTTAACTATTTAGTTAAAATAGGAAGTAAAGGATAATATTTCAGTTATTTCTTCTTGTAAATAAATTTCTTTTAAGATTTATCCACGAGATTTTTGTTTATATTTCTTAAGATAAAACCAAACAATTAGAAATCAATAATACCAAGCACATATTTATTAAAATAAGATTTTAAATATCAATATGCAAATTAGCCTTCTCGTTCAAACTGTAAACCGCTATTTTGTTGTATATATAAATACAATTGCATGTTATTAGTACGTAGATATGGTCAACAGTATTAATAATGTAAAACAATTTTTATTAATAACTGAAGGTTTAAAAGAATGAAATCATGGAGAATTTGACGTAAATAATTAAGGGAATTGTGACTTGAGTAGTAATAGAGTTTCGGTTACAGACAAAAAAACACACAATCTCCATTATAATAAGAAGATATTCAGTGTTTAATTCTAACCTATTGTTTATACGAGTGGTAAGATTTGTCCCATTGCTGGGTGGGATGAGGGGTTTTTATACCTGAAATTTGAACATAATAGGACAACTGGAGTTTGAACTCGTTTACCACGATATCACAGTCCAGCATGTTATCCATTATGCCACAGGGACTTCCCCCTTTTTATTTAATCTGGCACACAGGTATCAGGGTGCTTACTGTACCTCCTGTTCCTAAGTGGTCAACCATCTCCGAAATGTAGTTTTGAAAGGGGCCGGGTTAGCTCAGTCGGTAGAGCGTTCGGCTAGAAACCACAAGGTTCCTAGTTCGATACCGGTCCCCGCCAACTCAGCGTATGAGTAGCACAGGGATCTGTGCGGTAAAGTAAGGAGCTGATGGTAGGTGTGGCACCTCACCTCAGATGCTAAAAACAATCTCCTTGGTCTAGCGCTATTGAAAAGGGGATAGACTCCCTCGCTGACTGGCTGATACCGACTTTAGGCCGCCCCGACGACTTTACTTTACTTACTTAGTCTTAGTTAAGATAAAGTTTAATCTATATCATAATCCACATTTTTTTAGGATTAATACGGAGGTCATATGAATACTTGGATAAAGAAATGTTAAAAAATTCACTGATTGCATTGGTAAGACCTCATTTGGAATTTGCTAATGTGGTTTGGAGTCCAAGACTAATCAAGGACATAAAACTCATTGAGGGAGTTCAGAGGAGAGTTACTAAGGTAATGAATGATTTAAAAACTCTTTCATATGAATAAAGACTTAGGAACATTGACTTACCAAGTTTGGTTTATCGGCGTATAAGAGGGGATATGATTGAAGTCTACAAATATACACATGGATTTTATTCAACAAACTTTGACCTACTAAACATTGTTCAAAATATCAATACCAGGGATCATAAATTAAAACTCTTAAAAAAATGTTGTAAAGCAAATGCAAGACAAAATTATTTTAGTAACAGAGTGGTGAATACATGGAATAAACTACCATCATCAATAGTGAATGCCCCATCTCTAAACTCCTTTAAGGCAATGTTAGATAATCTGTGGAAAGATTATAAATATTCTGTTGAATTAAGATGAATGTTTATAAGAAACAGCTGACAGGTCTCAGACCTAATATACTAGCTGAAAAAGAGATTATTATTATTATTATTATTATTATATAATTTTTACATGTATGTTTAATATGGTTGCACTAATGTCATCAGGTACAACAGGTGTGTAATCTAATGACCTGGAAATGATTTTGGTGTTGTCCGAGGCAGGATGAGGAAGTGCAGGTTTCTTCAAAAGAATCCTGCAGAGGAGTTATAGGGTAAACAAAATGTCCCGTACCGGAAACAAATAGAATCCATAAATACAGGCCTAATATGCTGAGAAGATACAAACTGGAAGAATAAATAGAAAATATGGCACCTCATCAAAAAATTTTATTAATGTAGACTGCAGTGTGGCCTATTACTGGTATCAACTGAACAGCGAGGGTGTCTATACCCTTTTCACTAGCACTAGACCAGATTGTTTTTTGCTGAGGTGGAGTGCCACACCTATCATCATCTCCCACATGCTTTACTGCACAGATCAGATTACCTCATGAGTTGAGTTGGTGAGGATCAGTATCAAACCTCAAAGCTCGCTTAATCACGTGACTTTCATCCATTGAGATGCCACAGACCCAAACGATCACAGAGGTCATGGCTGATCAATCAAACCTAACAGGTTTTTCCTTGTGCACCATTTTAAATTATTGCTTGTCAATAACAGATTATGCCAATCTATGATGGTTGGTTGGCTGGTTGGTTGGTTATTTTGTTTAATGACACACCAACATTTGTGGGCTATTTGATGCAAAATCTCTCTCTCTCTCTCTCTCTCTCTCTCTCTCTCTCTCTCTCTCTCTCTCTCTCTCTCTTACCTTCTGCCTCTCTCTCTCTTACCTTCTCCCTCTCTCTCTCTCTCTCTCTCTCTCTCTCGTACCTTCTACCTCTCTCTCTCTTACCTTCTACCTCTCTCTCTCTCACCTTCTATCTCTCTCTCTCACCTTCTACCTCTCTCTCTTACCTTCTATCTCTCTCTCTCTCTCTCTTCTTCTATCTCTCTCTCTCTCTCTCTCTCTCTTACCTCTACCTCTCTCTCTCTCTTACCTTCTACCTCTCTTTTTTTTTCTTTTTTTTTGTATACAGTGATACTCCAACTTACAAGTTTTCTGAGTAATGACCTGTCACTTGGGGAATTTTTTGCTTTGTGTTGAGCCCTAAAATTTGAAGTAAAACTGAGCTTTAGATCCACTTATGTTAATAAGTTCACTAAAAACATTTTAAGTTTTCAAATTTATTACGCCAAAGAAAAATATTATTTATAAAAAATAAGTATTAAAACATATTACAGCACATAATTCATTATAATATTCTATTGTGTTTTTATACAATACAGTGCTATTTTTCTTATTCAAAAAAAAGTAACAAAAAAAAATAGGGTGTTTTTTGGGGGGAAAGGAATGGATTAATGGCATTACAGTTTATTTAATGGAGAAAATTGATTTGATATACAAGGAAATTATAAGCGGAACAAATTAAACTGGTAAGTCAAGGGACCACTGCATATGATTTGTAAGTTAATAGTTTGTAGATAAATATTTTTGTTTAGTTTTATGAACTCGTAGAAATAATGGACCATATTACCTTTAAGCACCCCATCTGTGATCTTGATTCATAAGGACATTTTTTTTCATTTACACCGTCAAAATCCGGTTGTTTGTTATGGGGTTAGGGTTAGGGGTTAGGGTTGGGGGTTAGTTTTATAATTTAAAAATAAAACTCTAAAAATCGTCTGTTAACAAACAACTGGATTTTGATGGTGTAAATGAAAAACAATGTCCTTATGAATCGAGATCACAGATAGGGTGCTTAAAGGTAATATGGTCCAAAATAATCTATTTACTTTATGTATATTGATAAACTGGTAGAAATAATTTTCATGTTAGATTTATCATTAACTTCATGTGTATCAATAAACTGGGAGAAATAATTTTCATTAACTTGCAAATAGATCTATCTAATCCATAGATGGGACCCTAATAGGTACTACCACTGCTGGTCAGAGTGGACCTGGGAGTAATGGCAATAAAGGGGTACTTCATTTATCCCTGATCTCCAGGAGCCTCATTAGTTGACAAAATAGATATATTGTATCCATTTCATATCATGGTCTCCCTTATGGCAAGCCCCAACCCCTTTTTATCATATGGGAGCTAGAAGGCGGTGGCTGCGGGTCTACATGTCCTAGGAATGACGTTAAACTCTATCTGATGGTGAGGTTCCAGTTTTGGAGGTTTGGGGAATGTGGAGCACTCCTTCATCACCATTGCTCCCTGGTCCACTCTAACCCGGAGTGGTAGTACCTGTTAGGGTCCCATCTATGGGTTAAATAGAAAAATGTATTTATAAAAAAAATTGTATTATCCATTAAGAATTGATTTATTTCAAAACTTTATCTGCATTATATGACCCACTGAGGTTGATATGCCGTAAAACAAAACAAACAAACAAAATATCATGGTCTGTCTTCTCTTATCCATTTAAGACCAACAGGCTGATAATACTTTTGTTTAGTTTTATAAACTGGTAAATCTATTATGGAATTGGTACCTGAGGCATCAGACAATGAACCTACCCCTAACCCTTTTATAGGAGAGGAGCAGGTGCTGCCTGTGGGGATGGTCCCCTAAAGCTAAACTCATTAATTAACTTTACCCAGCTGGTGCCAGTGGTTAGAAGTGAGAGAACAATCAGAAAGGAAGGTAGAGAATGAGACAGATAAAAAACAAAAACATTAAAGTATGAAAAGAAAAAAATCTATATTATAAGGATTCAATTTTTGTATGTATGTGTTACTAAAACTATAAATCATCTGAAAATATTTGTTAGGTCACTGGTAGTTGTATGTATTTAGCCCACGCCTCTACACCAGCAGGATGTGACACAAGGTCGATGTGACACTAGGGTGTGTGTATTTATCCAATCTCTGTGTCATGGGCACAATGAAATATAAGGGAAAAAAGAATGAGAGAAAGAAAGAAAAAAAGAAAGAAAGAGAAAATGAAAGAAAGAAAACAAGAAAGAAAGAAGGAAGGAAAGAAAGAAAGGGATAAGGAATGAAAGAAAGAAAGAACAAAAGAGAGAAAGAATGAAAGAAAGAAGGAAAGAGAGAAAGAATGAAAGAAAGAAGGAAAGAGAGAAATAAAGAATGAAAGAATGAAAGAGAGAAAGAAAGAGATAAAGAAAGAAAGAAAGAGATAAAAAAAACCCAGAAAGAATGAATGAAAGAAAGAAAGAAAGAAAGAGAGAGAGAGAAAGAAAGAAAGAAAGAGATAAAGAAAGAAAGAGATAAAGAAAGAAAGAAAGAATAACAGAAAAAAAGAGATAAAGAATGAAAGAAAGAATGAGAGAAAGAAAGAAATAGATAAAGAAAGAAAGAAAGAAAGAAAGAGATAAAAAACAAAGCAGAAAGAATGAAAGAAAGAAAGAAAGAGATAAAGAAAGAAATTGAAAACAAGCTAGAGAATGTCAATTAGGTCATGAACAGTCACGAGAAGAGGAATGAATTTTTTCTAATTAATATCTCGAAAATTGCATCTTCTCAGATTCCAGGGTGTAATAATCAAAAAAAAAAAAATTGGATAAATCCTCAGTCATGGAAATATGATCTCACTAATAAGATAAACCAAAATTCTTCTGAGCTGTAGCCACATCAGCAATACTATATATATATATAGCAATGCTTGTGTTAGTGCTACTGTACAGCTGCACCACTTGGACTTGACATCCTCGACAGGCGGGATTTTGCCGTCGTCGTCTTGTTTCAAACCCCCCGTGGAGCGTGAGATGAGGGATCACTCGTAGACCACTTGACCTGAGTTCAATTCCTGGACGAAGCTGTTTGCATTTCACATGGCGCTAATACCCTTGGGAAAGGTATGAATCCGATTCTCCCTCCAGCTATGGGTAAATAGCAGGGCAGACTGAGCTCTTTAACCATGGCTAGGTAACTAGTCTAGGAGAAGGAAAACTCTGAATTCATATCTGCTAAACTCTGCTTAAGAAATTGACCTTGTGTCATATCCTGCTCATGTGGAGGGGTTGGTAAATATATATACACTTTTATAGTTGAATTAAGTGCTTAGAGAAAAAGTTACATAGGAGCTATACAAGGATGCTGTGTGCTGCCTTGAACAAATCTTAGAAGCAGCACCCCCACAAGAAAGCAGCTGTATGGCCACTTGTCCCTATCACACAAACCATCAGAGTAAAATGAACGAAACATGCTGGACACTGCTGAAGAAACAGGGACAAATTCATTAGTGACATTTTCTTGTGGACACCTACGCATGGACACACCAGTGTAGGTCAGCCAGTAAAAACCTACATCAATCAGCTCTGTGCAGATTCTGGATGCTACATGGAGGACCACCATGGGGCGATAACCAATAGGGACAGTTACAGAGAGAGAGTCATGGATGTCCATGCTGCTAGCATTACCTGATAAGGATGATGATGATGATGATGATGATGCATAACAGGGTCAAATAAACTCACATATACTCTTTTATAGTGGAGGCGCACGGTCTAATAGTTAAGAGTCGTAGGAAATGAACTCATCGACCTGAGTTCAATTCCTGGACGAAGCTGTTTGCATTTCACATGGCGCTAATACCCTTGGGAAAAGTATGAATCCGATTCTCCCTCCAGCTATGGGTAAATAGCAGGACAGACTGAGCTCTTTAACCATGGCTAGGTAACCAGTCTAGGAGAAGGAAAACTCTGAATTCATACCTGTTAAACTCTGCTTAAGAAATTGACCTTGTGTACATATCCTGCTCGTGTGGAGGGGTTGGTAAATATATATACACTTTTATAGTTGAATTAAGGGCGGACCTGAACTTTCAGAACCCCCCCATCTAAAAAAATTTTTTTAAATTTTTTTTTCACAGTCTGATAGATTGGTGTGCAATCGATAATAATCCATTGAAAGAAGAAAAAAAATTTTTTTTTTTTGAAATTTTAGATGGGGGGGGGGTCTAAAAGTTCAGGTCTGCCAAATTAAGTGTCTCATCATTGAGTAATAGTTAACAAGCTCGTCTCACAGATTACAAATGAATAGCGAGTTCAATCCTTGCTGGATCCCCCATACTTGTATAGGATAAATTCCTACTTATGTTTTATATCCAATAAGAGAAAAACATAAACATCAACCTTTAGAATTCGATTGGAATATATGATTAATCATATCCAATCGAATTCTAAAGGTTGAATAATTATTCTTTTAATCTATTTGTAGAATTTTCTTTAAATTTCGAAAAAGAATCATGTTTGGCAATAAAGGGGTACTTCATATATTCCTGATCTCCAGGAGCCTCAACCTCAAATTAGTTGACAAAATAGATATATTGTATCCATTTCATATCATGGTCTGTCTTCTCTTATCCATTTAATACCAACTGGCTGATAATAATTTTGTTTAGTTTTATAAACTGGTAAATCTATTATGGAATTGGTACCTGAGGCATCAGACAATGAACCTACCCCTAACCCTTTTATTGGAGAGGAGCAGGTGCTGCCTGTGGGAATGGTCCCCTAAACCTTTAGAATTCGATTGGATATGATCAATCATATCCAATCGAATTCTAAAGGTTGAATAATTATTCTTTTAATCTATTTGTAGAATTTTCTTTAAATTTCGAAAAAGAATCATGTTTGGCACGTCTTTTATGGTTTTTTTCTTATTGGATAATAAAATATAAGGAGTTTATCCTATACTTGTGTTACATAATTATTAGATTCCTAATACTTATGTACAGTAGAGTAGAAATCAGAATGGCTGTTATAAGTTCAGCCGGCGGCCTTGAAGGATTGAATGACAAGGCTTGACCTCAGTCATGATCCTCCTTCCGGTGGATACCATGAGAATCGGTGGAAAAGACCCTCTTCCAGGTTAGATTAGAAAGAGATTTAGTTAGATCGGCCAAAAACCACAACGGTTGTAAGTCGTGTTATGCACGCTGCCAAATCAAATCTGCGCCGGTAGTCTGGTGGGGATTTCAGAATAAAATATGATCTAAGTTAAAATGAAGTCTTGTGTTATTATCTAAAAACTACCAATGACACAGGGCTTCTGATAAAGAGAAATCCCCAATGGAAGACCAGACACAAAATCCCCAAGACGAAATCCCCAAGACGAAATCCCCAAGACGCTAGAAGAGACACTAGAAGAACTTAAGATAGAAAAGATGAACAGAAGAAAAATAGAAGTAAGTAAAAAGAAGAGTATACAACACTTAGACCAGACACAAAGTCCCCAAGACAAAGTCCAGACGCTAGAAGAGACGCTAGAAGAACTTAAGATGAACAGAAGAAAAATAGAAGTAAGTAAACAGAAGAGTATACAACACTTGCAACCTCATGTCAGAGCCTACCCGTGGCAAATGGGTTGGGTAAATACCTACCCAGAATTTACTCAGCTTTGCTAGGTTTAACTCACAGGTTTCAAATTGCTTACAGTACCTACTGTACCGATTGGTCACCCATCTAAGTACTGACCAGGCTCATTAATGCTTAACTTCAGTGACTGATCAAGAATTGGATCTTTAAGTGTATCTTGACTGTAAGCTTCTTTTTTTTTTTTTTTAAATACTAAGGATAATTTATATTTGGCTCAAGGTTGGAAGTATATATATTTACCAACCCCCTCCACATGAGCAGGATGTGACACAAGGTCAATTTCTTAAGCGGAGTTCAACAGGTTTGAATTCAGAGTTTTCCTTCTCCTAGACTGGTTACCTAACCAAGGTTAAAGAGCCCAGTCTGCCCTACTATTTATCCATAGCTGGAGGGAGAGTAGGATTCATACCTTTCCCAAGGGTATTAGCGCAAAGTTAAATGCAATTATCACATCTAGGATTTGAACTCGGGGCGATGAGTCCATTTCCCATGACTTTAACCATCGCACCACGCGCTTCCTACTTGGAAGGTTGGAAGTATAAGGCACCTAGTGAGGATCAAACTCATTGCTCAGATGTGATTTAATTAGGTTAGGTTAGTTTGGCACAAGGACAGAAATTTGCAGCACTGAGTGAGAATCATACTCACTTGCAGAGGTCTGCCACCCTTGCTTCTTAAACATTACACAATGTGAGGTGTCCTAAAAACTAAGTTTAGCTTAGAGTTATCACAAGGTCACAAGTATAGGGCACTTGGTGAGGAACAAACTCACTACTCAGTTGTAACTTATCTGCTTGACAAACTTGTTAACCATTACACCATGATGAGGTGCTCGCCCTTCATACATGTAGTCATTTACTAAGTTTAACATAGTTTGACACAAGGTCATAAATACGGGGCACGCAGTTAGAGCCAAACCTACAATGGCCTGCTAGCCCAAGTGTCCAATTATTACACTACATAATATGCCCCACCTTCATAATTGTCTCTTACTAAACTTAGAGCTTATGATTAAGTCACATTGAAAGCACCGGTTCTCGCTAGATCACCAAAGTTAAGCAGCGATGAGCCTGTTCAGTACTTAGATGGGTGACCATTTAAGCAACAGCAAGTACCGTAAGTAACCGAATATCAAACATGACTTGATTCAGCATTAAATGACCTAAAAAGGATTGATATGCCATAAAACAAAACAAACAACCAACCAACCAACTAAACTTAGCCTAGTTTGGCACAAGGTCAGAAATATAGGGTACCCAGTGAGAGTCAAACTCACTAGCAATGGTCTGCTAGCTTAGATGGCCAACTATTAAACCACAAGAAATCCCCCTTACTTGTCTTTTACTAAGGTTAGCACAAGGCCAAAAATATGGGGCACACAGTGAGAGTCAAACTCATTAACAATGGACTGCTAGTCTAGCTGGCCAATGAATACACAATGTGCCCCACCTTCATAATTATATTTTACTAAGCTTAACCTAGTTTGACACAAGGCCAAAAATATGGGGCACACAATGAGAGTCAAACTCATTAACAATGGTCTGCTAGCCTTGCTGGCCAATGATCACACAATGTGCCCCACCTTCATAATTATATTTTACTAAGCTTAGCCTAGTTTGACACAAGGCAAGAAATATGGGGCACCCAGTGAGAGTCAAACTCATTAACAATGGTCTGCTAGCCTAGCTGGCCAATGATCACACAATGTGCCCCACCTTCATAATTATCTTTTACTGAGCTTAGCCTAGTTTGACATAAGGCAAGAAATATGGGGCACCCAGTGAGAGTCAAACTCATTAACAATGGTCTGCTAGCCTAGCTGGCCAATGATCACACAATGTGCCCCACCTTCATAATTATCTTTTACTGAGCTTAGCCTAGTTTGACATAAGGCAAGAAATATGGGGCACCCAGTGAGAGTCAAACTCATTAACAATGGTCTGCTGGCCAATAAATACACAATGTGCCCTGCCTTCATAATTATGTTTTACTAAGCTTAGCCTAATTTGACACAAGGCAAGAAATATGGGGCACCCAGTGAGAGTCACACTCATTAACAATGGTCTGCAAGCCTGGTTGGCTGATTATTAAACCATATGAAATGCTCCGCCTACATACTTGTTGTTTTTTACTAAGCTTATTAATAAAGAAAAAAAAAAGAAAAAACTAGACAGCTTGGCAATGTACTGATTATCCTTAAAAATGGCAAGATTCCAACTTGGTCCCAAATTTCTATTTTAGATATTCCTCCAGGACAACTTTAAATTAACACTTGTGATATAACGGGTCCTTGTGTGGGAAAGAGACTGACGTTCAGGGTTGTTGTGTAAAGATATGAATATTCAGTTTTTAATTTAGTACAAAATTTTTTTTTTTTTTATTTTTTTTTTTTTGAATGCGTTCCAAATGTTTTTCTCAAGCTAAAGAATCTAATCTATATATTAATAGACAATAAAGAAAATAATAATAATAATAAATAAACATAATAAAAATAATATATAATTTAAATTATAAATTTAAACAAAATTTAAACAGATAATTTAAACAATTGAATTTTAAAAATGAAAAAAAGCAGATAGATTTTAAAAATTTAAATTTTTAAAAAATTTGTTTTTTTTTAAATTTAAAAATTTTAAGAAAATTAAAAAACAGTTAAATTTAAACAAATTTAAAATTTAAATTTAAACAAAAAATAATAATATAATAAAAAATAAACATAATAAAATAATAATAAAATAATGATATAAACAATAAAACGTTTTTTTTTAAAAGCATTCCAAATCTTTTTCTCAAGTTAAAGAATCTAATCCATATAATAAACACTCCTCATTTACTTACGATAAAAGAGAAAGAAAAAGTAAATAAAAAAAAGAAATTAGCTGTTCGAATCTCTAAACTGACACATTTTCTTTATTAATTTTTTTACCACTTTTTTCTTTTTACATTTCATTCTTGGTAATTTTTATTTTATGGAAAAACAGGGTCTATGATCAGGGCTGAATCATTGGTCTCATGGCGCTCCACCCAAATCTATGATATGCCACCCCTCACAGAATCTATGATACAGGACCCCCACTCTATTACATGCCAATTTTAGTAAAGTAGTATCCATAGAAAATATATGGGGATTGTCCTTGTGGCATATTCACTAATATGCTGGATATCATAGTGAGTTTGAATTCCAATCAGGATATCATGTTCACTTTCAGACTAATACCCATGGGAAAGGTATGAACCCCATCATCCCTCCAGCTCTGGGTTAAATAGTACCACTAGTATTCTTCTACAAGGCTGGTTGGTTGTTCATGCCCCCCTTAGAATCTATGATATGGAGCCCCCACTTAACTACATGTCAATTTTAATAAAATAGTATTCATAGAAAATATATGAGGAGAGTTATTGTGGCATAATGGCTAATATACTGGACTGCAACATCAGTGCAAGTGAGTTCAAACTCCAGTTGCATTATTAAGTTCAATTTTGAACTAATACCCATGGGAAAGGTATGAATTCCCTCATCCCTCCTGTTATGGGTTAAATAGTACCACTACTGTTCTTCTATAAGTAAAAGTAAGTAAAGTCGACGGGACGGCCTAAAGTCGGTATTAGCCAGTCAGCGAGGGAGTCTATCCCCTTTTCAATAGCGCTAGACCAAGGAGATTGTTTTAGCATCTGAGGTGGAGCGTCACACCTACCATCAGCTCCTTACTTTACCGCACAGATCCCTGTGCTACTCATACGCTGAGTTGGCGGGGACCAGTATCGAACTAGGAACCTTGTGGTTTCTAGCTGAACGCTCTACCGACTGAGCTAACCCGGCATATCAACTCCTTTCAGGTTATTTAATGCAGAATCCGGTCATTTTGATAACAGATTGCTTACAGTACCTGCTGTTGCTTAAATGGTTACCCACCTAAGTATTGAATAGGCTCATCCTTCTACAAGGGTGGCTGTGGCACTAAATGCTGGAATATTTTGCTATATAAGGTACGCTATAATATACCACTTAAATTTATAGACTAAGCGAGGTGACGTGGTTTAAACCTCAGCCAATCAACAGCCTGAATACGTGGCTGGTTGACTACTTAGTCACTGATACTGAGAGACATCCATTTGCAATCATCAAAGAAGGACTTGCAAGACTGATGAGCACCAAGGAACAACCAAAGGATTCTTTACCAAGGATTGCGCTCTGCTTAACACAAAGGATCTCCGCTGGACAAGTGCTCTTGCTTGAAGCCTAAAGGATGGCCACTAGAATCATAACATTAAATAATCCATGAAGGTTGATATGCCATTAAACAAAAAGACCAAAACCAAAACAGAAAATATATGATCCCCCACTCTACTACATGTCAATTTTTATAAAGCAGTATTTATAGAAAATATATATATATAATTCACATTTTATCCCCCACCACTCCCAGTTGAGGTGTTGGAGATTGTATGCACCTGCCCTACCTATGACTTTTGCCCAGCTCGTCTTTATGGGTTCCTAAGAGGAATTTGATTTTCACCCGTCCATTGATGCAAACAATATTAACTATTGTTAACATTTGATCATTCACACACCTACTGTAATAAAAACAAAGACCTGAGCTTTTATAGTGAGTATGCTATAGTCATCATCAGGTCATGCTGATAGCACAGATTCCCGTGACTCTCTCTTGCCATCCATCCCTATCAGGTCCTCTCAACTGCATCCAGTGTCCATACCAAGCTGATGAATGTAAGTTTTTGCCGATGAGTCAAAATTATTAACAATGATGATTGACAAAATTTCATCTAAAAAAAATAATTTACAGAACTCTCTCTCTCTCTCTCTCTCTCTCTCTCTCTCTCTCTCTCACTCACTCACTCACTCACTCACTCACTCACTCACACACACACACACACATACACACACAAAACTATTAATAATAATGATTGACAAAATTTAATCTAAAAAATTTATTTGCAGAAATATTTAAACTCTCTCTCTCTCTCTCTCTCTCTCTCTCTCTCTCTCTCTCTCTCTCTCTCTCTCTCTCTCTCTCTCTCTACCCTCTCTCTCTCTCTCTCACTTGTATACTACTCCCTATTCTATGTATGTATGTATGCATCTATATATGTGTGATATAGTACCTAAATAATGAAAATGAATTCGTCTGTTTTTCCTATAAATAATTGCTAATTATTAATAGCAATTGTTAATTACTCTGTTCACCTGGTATCTTTGCTTAGTAAACCCTTTTTCTTTATCCTTAATATTTGTGTTTCTACTTTGAGCATAATTTTTCTGGTTTGTGTCAAGGAGAGAAATAGCTTAGTGAATGTCCCTGGGGACAGGTCATAGAGGGTCAACACATACAGGAAGTCAAGAGAGTCAACAGGGGCTCTGATTGACAGGCTAAAGGTCATGAGGTCATGTGATACTAAGCTATGAAAACAGATCAGTACAAAATAAGGGTTTGTAAGATGAGTGGTAAATATCATTATTTTTATGTTTCTTTTCAATTAGATATGTCTAACTTTTAAGTAGATCCTGGTTTTGACTGGCAAGGGTTATTCAGGCAAATAAAAGTCACTCTGTCAGGGAGGAGAAAGGGAGAGTTTATTGTGAGCTCAGAGGTTGAGTTCATTTGGATTTGTTGGGGAAACAAATATACTACTGCTACTGCTGCTGCTGCTAACAGCGACCTACAGAGTTATAAGTTTGGTCAGTTGATTGGTTGGATTTTATTGCAAGTCAACCCCTTGGATTATTATTAGCATAAATCTGCATAATATCACATGCCATTTTTCTACTGGTCGAGAAGAGTCACATGGTGAAACAGGATAAGAAGTGTGAGAGGTGAGAAAGAAGAGTTTGAAAGATGCATTGACAGAGTGAGACGTGGGCTCACACTCAGGGCAGTTTTGCCTTAGGAGATAAATAAAAATCTCACGAGAAAAAGATAAGTCGCCTTTTGTTATTTCAAAAACTATAAATGGCACAAGACAAGATGTCTTCTGCCTCAGAAATTGCTACCCGGTGACTATTAAAATAACATCCCCAGCTATGTCGTCTCAGATTTTCTTTTATTCATGTTTGTTTAATGTCTTGTTTTTAGTTTAAATAAACAAGAATTACAACAAAAAAGAAGCGACACCCCACAAATACATTTACTTGTAGAAAATATCTATCTATCTATCTCCATTTGTTCATATCTATCTATATTATTTTGTTTATCTATCTATCTCAGTCTATTCCAAACTATATATCCATCTTCATATCTAAACAAGAATTACGACAAATTACTATAAATAAACAAGAATTACGACAAATTTCTATAAATGAACAAGAATTATGACAAATTTCTATAAATGAACAAGAATTACGACAAATTACGATAAATAAATAAGAATTACACCAAAAAAGAGAAGCCCCCCCCTCTAAAATACATTTAATGCCCTAAGTTGGTTGTTTTCTTTCAAGTAACACCGACATAGCTGGGGACGTTATTTTAATAGTCACCAGGTAGCAATTTCTGAGGCAGGAGACCGGGACGCACTTCCTCATAAATTACCAATAACTCTTTCAATCTCAAATCCTGATGGAGGTTTACTAAACCCGAAACGTTATGATGTTGACATTACCATTAAGAATAAATTCATATTTTTGGAATCCTTTCTACACACAACCCCCCCGACACACACACACACAAATATATATATGTGTGTGTGTGTGTGTGTGTGTGTGCTCCCAAATCCAGTTGATTGGTTGGATTTTATTGCAAGTCAATCTCTTGGATTATTTTAAGACATTAGGCATAAAAGTAGAAATAAACAACTGCAAACAATCTACTGTCAAAATCAAGAAGAATCCTTGAAAAAAGAAGACATAATAAATTCAACCATCCTCACAACCTACCGATTAGCATAAAATAACCCTGCATGGGTTGACATGCCGTTAAATCAATCAATCAATCAATCCACTTAGCAACAAACATCTACAAACAACCTAGTGTCAAAATCAATAAAATCCTTGAAAAGAAGACATAATAAATTCGGCCATCCCTTACAACCTACTGCTTGGCATAAAATAACCCTGGGTGTGTTCACATGCCATTAAAATCAATCAATCAATCAATCAACAAGAACAGAACAATAAAACAATTACAAAACCAACCACTATTCGAAATCTGCCAGAACTGTCTTTAAATTATAACCTTATTTGCATATTGTCTAAAAATTGTCTCTAAAATTGTCAAGAAGGCCGAGGGTGTCCTGGCGTCGCTCAGCAAGACCTTTGCCAGCTGCTCACCAGCTACATATTTAAAGCTGTATAAAGCTATGGTGCGACCACACTTGGAATTTGCATCACCAGTCTGGAACCCCTATCTCGCTCAGAACATTAACCTCCTGGAAACTGTACAGAGACGTGCAATCAAATGAATACCCTCAGGGATCTATGCAGTAAAGTGAGGAGCTGAAGGTAGGAGTGGCGCTTCACCTCAGATGCAAAAATAATCTCTTTGGTTTAGTGCTAGTGAAAAAGGGATAGACTCCCTCACTGTCTGGTTGATACCAACATTAGCATACATCGCCAACTTTACTTTTTATATATGCTAAGGAATATTTTATGAAGCTGGAATGTTCAGCTTTTAAAGAAAAAACATTTTGCATGTTATGTGTTATTAGCTTATTTACTGCTAAAATCCCTCATTTTTGTGAGAGGCAGTATATAAATTCACTGCTGTTAGTATATATAGCAAAATTTTCAGTTATTAAAGAAAAAACTTTTTGTGTCTTATCTGTTATTAGTTTATTTACCGGGTTAGCTCAGTCGGTAGAGCGTTCGGCTAGAAACCCCAAGGTTCCTAGTGCGATACCGACCCTCGCCAACTCAGCGTATGAGTAGCACAGGGATCTGTGTGGTAAAGTAAGCAGCTGATGGTATGTGTGGCACTCCACCTCAGATGCTAAAATAATCTCCTTGATCTAGCGCTATTGAAAAGGGGATAGACTCCCTTGCTGACTGGCTGATACCGACATTAGGCCGCCCCGACGACTTTACTTTTTTACTACTAAATAAAAGACCTAAGTAAACATCCTCTAAATATTCTAATTCCAGAATTTTTTTTCCAGGAATAGTACATTCTTTGAATTGGGAAAAAAAAAAAATTTCTACATTTACTCTATTGGCTGTGTAAATTTCATTGTATACTAAGCAGTGTGGGGTTTTTTTTTTTTGGTTTTTTTTACACAAATCTGGTTGTGAATACAAGTGCAGAAATATAACTGGTTAATACACTTACAAAATAATTTCCCATATTTAAGCGACTTGTAATTGCTTGAATTTTGGGTCATCCATAAACACAATAGGTTCAAATTTGAACAGTAGTAATAGTAAAAAAAAAAAATTCCTGAATTACACTGATCTTATCTAAAATTGGTTTTGAGGGCTTGGGACTATTAATCATCATCATGACACAGTAACAGCATACATTTTCATGACTCTCTCTTGCCATCCATCCCTGTTGGTCATCACTCCTAGCAGAACAGTGCTCTCATAAGTAAGTAAAGTTGGCAGAGTGGCCTATTGTCAGTATCAGCTGGAAAGAGGGGGAGTCTATCCCCTTTTTGCTAGTG
>CM042150.1:34123354-34153354 GCA_023376005.1 Doryteuthis pealeii | reverse complement strand
ATGGTGGAATTTATGTCTGTTAAGTAAGATTTAACCACAAAGTACCCGTAAAAGCAGTGACGTAGTTTTTGTTACAGACAAAAACTGGAAGCGAATCTCCATTATTAATAGATAGATAAGTAGTATTTAAAATAATCCTATCAAAGCAAGTAAAAATTAGCCCTGCTAAACCCTGATTTGAACCCAGTCTGTTATAGTTTTTCTTTTACTCTCTAACCTTTACAACAGCTTTGGAAGCTCAACAAAATAAGGGGGTATCAGATTTTGCCGTGAAGAAACTTGATAAGGGACGAGCATCACTGCTGCTGCTTCTAAACCCTCACATAAGACACTGTAAATAAACAATGTAAGCAGAGGGAGCTATACATACATTATGGCAAGATCCCTTGTGTGCTTAACAATTTTGTGTGGTGAGTAGAGAATAAAACAGATTTAGGAATTAAGTGAAGATTTAAATGGTGGGATAAAATAAGTAATCCTTATAATTATTAGTATTTTTGAGACTTTTAGAGCAATGTTCAAGGTTAAGTCCTCCCTTAGTTGTTTCGAATTTCAAAGACAACTGGCTAGGATATCACTTTTCACTTATTGATATGTTTCTTATATTTCTTTTTATGTCAGTAGGTGCAAAAATATCAATTACATTAGAAGGTGATATATATATATATATATATATATAAGTCGTCGGGGCGGCCTAAAGTCGGTATCAGCCAATCAGCGAGGGAGTCTATCCCCTTTTCACAAGTGCTAGACCAATGAGATTGTTTTTTGTTTTTTTTGGCATCCGAGGTGGAGCGACACACCTACCATCAGCTCCTTACTTTACCACACAGATCCCTGTGCTACTCATACGCTGAGTTGGCGTGGACCGGAATCGAACTAGAAACCATGTGGTTATCGACTGAGCTAACCCGGCCCTTATTATACATAACATTAAAAAAAATAATATATATATATATATATATGTAGTATATTAAGAAAAATTGAAAAAACACAGGTTTAAATAAGTTAAGTGGTAAGTGTATTTAAACCTGTGTTTTTTCAATTTTTCTTAATATACTACATACCATCGGATTCACTTCCTTTTCTTCACACACATATATATATATATATATATATATATATATATATATATATATATATGAAGAAAAAGTGGAAGTAAATCCATCTTGCTACCCTGGGAATGGATTTGTTGAAACTCCAGCATCTGGCAACTGACCTGATAAATGCTCATAAGGTCATTAATCATCTTAACAACAGCAACCTTGAGCACCTTTTTGATCTCCATGTTTCTAACACATGTGGGCATGCCTACAAAGCCAGAAAACAGCATTGCTCACATGACTTTCAGAAACATTATTTAACGCTCAGAATTGCCGAGGCATGGAATAAGCTGCCTGCGTCCATTGTAGGCTGCCGAAACACTGCATCTTTTAAAGCCTCCATGCTTCCTGTAGTCTGCCAACACTATACCTGATACCCCTCTCTACACAGATATGCACACACGTGCACACATACATGTATATTATTACTGTAAACTGTTTATGTTCCTGACACTAATATATTATTCTGTGAATTAGACATGAGACTTTGATGAGTTGTGGTGCACCTGAGCACTGTACATAATAAACTTCATTATTATTATATATATATATATAAATATATATGAGAAGTAAATACACAAACGATGTGTTTTGATATGGATTTTTTTTTTCAGCCAACAATTTTTGGGAGAATATGTGCTTAATTGAAGTCATACCTAATTTTGAAAGTTAATTAATAATTAATTAATTAGGCGGGAATACCTATTCAAATGTAAGGCTAAACAAATCAAGAAAAATCAATCTCTATATGTACATTTCGGCCTATTAGGCCTCATCAGCAGAGATATATAAATATTTTAATTAAAAAAAAAAAAAATTTTTACTTCCACTTTTTCTTCATATATATATATATATATATATATATATATATACATATATATATATAATGAAAAAGTGGAAGTAAATCCAACAATATGTAATATTAAAAAAATTGAAAAAAACACAAGTTTCATACACATAACGAAAAAGGAAAATAAACAAATACGGATATTAAACATCATTCGTTAATGAAACTTGTGTTTTTTCAATTTTTATAATATTGTATATATATATGTGTATATATATATATATATATATATATATTAGTGTGTATGGTTGGCACTAAAAAAACCATTTCGTTTACCTGACGAATGCATTCGCAGGAAACCATTGGTTGTAAATATTGTTCCCATGTAAATAAATAAAAGCTAAACCTTTTATTTGTTCATTCATTCATCTATATATATATATATATATATATATATATATATATTATGTGTGTGTATATATATATATATATATATATATATATATATATATATATATGTGTGTATTTGGGCAGCATTCTTTCATTTATACAAATAGAATTAAACAAAACACATGTTTCCTGTTTAACGAGTTTATTAACAATCTTTTCAAGCTTTCTGGCCAATTTTTTTAAATACTTGGATGGAATCCGTGGATTAGTCCACCAAAGTTTTTATCCCAAGTACTTTCAGCACTTCGAAGTGCCATCCTCAGGGGTGATGTGTTTGTGTTCCAGTTATTTTCAAAATAGTTACTTGAAAAAGCTGGAACAATTTCTTTCCTATGCAGGTCTGAAGATTGCATAGACGAGAAACAGTCAGTAGGCTCCATTGTTTCCATGTCCATGCTACCTTCACTTATATATAAAGGTGCATGGTCTAATGGTTAGAGTCGTAGGAAATGTACTTGTTGACCTGTGTTCAATTCCTGGATGAAGCTGTTTGCATTTCACATTACACTAATACCACTGGGAAAGGTATGAATCCAATTCTCCCTCTAGCTAGGGCTAAATAGCATTGGATTGGGCTCTTTAACCATGGCTAGGTAACCAGTCTAGGAGAAGGAAAACTCTGAATTCAAACCTGTTAAACTCCGCTTAAGAAATTAATGTTGTGTCGCATCCTGCTTGTGTGGAGGGGTTGGTAAATATATATATATATATATATATATATATATATATATATATATATATATATATATATAAGTAAAGAAATAACAAAAGACTTAGAGGATTAGCATTATAGTCTATTTCAGGGAGCTTAGACAAATATAAAGGCTCTATTAATGATATTGAATACTGTTTACTTATAAACATAGCGCCCATATTATCTATAAAAAATATATATATGTGTGTGTGTGTGTGTGTGTGTGTGTGTGTGTATGCATATATGCAAATGGACATATGTATATATGTATGTGAGTGAGTGTGTGCATGAACATGTCTGAATGGTTACATATATGTGTATGTATATGAGTGTTGTATGTATGTCTATATGTGTATTGTGTATATATACATGTCTTCTAAAAAGTTATAAGCCTCACCTAGATACATTATGACTGCTCGGACGTCTGTTTTGTCCATTTTTAGATTTGTAGAAAAAAAAATCTGAATTATTTTTTCTAGTTTTATAAGTGGCTCTTTTTTCTGGGTGAGGCTTAGAATTTTTGAATGATCCTGGTATGTTTAAATTGACAGTCGGGAGAAATCTATGTATGTACATATATGTGTATGTATGTATGTATGTATATCAAGTGGGAAAAGCTGGCATCGAAGAGAACAGACTGGAGAATACATGTGGATGATGGCTGTACCAGTTTTGAGTGTGAAAGAATTGAAAACCTCAACCGTCAACTTCGAAAGGGATATACCTGTCATATTGGTGATAACATGCAGGGTTGGAAATGTCAAACATGTGGTGGAATTCTACTTTCTAAGGCTGGATATGTCAATCATAGAAAATTTCATCAGGGACAATTCATGCAAACTCCAGGAACAAACAATGTGTCTTGTGCAATCTGTAACAAAGTCTGTAAGTCAGCTTCTGGTCTTAAGGGACATATGGTGGTGCATAAGCATAACATTTTATCATCTGATCCATCTGATACAATGGGAAGGACATCCTTCCTATGTCATATTTGCATCAAAATTTGTGGATCTGCAACAGGTTTGATGAGTCATTTGAGGGCTCATGAGATGAAAGGTTCTGGTGGTGGGGTTATAGGATTGTTAGGGATGGCAGCAATCTGTAATGATTATGCTATTGCTATGTATGTATGTGATATAATGGAATGACCCATCTCCCCCGTACCTTAACAGTGGCGATGGTTCTAACCACTATTTAAGAACACACAGATTACTCTGTGCAGAACTCACTTGAAGTACTTAGACGACGGACTCTCCTCCTAATACTCACGTGACCTTACTATATAACAGTATGTATGTATATGTACAAATGAATATGTACGTATGTGTGCATCGGTATGTATGTATGTATGTATGTATGTGTGTATGTGTTGTTGGCATCCTTCCACCTATGAGAGATAATGGAGTAGCGTCCAAATCTGGGTGGGTTCATATGGAGGATGAGATGTTGTCCAAGCAGCAAATCCCCCCTCTCCACACTGCCGCTGTGATGCAAAGGAAAGGTAAGGAACCAATGCAGTTTGGCAACGGTAATGATGCAGGAGTTGTTGGGTAGCACTGAATTTCAGCATCACACCACTTTAGGGATTCTGGCATCTGATTTGTTTTCGAGGTTTACTCCCCTAGCCTTTCCTTGGGATGAGGTAAAGACGCTAGGCAGCGGAGGTTTGTATTAGACTTTTCCTTGTCTTAGATGGATTGCCAGCCAAGGCTAAGGAGCCCCTTCTAACCTATTAATCCTGCTGTTGTCCGTGTTCCTGAAAAATGATGAGATTTGGTTCCTTGTCTTAGATGGATTGCCAGCCAAGGCTAAGGAGCCCCTTCTAACCTATTAATCCTGCTGTTGTCCGTGTTCCTGAAAAATTAATGAGATTTGCAATATTTTGCATTTACGTATCATATAAGCAACAGTACGTTCATATTGTTTGTTTGGGTGGTAAGTCCACTAAGAGCATCTAAGAGGTTCTAACATTCACTGAATCTATACACATACTAGAAAAAATGTAACCCATTGGATCACCCATTCAGCTCTGGGTAGATAATTGAGATTAGGGAAAAGGGAGTTAGCAAAGTGAATAAATTTAAAAAATAAATAAATACAGATGGACAAAACCTCAAAATCCTTTTGTTAGCTTTCTAAGAAAGCTTTGATCTTATTTAATCTATGGGTTGCTGTTTGGAAAAAATTAACATAGAAATACATTTCAAATTCTCTCAGCTCTCTCTCTCTCTCTCTCTCTCTCTCTCTCTCTCTCTCTCTCTCTCTCTCTACTGCCAGAGAAACTAATATTATATAACAAGCAGGTAGTCAAGAGATACATAGAGGGGAAGAAAGAGAGACACAGAGTAAAGTAAGAGATTGGTCGGTTTTTTACTTAATTGCAAATTATGATTAATTAGAACCAATTAAAACATAATTTTTTTCAAATATAATTCAATCCTAAAAGTAATGAATAATTTAGTATAATTTTCTTGTCCTTAAATTAAGCAGTAAAAAAGCCTTATGGAAGCAATAGTTAATTAACTCAGTTTTAGTATAATAATAGATATACACATGAATATGTAAGACACGCTCATACATGTACACATGTGTGTGGTTGTGCCAGCATCACTGAATTATCTAAGTTATGATATAGTATAAGTCCAGCTGTCTTTTGTTATCAAAGGTGGAAGTGTATTTAGAATTCTAAACCTTTGAATTTATTTATTTGTTAGTCTGATCATGTGTGTATGTGTAGAAAATAGAAAAACAAAATAATGAAGAAAAAGTGAAAGAAAAATGATGAAGTAAAATGAAAAAGCAAAGAAAGAAAAAGATGGATTTAAAATGCTAATGAAGAAAAAAAAGAAAAAAGTAAAAGATAAAAAATGGAAATGAAAAAACAAAGAAAGAAAAAAGACAGAAGGAAATTGCTAATGAAGAAAAAGAAGGAAAGAAAGAGAGAAAAAAATTTAAAAACATCCATCATTGGTCAAACAACAATTTTTTCCCTTCCTATTGTATTGTCCTGATATAAACAAAAACATTTAAACATCAACTTCACCATTAAGAGGCATTTCGGGACTCTTATAATTTCCCAGTAGTAAGCACGTAATTTCAGAGGAAAGAAAATGAGAACAACAATTGAAGATCAAGAAATATATATTCAAAGGATACAAAAAGGTTGCAAACTTGTGGCGTTTGCTAGCCAGACTTATCTTACTTGGGGTGAAGGTAAAGGTAGCACTGGATGAAACCACTCGCTGGTTGACAAGGTAAAGGTAGCACTTGAATAACGCGACTTGCTGGTTTACTGTTCCACTTCATCAAAGGGTTTAATCTAGGCACCAATATCATATTTTGGAGATTCGCCCTCTGGTGCCAGGGGCAGATAATTTAACTATAATTTTCCTGGTAGTCTACAACAAGGGGCAGACCTAAACTACTTCTTGTTACATACGCCTATCGTTCAACGCTATACAGCGCTTTCCATCAGAGATACCAAAGAAAATGAAAGGTGCACATGCAAAAAAACTTGGCAAAGAACAATACAACACAGTATTATTTTAAAACACAACATTTAATTCAAGGTTATAGTCTTTGGGAATCATAATACGAACGCCGACAGGCTAGAGTCTATAATGTCATTTTGGTGGAATTTCTTCTTCAAAATCAATTTAGAAAGGTTCCTAATGAAAGGACTTTGCACTTATCTTTGTTTTATGGGTGATTTGTTTTCCGTGATAATGATTATTCCGGTATTAGTTCTTTATCTGGCATTTCCAATTGTGATAACTTTCTTCTTGGGAGACATTCTTTGTCTTCCTCTCCCCACGAGATGTTCACTGACCGGGTCCCGAGTATTGACTGCCGAAACTGACACTGCTATCAGGGATCGCTTTCCCTTCCTCTAAATCGTGACGTCACCTGTCTCGATACGTTTGGCGTACGTGGGTAAAGCAACGAGTGTAGTATCAGTCGTTCGTTTTGTGTGCCTTCCTCTTCTTAGCTAGGCCGGCTACGGTCATGACTAAACAAAATTTTAGAGTCACGTTCTGGGACTCCCCCCCCTCTCTCGGCGTCAGCCAGTCTCTCAGAATATTCCAAAAATTCTAAACCGCTTATCATTTGATTGAACGTAACATTCTAAATAACAATTATAATTACAGAGAAACTTTTAGTAAGGAATTTGTTAGTAATATGTATGTATGTGTATACAAGATGTTGTAATCAATAAAAGGCTGTTACATAATCTATGCATAGATTATTGTCAATCCCCTGTAATTCTGAAGGGAAGACTCCCTTTCATATCACGGGCGGGACTTTCCATGGAATATTACAGAAAGCCCGCGAAATACGTGAAGTCACGTGGGACCTGGCTGGCTCTCAGTTTCAGCTTGGACGTCAGGCAGATAAGATGTCTGCTTAGCTGGAGCTCACTGCACACACGCGCTATGTTAGCTTAGAGAAATATGTTTAGTTAAGTAAATAAAAACTTACATAAATAATATGGTTTTGTGGTTAATGAATGTCTTGGCAACAAGACTGATCTAGAAGAAGAAATGAATTAAGTGCGACCGACCACCAAGACGAAGTCCAGATGCTAGAAGAGATGTTAGAAGAGACGCTAGCAGAAGAACGTAAGATACCAAAGATGAATAGAAGAATAATAGAAGTAAAAAGAAGAGTATACAACAAGGCTAATGAAACTAAAAAAGAATACAGACAAAAAGATTTGAAACAGTGTGTGGGGGGGGTATAATCAAAAATTAGAACAACTGAATCTTACTCTTTCATTACTTCCGTCTTTCATCGCTAAATTTTCCTAATTTAACAATCTAGTTAAAATAAGAAGTAAAGAATAAAATTAGTTATTTCTTCTTGTTAATGGATTTCTTTTTAAGATTTATCCCCGATATTTTTGCTCATACTCATTAAGATAAAATCAAATAATTAGAAATCAATGATACTAAGCATATATTTATTAAAATAATTTTTTTAATATCAATATGCAAATTCACCTTCCCGTTCACACTGTAAACCGCTATTTTGTTGTATATATAAATACGATTGCATGTTATGTGTAGATAGATAAGGCCAATAGCATTAATAATGTAAAAGTAAAGTAAAGTCGTCGGGGCGGCCTAAAGTTGGTATCAGCCAGTCAGCGAGGGAGTCTATCCCCTTTTCAATAGCGCTAGACCAAGGAGATTGTTTTTTTAGCATCTGAGGTGGAGCGCCACACCTACCATCAGCTCCTTACTTTACTGCACAGATCCCTGTGCTACTCATACACTGAGTTGGCGAGGACTGGTATCGAACTAGGAACCTTGCGGTTTCTAGCCGAACGCTCTACCGACTGAGCTAACCCGGCCCCATTAACAATGTAAAACAATTTTATTAATAATTGAGGTTTGAATAAAAATAAAATTGTAGAGAATGTGATGTAAATAACTAAGGGAATTGTGACTTGAGTAGGAATATAGTTTTGGTTACAGACTGAAAAACATACAATCTTCATTATAAATAGATACAGGTTTTGAAATTTAACACTAGTTTTAAATTATAGTAAACCTTTTAATAAGGACTTCCAATATGAAAAAATTGGAATATACCAGACCTTTTGATTCAGCTGGAATTGTCTAGAGCAGTGTCTAGAGTAGTTTTGGTTACAGACAGACAAACACACAATCTCCATTATAATAAGATACAGGTTTTGGAATTTAACACTAGTTTTAAATTATAGTAAACCTTTTAATAAGGACCCCAATATGAAAAAATTGGAATATATCAGACCTTTTGATTCAGCTGGAATTATCTAGAGCAGTGTCTAGAGTAGTTTTGGTTACAGACAGACAAACACACAATCACCATTATAATAATATACAGGTTTTGAAATTTAACACTAGTTTTAAATTATAGTAAACCTTTTAATAAGGACCCAATATGAAAAATTGGAATATATCAGACCTTTTGATTCAGTTGGAATTGTCTAGAGCAGTGTCTAGAGTAGTTTTGGTTACAGACAGACAAACACACAATCTCCATTATAATAAGATACAGGTTTTGAAATTTAACACTAGTTGTAAATTATAGTAAACCTTTTAATAAGGACCCCAATATGAAAAAATTGGAATATATCAGACCTTTTGATTCAGCTGGAATTATCTAGAGCAGTGTCTAGAGTAGTTTTGGTTACAGACAGACAAACACACAATCTCCATTATAATAAGATACAGGTTTTGAAATTTAACACTAGTTTTAAATTATAGTAAACCTTTTAATAAGGACCCCAATATGAAAAAATTGGAATATATCAGACCTTTTGATTCAGTTGGAATTGTCTAGAGCAGTGTCTAGAGTAGTTTTGGTTACAGACAGACAAACACACAATCTCCATTATAATAAGATACAGGTTTTGAAATTTAACACTAGTTTTAAATTATAGTAAACCTTTTAATAAGGACCCCAATATGAAAAAATTGGAATATATCAGACCTTTTGATTCAGTTGGAATTGTCTAGAGCAGTGTCTAGAGTAGTTTTGGTTACAGACAGACAAACACACAATCTCCATTATAATAAGATACAGGTTTTGAAATTTAACACTAGTTGTAAATTATAGTAAACCTTTTAATAAGGACCCCAATATGAAAAAATTGGAATATATCAGACCTTTTGATTCAGCTGGAATTATCTAGAGCAGTGTCTAGAGTAGTTTTGGTTACAGACAGACAAACACACAATCTCCATTATAATAAGATACAGGTTTTGAAATTTAACACTAGTTTTAAATTATAGTAAACCTTTTAATAAGGACCCCAATATGAAAAAATTGGAATATATCAGACCTTTTGATTCAGTTGGAATTGTCTAGAGCAGTATTTTTCAAACTATCTGATCCAGTCTACTAGCAGGATATGTACCCAATGTGCCACAGACTGATTCTCACGTTCCCAATAGCAAGTGAGTTTATGCCTAACTTTCATTTCCTATCGAGTATTTCTATCTATTGTATTGTATCACATCAATGTGAAAAGAATAATATGAAATAATATGGAAAGAATTTATGCCTTTTTACATCACATTTTATATATATATGTTAGGGCCGGGTTAGCTCAGTCGGTAGAGCGGTTGGCTAGAAATCACAATGTTCCTTGTTCGATACAGGTCCTCGCCAACTCAGTGTATGAGTAGCACAGGGATCTGTGCGGTAAAGTAAGGAGCTGATGGTAGGAGTGGCGCTCCACCTCAGACGCTAAAATAATCTCCTTGGTCTAGCACTAGTGAAAAGGGGATAGATTCCCTCGCTGATTGGCTGATACCGACTTTATGCCTTTTTACATTACATTTTATTGGGAGAATATGTACTTAATTGAAGTCGTACCTAATTTTGAAAATTAATTAATTAATTATTAATTAGGCGGGCATACCTATTCAAATGTAAGGCTAAACAATTCGAGAAAAATCAATCTCTGTATGTACATTTCGGCCTATTAGGCCTCATCAGCAGAGCTATAGATAGGAAGACTGCCTGGTGCATGATTCGAACCCTGACTGTCAAGCTGACAGGCGAAGACCGGAACCCCTACACCAACCGGACTTTCCTAGATTTTTTGTTTTGTTTAGAGTAGGTTATATTCTTCTTATAGTGACTTTTACGACACGATAGTATGAGAAGTAAATAAACAAACGATGTATTTGGATTTGTTTTGTTTTTTTATTTTTTTAGCCAACAATTTTTGGGAGAATATGTGCTTAATTGAAGTTGTACCTAATTTTGAAAATTAATTAATTAATAATTAATTAATTAGGCGGGCATACCTATTCAAATGTAAGGCTAAACAAATCAAGAAAAATCAATCTCTGTATGTATATTTCGGCCATTACATTTTATATATATGTATGTATTTACTCAACCTCTCCACACATCGCCCTATTGGCTGGGGCATTAGAATACACCGGCTGCACCTCTGCAGAGGGGTAAGACTCCCCCAATGGGGCTACCTGTTGGCCGTGGGTGGTGACCCGTGATGCTTAAGGATAGAACCCAGGTGGTTCAGCAGTCCATGACATGCAATATTCCACTTTGGCCCTATCTTGGGCTAGAAGGGTGGTCGGAGAGGCCGCCTATGATCAATCGGCTGGTCACATCAAGCCCTAGCACATATATGATTGCCCCAACCCTATTGCTCTTATAGCAAGCCCCAACACTTTTTATCATATGAGTGCTAGAAGGCAGTGGCTGAGGGTCTACATATCCTGGGGATTGATGTTAAACTCTATCTGATGGTGAGGTTCCAGTTTTGGAGGTTTGGAGAATGTGGAGCACCCCTTCATCACCATTGCTCCCTGGTCCACTTTGACCCGGAGTGGTAGTACCTGTTAGGGTCCCATCTATGGGTTAAATAGAAAAATGTATTTATAAAAAAAATTGTATTATCCATTAAGAATTGATTTATTTCAAAACTTTATCGGCATTAAATGACCCACTGAGGTTGATATGCTGTAAAACAAAACAAAACTAAACCAAACCAAACTCTCTGATAAGGTAAAGTGAGAATTCTTCCAAGCTGTAGACATTTCAGTGCTACTATATGTCTGCACCACTTGGACTCTAACAAAACACTTAAAGAAAAAGATAGATGAGAACTACACAAAGATGCTGCATGCTATATTGAAGTGCGTGGTGTAATGGTTAAAGTCATGGGAAATGGATTCGTCGCCCCGAGTTCAAATCCTGGATGTGGTAATTGCATTTCACTTAGCGCTAATACCCTTGGGAAAGGTATGAATTCTACTCTCGCTCCAGCTATGGATAAATAGTAGGGCAGACTAGGCTCTTTAACTTTGGCTAGGCAACTGGTCTAGGAGAAGGAAAACTCTGAATTCATACCTGTTAAACTCTGCTTAAAAAAAGATTGACCTTGTGTCACATCCTGCTCGTGTGGAGGGGTTGGTAAATATATATATTGAAGTAGCACCTCACAAAAAAGCAGCTGTATAGCTACTTACCTCCTATCGCACAAACCATCCAAGTAAGATGAACTAGACAGGCTGGAGAAGCAAGGGCAAACTCATAAGTGATGTTCTCCTGTGGACATCTACACATGGACACACCAGTATAAGCCAACTTGTGAAAACTTACATCAATTAGCTCTGTACAGATTCTAGATGCCGCACAGAGGACCTCCCAGGGGTGCTGACCAATAGGGATGCTTGGAGAGAGAGAGAGAATCAGAGATATCTGTACTGTCATCACAACCTGATGATAATGATTGTAATTTACATGAGCTCGCTAGGCTAAAAGACCATTTTTGATGAGTTTGATTCTCACTGTGTGGCCTATAACACTCACTTTATTCCAAGCTAAGCTTTGCTTAGCAAATAAGGTGCACCTTGCATAGTCGTTTTTGAAAAATACATTTTCTGATTAAATTATGTCTGTTCACTAAACTGAAAAAACAGTTTTTATCTGAGATTGGCAGACAATTACAAGTGAGTTTGATTCTCACTGTGTGCCCCATAATTCCAACCTTGTACCGAACCAAGCTAAACTTAGTAATTAAGCATTGTCTCAAATGGTGTACTGGTTAATTGTTCTCAATTTTACGCTGTCTGCAGATAGTAAATGCTAATCGAGGCAAACAGAGTCATAATTTTCTAAATAAACTCTCAAAAATACCCCACCCTGTTGGTGAGGCTGTAGAATACGTCAACTGCATCTCTGCAAAGGAGTAAGAGCCCTCCCCACCAATGGAGTCACCTGTTGGCCATTGGTGGTGACTTGTAATGCCTAAGGACATGACTGTGATCCAGGTACTAAGTGGTTGCATGACATGCAACACTTCACTTCAGCTCTTACTTGAACTAGATGGGTTGTTGGAGAAACCCCATCTGATGACTCGGCAGATCATGTCAAGCCCTAGCACCTACATGATTGTCCTGACCATATTTTTCAAATTGTTCTCATAGCAAACATCCAACCCTTTTTTTTATCTCTAGTGGGAATCGAACTCGCTCCTCAATGACACTAGTAATGATGTCACAAATATATCCTCGAAAGGCCTCGGCAGATCATGTCAAGCCCTAGCACCTACATGATTGTCCTGACCATATTTTTCAAATTGTTCTCATGGCAAACATCCAACCCTTTTTTTTATCTCTAGTGGGAATCGAACTCGCTCCTCAATGACACTAGTAATGATGTCACAAATATATCCTCGAAAGGCCTCTACCTGTCGCAATAGTCAAAATAATACTGCTAGCTGTTTCTCAGTTGTCGTACGTAATCGCTTGACTCCCTGTCTCTCCGTCGCCGTATGTTTTTATACACACCCGATCTCGTGAGAATTTGCATACATGCAATATTACTCTCGCCGGTTCGAGATTGCCCATTATTAAAGGTAGTGCTTACAGCAGCCATGTTTCTTTCCTGCGATGCAAGCCAGACTCGTCCGCGCACGCTTTGTGTTCCAAGGTACGTTACTTTCATTACATCTACATTATCATATGGGTGTTAGAAGGCAATGGTTGAGAGTCAACCACCAGTATTTATTAATACACTTGAAATTAATAAAAGTTATTTCTATAAAGAAATCATATATAAGAAAAAAATAGATTAGGTATTAAATAAAAAATAAATTAATTTTTAAAAAATTTTCAATTGAAATAGATCACTAAGTAGGCATGAGTCTATTCTAGTAGTGACCAGGTTTGAATTAAGGAAGAGAAGAGAAAAAACAAAGACAAGGATAGAGACATGGTAAAATATATCATTAATTAGGACTGAGACTATTCTAGTAGTGACCTCGCCAAGTGGAGATTAACAGGTTTGAATTTAGAGGTTTTTCTTCTCCTAGATTGGTTGCCTAACCAAGGTTAAAGATGCCCTGCTATTTACCCAAAGCTGGAGGAAGAATAGTTGGATTCATAAATTTAGAGGTTTTTCTTCTCCTAGATTGGTTGCCTAACCAAGGTTAAAGATGCCCTGCTATTTACCCATAGCTGGAGGAAGAATAGTTGGATTCATAAATTTAGAGGTTTTTCTTCTCCTAGATTGGTTGCCTAACCAAGGTTAAAGATGCCCTGCTATTTACCCATAGCTGGAGGAAGAATAGTTGGATTCATACCTTTCCCAAGGATATTAGTGCTATGTGAACTGTGGCTTCACCCAGGAATTGAACTCGGGTCGACAAGCCCATTTCCTATGACTCTAACCAGTACACCACCGCATTTCCCACAAGAGTTGCTATGCCATTAAACTAAACAACCAACTAACCAGAAATAACAAAAAATAGAAAGTTAAGCAGCGATGAGCCTGTTTAATACTTAATTGGATGATCAGTTAAGTAACAGCAGGTACTGTAAGCAAACTGAGTCCTTTGTTTATCAAAATATCTTGATTCAGCATTTGTGGGGTGACAAGTCTTTTAATGTTTAGGTTTAAAGATCTGTGGTTATTTCTGGTGCGTGTTCACAGGTTTTCCTTTCGACCCCATCTTATTTGGTGGATGCGCTGAAAAGGAATTAAGAGAAAGAAAAGGGAGAGACAAAGACAAAAGGTAGTTTTAGCATTCAGGCTTTATTCATTGTCAAGGCTACCATGTGGAGAGGAAATTTCTTCCTGTCCAGTAATAGTGTCTGGTCCCTGTTAAAGCCTAAGTCCAAATGGCCGAGAGACTATCTTGGTGGACAGAAGAGGGTCCTTTTTCCTGCACACGCTCAGAGGGTTCTTCCAGTCTGAAAGCCCATTGGAGATTGGTATCTTTTAAATTTTTTTTTTTTTTTTTTTAATCCTCATACATTAAATGATCCAAAAGAGTGTCCTTTTTCCTGCACACGCTCAGAGGGTTCTTCCAGTCTGAAAGCCCATTGGTATCTTTTAAATTTCTTTTTTTTTTTTTAATCCTCACACAAATGAATTCAGAGTTTTTTCTTCTCCTAGACCGGTTGCCTAACCAAGGTTAAAGAGCTTAGTCTGCCATACTATTTACCCATAGCTGGAGGGATAGTAGAATTCATACCTTTCCCAAGTGTATTAGCGTTAAGAGAAATACAATTTCCATGTCCAGGATTTGAACTCAGAGCGCCGAGTCAATTTTCTTTGACTTTAACCATTACACCACCCGCGTCCTACTATTCCTTTTTATCATATATGTGTTAGAAGGCGGTGGCTGAGTATCTTAGTGTCCTGGATATCACGTTAAATTGATGATCCAAAAGAGGGTTGATATACTGTAAAAAAATTTAAAAAAAAAAAAAAAAACAATAACCGAAAAATTGAAAATTTCTGAGAATTTTCTTTTAAAAAATATGACTTTTTGCTACAACTTTGACAAAAATAATCAAGGAAAGTAATCACTTCCTATGTGTGTCATAGAAAATGTGAGTCATTGAAATTTCATTAAAATTTGTGGCAATAATAAAATAGTTCAATTGAAAAAAAATTGAACTATCTTATTATTGCCACTGTTGGCGTCATTTTCGTATTCGCCTGGGGAGTGGTCTGCCCGTTTAGTTTCGCTGGTTCCCGCTAGGGGCCTTAGATATTTAAGCGGCTGGTTTGAACGTCTCTTTCTCTTTTCCTGTTGCTCGACCTACGAGACACATGGGTTAGACACGGTCTACCCCTTCTTTTCAATGACTATATAGCAATAAAACAATAAAGGAGTGGAACACTTTGTTGAGTTTCTAACAGTGGCAATAAAGAGATAAAAAAATGTACTGTGTTTGATAAAAGATTAAAAAAACAAACTTGATTTTCCCTAAAAAGTGGCTTAAAAATATCATCTAAGTGAAGTAAAAATAGTTAATGCACACTTAGATTTATATATATATATATATATATATATATATATATATACATATACATATATATATATATATATATAATCTAAAAGTCCAGAGAAGAAATCTTCCTTATGACATAGGTTTTTTTTAAAACAACTTGTCGCAGTTTGAGAGCTCAATGTGTGCTCTTATTGTTAGAGTCACAGAGCAAATTTATATTTAAATAAATAACAAAAGACTTAGAGATCCTGCATTATAGACTATTTCAGGGAGCTTAGACAAAAATGTCTAATTCTCCCGACTCATCTGATGAGTCGGGAGAATTAGACATTTTTGTCTAAGCTCCCTGAAATAGTCTATAATGCAGGATCTCTAAGTCTTTTGTTATTTATTTTTATATATATATATATATATATATATACATATACATATATATATATATACATATATATATATATATATATATATATATAAAATTTTTACTTGAAGGCACTTACAATGCATGTATCGCATAAAATTCGATACTTTTTCTTATAGAAAATGAACTTGACAAGTGTAATCCCGGCAAAGGATCGCTCGGTGTGTAGAATATCGTATAGACTGTTTCGACTTTATTAAGTCTCATCAGCGATATATACTAGCGACTTCCCTCCGACAGAAATCGAAACCGGGACCTCGGCAGGATATATTGTTTATTTAGTGCTGAATCCATCCTTGTAGAAAAACAGTAAAACTATTTAATCCACAGTTGTTGAGATGAGGGGGTTCATACCTTTCCCAAGTGTATCATTTCAAGAACTGGTATGAATAGGATTTGTTTCTTTTTTGTTTTTTGTTGTTTGTTTTTTTGGGGGGGTTATTTCTGTGTGTGTGTGTGTGTGTGTGTGTGTGAGAGAGAGAGAGAGAGAGAGAGAGAGAGAGAGAGAGAGAGAGAGAGAGAAACAGATAGAAAGAGAGTGTGTGTGTGTGAGTGTGTGTGTATTATAAATATTCTCGTATTTCAAGTTATTTAATTCTATCAAGTTAAAACTTATTTTAACAAGACAAACAAAAAAATTCTGTATTACTGGCAAGAAAGGTCCACTCTGACCTGGAGTAGTAGTACCTGTTAGAGTTAAATAGTTTTAAAAATATGTGCTTAAAAAAAAATAATTTAGAATAAAATCTAAATACTTATCAAGAACGAATAAATCAAAGACATGCTGTAAAATCCAACAAACCAACTGACAAGAATGTTCAACCCCTACTGCCATACTACCAAATGACTGAATTTGATCTTCATCAAGCAGATATCTAAGGTGACCACGAAAACACAAATCAAGATAAGAACTTCCTGGGTGGTCACTGACCCTGGAACAGACTTGTCTAAGTCACATAAGGAAGCACTTCCTGTACCCAAATCCTTGACCCTAGTCTATAATTGATAACGACAGCTAAGTAAATCTTCCCACGACTTTTTATCACTGGTATTACTTACTTGCTGACAATCGGTAGTGACCCTTAAAAATCAACAACATGGGAAAAGTAAAGTTAAATGAATCAAATACAACTACATTTTTCTTGTGATATTTAAGTAGTAGATTTTTAATCAAAATATTCAAAATATTTTTATTTATAATGTGCTGATTTAAAAAAAGAGAATTGTTGAAATATATAAAGAGGAAATATTTTTTTTTTAAATTGAAAGATATTGAAATATACTTGAAATAATTTTAGATAATTCAAAAATATACATATACTAAAAATAAGTAAAAATAATTTTAAAATAATTTTAAAATAATCAAAAATTAAATTGAATAATTAAAAATTAATAATAATTTTAAAATAATTTAAAAATTATATAAAAAAATGATTAATAAAAAATAATAAAAATAATTAATGAAAAAAATTATATTAAAAAATGATTAGTAATTAAAAATAAATAAAAATAATTTTTAAAATAATTAAAATAATTTTAAAAATTAAGATAATTTTAATATCATTTTATATATTCAAAAATAAAGATGCTGAAATATATTAATTAAAAATGGATACTAAATGTATTAATTAAAAAGATGTATAATGTATTAATATGTTGAATACATTAATAAAAACCATTGATATGGCACCTATGGTGTAATGGTTATCGTCATAGAAATTGGACTCAGCAACATGAGTTCAAATCCTGGACGAGGGTGGTTGCATTTTACATAGCACTAATACACTTGGAAAAGCTATACATCCAACTATTCTCCCACCAATTATGGGTAAATAGTAGGGCAAACTGGGCTCTTTAACCTTAGTATGGCAACATGTCTAAGAGAAGTAAAACTCTGAATTCAAACCTGTTAAAATCTGCTTAGAATTTGACAGTGTGTCACATCCTGCTCGTGAAGAAAGGTTGGGTAAATACATACACTATCTAATATGTTTGTTTGTTTTGTTTTGTTTTACAGTATATCAACCAGGGTGGGGTCATTTAATGCCAGCAAAGTTTTGACAGATTTGTAGCGATAGTTTGGAAGAAAATTTTTTTAGACTCAATATTTTTTTTGCCAGACGACTGGAAAAGACACAGATCCAAAAAATGAAGGAAAAGTACTCCGTGTTATTCAATAACACATGCCTGAAAAATAACTTGCAGCCAAAATACACAACATTTAATTTTTTTTTTTTACAAATTTACAATTGTAAACAAATTTTCTATTTAACACATAGATGGGACCCTAACAGGTAATACCACTCCGGGTCAGAGTAAACTTGGGAGCAATGGTGATGAAGGGGTGCTCCAATCATATAGTTTGTTTCATTTTAATATATATTTAAATTTATCAGAACTAAGTTTCCATTTCAAATTGCTTTATTTTTTTACTTCTTTAATGAATTTGATGATTTTACTTACTTATGGTATAAATTCTCTGACATTGAATTTTTAACTCCCACACCCTCAATATGTTTCAAAAATTAAATTTTACACCGCCCAGAGTGCTTTTTTTTCTTTTTCTTTTTTTTTTTTGCTAGAGTACATAAAGTAAATAATAGATGAACAACGTAACTATACCATATGTATTTAATTACAAAACAAAATTAGATACATTAAAGAAAACAGAAATAAGGATAAATGAAAAGATTATTACTGATCTGTTCAAAATGAAACAAACTATATATAGATATATGGTAACAGGCATGTATCTATCAAAAATTTGTTTTAAAAAACAATGAGGACTGTCTAAGGTCACATGCTCAAATTTTGAGTGTATTTATTCTATGTTATGACAGTTTTAGATAATGTGATGTAGGCAGAGACATAGTTTCAGTTACAGACAAATAGAGGCCTAATCTCCATTATTAATAGATGTGACATTAGAAAACTTATTAAATGCCAAATCTTATTTTGTCTTTATTTTTATATAGTTTCAGTTACAGACAAATAGAGGCCTAATCTCCATTATTAATAGATGTGACATTACAAAACTTATTAAATGCCAAATCTTATTTTGTCTTTATTTTTATATGCATCACAGCAAGGACACTTCTAGTGTACCACTATGGTGGGCCCAAACAAGACCTACCTCAGCTGCTGCTGTTACCCCAAAATCTTAAGTACAGAATAAAATCCTTGTATCTGACACATGTGTTTGTTAGCCTCTCCTTTCAGTATCACTTATTCACTATTCTCTGGGGAGACTAAATTTATATATGTTTTTTGTCTTTATATATATATGTTGCATAATCTATGCAGTTGCATAGCTTATTGTCAACCCCCTGTATTTCTGAAGGGATGGCCCCTTTTCATATCACAGGTGGGACTTTCCATGGAATATTACAGAAAGCCCGTGAAGTACGTGAAGTCACGTGGGACCTGGTTGGGGGCAGTTTCAGCTTGGACATCAGGCAGATAAGGCCTATCTGCCTTAGCTGGGGCTCACTTGCACACGCGCGCTGTGTTTAGTTAGAGGAAGGTGTTTAGTTAAGTAAATAAAAGTTTAAATAAATAATATGGTTTTGTGGTTGATGAATGTCTTGGTAACAAGACTGACCTAGAAGAAGAAATGAATCAAGGACGACCAACCAGCAAGAACAGAGAAATAGAAGTCATAGAGAAAGAATAGAAACAACTAGAGATCAGTAATGGCCAAGGAAGTAAGTTATGAATCTCTCTATCTACCTGTGTCTATCTCTCCCCCTCTCTCCAGTAAAAGAACACTTGTGTATGTACCCAACATGGGTATATGTGTAAGAGTATGTAACATATATATATTGTTTAACTTCATGTATATCAATGAATTAGTAGAAATAAATTTTTTTAACTTCATGAGTATTAATAAATTGGTTGGTTGTTCTGTTTTATGGTATATCAACCCTTTTCGGGTCATTTAATGCCAAATCAAGTCATCTTGATAAACAAAGGACTCAGGTTATTTCCAGTACTTGCTGTTGCTTAAGTGGTCATTCAATTATTTCAACGGTATCTCTTCATCTGCCAAATCTTTAAAAAAAAAAAAAGAATGATGTACGTACGTCCCTTCTGTAAAAAAATCAATCTCTAAAACACAGACAGACAAAGAGATAGCGGTTTGCGAAACTTTCATACACTTAACCTTTCTATTGAGCTATTTTAGGTAATTTATGAGGAAGACCGTCCCGGTCTCCTGTCTCAAAACTTGCTACCAGTGAGTGATGAAAAACCAACCTCAGCTACGATTGAAGTCTGTAGCCGAAGCAATAGATAGATATGAAGACGACTAGATAGATAGATAGTTTTTTTTAAAGTTTTTTTATTAAAATATAAAAGAATATCTAAATACTCAGATTTTCTTTTATTCATGTTTTTTTAATGTCTTGTTTTTAGTTTAAATAAGCAAGAATATCTTAATATTTTGATTTTTTTATTACTTGTAATTGATTGTTGGAAATAAATATATTAAAATAGAATGAAAATACCGAAAAAAATAAACGTTTTGGATTTTTTTATATGTAAGTGAATGTCGAAAAAAACAAAAAAACAAAACGCCCTAAGTTGGTTGTTTACTTTCAAGTGACACTGCATCGACTATGGACTTCAATTGTAGCTGGGTTGGTTTTTTAGCAATCACCGGTAGCAAGTTTTGAGGCAGGAGACCGAGACAGTCTTCCTCATAAATTACCCTATTTTAATCTATACAAGATTAATTGAAACATTAGTATTTATATGCCAATCTAAGCAAAGAAAAGCACACAATTCCTGGTAGTAGTGATGCTGCTACAATCTCAACTCAGACTATCTTCAAGAGTTGACCTTAAACCAACAGAATGATAAGAACACCTTTGCTTATCGCTGAACTATGCTTGAAGAAAAAGGCTAGAAACAGGTAGCATCATCTAATCTCCCATTCTAGAGGTCAACACAGCTGACCTTATCTTAAGTCAGATATCCCACCCCCCATTTGTAATACACAGGTTTTGTGGTGCTACATTGGTCATCAATAATAATCAAAAGTAAAAATGTCAAGTCTTAAGGAGATGCTTAGCAAAGAAAGAGCATTTAGAATACGAATTTGGCCAATAAATGATCACTACAGTCAATTAGATATTCAAAACTATAATACAAGTAATACTAAGAATAATAAGTCAGACAAACTGTGTTAAATATATATATATATCATCATCATCATCATGACGCGCAATTTGCACGGATATACATGACAATCTCTCGCCAACCTTCCCTATCATTCATCAACTCTGGGAGCTTCTCCGCACAGCAGCCAGCATCCCTACATAGTTGGTCAATATAGGTCCTGGCTGGGCGGCCCACATTAGCATGCCCATGTGCTGGCTTCCACAGTAGTACGTTGCTTACGAGCTCGTCCTTGCTTCTCCAGCAGTGTCCTGCATGTCTAGCCCATCTTACTCGTATGGTTTGTAAGATGGGGGGCAGGTGGCCATACAGTTGCTTTTTTGCGGGGTGCTGCTTCCACGACTTATTCAGGGCCGCTCGCAGCATTCTTGTGCAGCTCCCATCTAGCTTATTCTCAAGGCGCTTCGTTAGGGTCCAGGTGGTACAGCCATACAGCAGTACCGAGCCACAGCCTGGAAGAATCGTCACTTTAGCTTGTCAGGGAGATTGGATTTCCATATGACTGATAATTTGTTGGTGGCCAACCATGCCTTTCCTATTCGAGTGTTAACATCACTTTCTGTGGATGAGATATTACTAACTAGGTATGTGAATTTTCCTACTGACTTAAGAGGCTTGCTGTCAAGTGTGGAGATGTCTGCTTGCTTTTTGAAGCTCATGAACTCAGTTTTATCAGAGTTCACATAAAGGCCGACGTTCTTTGCTGCCTCCTCCAGGCTGTGTAGAAGTGTCACAGCCTGTGCCGGTGTATCTGCAAGAAGCGCGAGGTCATCAGCATAGTCTATATCTGTGACAGTTTGTGCGGGGTATCGCCTGCTTCTTGCCATATATATATATATATATATATATATATATATAATTCTCAAATCCCCGCATAGTACAATAGCACTTCATTTTAACACCTTATCACACAACCTTACACACCTCAAATGCATCTTATTAGAACACGCATTTCCAATAACGCAATCTAGAAAACAATCAGAAACTAAATGGATTCTAAAATTACAAATGCACATGAAGGGATTAAACGCAGATATTGGAATTCTCCGTTATTACAAATATTTCACAGACGCTGCCACTGTCGATAACAACAGAGACAAAGAAACCGTTAAACAGTAATAACATTTGACAAAGGGTATCTAACGAACCTGAAAATTTATGACAAAATATAATTAAAAAATAAGTGAATCCAATACTCCATAATATCGAGTTCATTCATTTATACATTTTTAATACTTCATAATAACGCCTAATTTAAAAAAAACATTTTTTAAATATATTTATATATATATATATATATATATATATAATATATATATATATATATATATATAAAGAAAAGCACAAGAGTGATCCAGAAGTGAAATGGAAGATTATTAAAAGTATTGAACAGATTCATTACTAGTTAGCTTCATTAATATAGTGGGAATCGATGCTTTCAGTGCAACTTGACTGTAATCATTAATGTTATCGGTAGAAATAATTTCTATGTTAGATTTTTCATTGACTTCATAAATATTAATATATTGGTAGAAATTTTCATTAACTTCTTGTATATTGATAAATTAGTATAAATGATTTTTATTTAACTTCATGTGTAATAATAAAATTGGTGGAAATACTTTTCCTAACTCACATGACTTTCGGAAACATTTTTTTTATGCTCAGAGTTGCTAAGGCATGGAATAAACTGCCTGCATCCGTTGTAGGCTGCCAAAACACTATATCTTTCAAAACCTCAATGCTTCCTGTAATTTGACAAAACTATACCTGATATCCCCCTCTTTATACACATATGCACATGCATACATATGTGAATCTTATTACTGTACACTATTCATGTTCCTGACATTAGTACATTATTCTATGCACTATACATGAGACTTTGATGAGTTGTGGTGCACTTGAGTACTGTACACAATAAATTTAATTATAATTTACTAGCAATAGAAAACACCATCCAGGCGGCGTAAAAAATATGTTTTGAAAGACATTGCCTGAGAGGGTGGGAGTTAAAAATTCAATGTCAGAGGGTTTGTATCATAAGTAAGCAAAATCCTCATATTTATTTAAGGAGTAAAAAAAAATTTAAAAATAAAACAATTTGAAATGAAAACTGAGCCCTGTCCCTCTCAAATAAAATGTTGCGTGCATGTAATAATCAAACAATTATTTTGAATATTTTCCACATCAATTTTCCACAAAATCGTAGGTATTTATTTATTTGTAAACTTTTTAGTTAACTTCTTGTTACTGTAAAAAAAAAAAAAGGACGAGAGTAAAAAACAATTTTTAAAATTGCTTACTCAAATTTTGGGTGTATATAGCATAAGAATATTGTGACGTAAGCTGTGACACAGAGCTATGACGTATTTTTTGTTACAGACAGAAATACAGACAATCTCCATTATTAATAGATTAACTTCATGTGTATTGATAAATTGGAAGAAATAACTTCATGTGTATTAATAAACTGGTCGTTGACCCTCAGCCACCACTTTCTAGCACCTTTAAGATATATAAGTTTTTGGCATAAGAGCAATTTGAAAAATATGGTTGAGACAATTATATAGGTGCTAGGATTTGGCATGACCAGCCAATTGATCAGATTAGGCGTCTCTGACCACTCATCTGGCCTAAGTGCCAAAATGGAGTGTTGCAGGTCACATGACCACTTGGTACCTGCATAGATGCTGATAGGTACGCGTCCTGCGTTCCTGACGCACAAAAATCTAAAAGGACACAGTAAAATTGTATCCATGCATCCCAGTGTTTTTCTTTTTTCTTCCTTCACCATTTCAAGCTAACTGTAAATACATTTCAATATTTTCTTAGAAACGAATTACGCATGATAGGTTACAAGGTAACCTATTAGAGTTAGAAAGCTTTAGTTGGGACCCATAAATTTTCCTGGGGACTCATTCAACGCAAATAAGTTTTTCCCAGAATGCACTAAATCCAAAAGCTATCAGGGTCACTGTACCAGGCCACTCAGCCCCAGGATGTCTTCCCTGTGCATTATGACTTGCCACCAACAGAAAACAGTGGGTCTTACTCTTCTGCAGAGAGGAAGTGTGCGTATTCTACTGCTGCAACCAACAGGGTGAGATCTGTTCTGTAAAACCGTCCGAATCATCCAAGATCAAATACAAAAATGTAAATATTGATTATCTGGTGTCGCTTATCCACCAAATTCTTATTTCTTATGAGTGTCATCACCTCAGCTAATAATGGACAATTCCATTTATATTTTTAAAAAAGGGAAGAAAAATGACATGCTACACAAAAATTATAATAAAAAAGAAAGAAAGAAAGAAAGAAAGAAAGTTGTGGAAAGAGAGAGAGAGAGATGAGGGAAGATAGAGAGAGGGGGTGAGTGCGCAGAAGTGATAATGCTAATCTGTTTCAATCGAACATAATGAAAAGATGAAAAGAAGGGAAGAGCAATAGCTCTTAGGTAAATGTATCAAACGTTATAAAAATAATTAGATTATCATACTGTGGTATATACACAGGTCCTAATAGTATTTTGATATCTATTAATAATGGAGATTCGCTTCCAGTTTTTGTCTGTAACAAAAACTACGTCACTGCTTACGTCACACTGCCTAAAATCGTCATAAATAGAATACACTCAAAATTTGAGCATGCAATGTTAGACAGTCCTCATTAATTTTTTAAACAAGTTTTAATAAATACATACCTGGTATTATCTATCTATATATAGTTTTTTTTATTATTTTAATATATATTTAACGTTATCAGAACTAAGTTTCCATTTCAATTTTTTAAATTTTTTTACTCCTTTAATAAATTTATTTTATTTTTTACTCCTTTAATAAATTTATTTTATTTTTTACTCCTTTTGATAAATTTATTTTTTTTACTCCTTTTGATAAATTTATTTTATTTTTTACTCCTTTTGATGATTTTACTTATGATACAAACTCTCTGATATTAAATTTTCAACTCCCATCCCCTCAGGCAATATTTATTTTACGTCGACCAGAGGGTGATTTTGCAAGTTTGTTCAATGATGTTAGTAGAAATACAGTTTGTGATCTACTATTCATAAATATTTAGGACCCCATATTTATTTGAGGCCCGAGAGGCGAGTACTTCATACATCTCCCTGCTGTGCCTCTCCATGTTATTTTCACTAATTGATTCTAAAACCTATTGTCTATATCAGATAGTTTATGGCAGGAGTCCAAATCTGCCATTTAATATTAACGGAGACGGACAGATTAGTTGATGCAGAAAAAGACAAATCATAAAAGCAGGAAGAAAATATCTATATATTAATACTCTTTTTCTTCTAGGCCCTGTTGGCTCGGGCTTTAGAATACACCGACTGCACCTCTGCAGAGAGGTTAGACACCCCCCCCGCCAAGGGGGCTATCTGTTGGCTGTAGGTTCTGACCCATGATGCTTAAGGACAGAATCCCGGTCGCTGAGCAGTCCATGACATGCAACACTCTACTTTGACCCTTACTTAGGCTAGGCGGGCAGTCAGAGAGGGCCCCTTCTAGTCAATCGGCTGGTCATGTCAAGCCCTAGCACCTATATATTCCAACTCTATTGCCCTTATGGCAAGCCTCAACCCTTTTGATCATATATTTGCTAGAAAGTGGGTGGCTGAGGGTCTTCATGTCCTGGGAATGATGTTAAACTCTATGTGATGGTGAGGTTCCAGTTCTGGAGCACCGCTTTCTTACCATTATTCCCAGGTTGACTCTGACTTGGAGTGGTAATACTTGTTAGGGTTCCATCTATGGGTTAAATAGAAATAATCATTCCTAAAAATTGTGTTTAAAAAACTTTCTACCAAACTATCGCTTATAACGAACTTGAATTTTACCCTATAAGTAGTAAGTAAGTAAAGTCGACAGGCGGCCTAAAGTCGGTATCAGCCAGTCAATGAGGGAGTCTATCTCCTTTTCAATAGTGCTAGACCAAGGAGATTGTTTTAGCATCTGAGGTGGAGCTCCTTACTTTACCGCACAGATTCCTGTGCTACTCATACACTGAGTTGGTGAGGATCGGTATCGAACTAGGAACCTTGTGGTTTCTAACCGAACGCTCTACCGACTGAGCTAACCCGTCCCCTCCCTTAATGTGATTTTCAATCCGCTTAGCAACAAGCTACTGTCAAAATCAAGAAATATCCTTGAAAAAAGACATAACAATAAATTTGACCATCCCTCAACCTACCGCTTGGCATAAAATAACCTTGGATGGGTTGACATGCCATTAAAATCAATCAATCAATCTTTTTCTTTTAATGTCATGTTTCTGTCCTTCTAACATCTAACATCTACTGCTAGATATCTTCACTAATACCCTAGGGACATTCAAAGATTATCTGCACTCTTGTTTTATGGAAGCCCAGTTTATCATGGATGATTTGACAGGTAGAACAAGTACTAATCTGCATATAACAAGCTACCTCATCGATCAAAACTCACTGGTTCGCCATTGCCATCTCTCGAGTTTGCTGAATCTTCTCATCAGTGGTGGGGGTTGACAGGCGTCCTGATCCCGCTGTATGCATCGTGTTTCTCAGGTCACTCTTAAATCTTCTCTATCTTCATGCACACTTTTACACGGGCCCCTATTGTTCTTAAAGCCTCTCATCCCCCAGCTATGGGTTAAATAGTACCACTCCTGTTCTTCCACGTGGCTTTGGCATTAAATAAATTGTAAGAGTATTCCTATCTAATACGTGGCTTTGGCATTAAATAAATTGTAAGATATTCCTATCAACTGGCTTTGGCATTAAATAAATTGTAAGAGTATTCCTATCTAATACTATTCTGCCCTCTCTCTTGTGTGAAGAGATTTGAGCAGTTTCTTAACTAAACCGCAACAAAAGAATATAAAACAATGAGATAAAAATCATACAAAGAAAACTCAAGATAGTAAGTATAATGTGAATGAAAAGAATTCAGGCCTTTGGGTCCTGTGTCCAGTAGTTTCAGCCACTGGACTGGGAAATCAAACTAGCAGCATGATCCCAGGAGGCCATCCCTGGGCTATTCTATTGGAAAAATTATAGTTAGATTATCTGCCCTTAGCACCAGAGAGCAAATCGACAATATATATACATTGGCGCCTAAATTGAATTCTATGACAAAAGTACACTCCTCGGGGTGGGGTTCCAGTTGGCTTCGACCCTGGACCTTACAAACTAACATCGTTGATCCCAGGGGCCATCCCCAGAGGCAACACCTGCCCCCTTGATTTAAAGGGCAGGGCTGGGTTTATTGCCCAGTGCCTGAGGCGCCCCCATTGAGGGGTAATGCCAAGGATCCATGCATTTTTTTGTGCTTGCCATCCTATGAGCTTTGGTTAGTGCACCTTTGTGTCCGACCAAATGTTTTTTAAAGTAAATTATATAAGAATTTTAAAAAATAACAGAAGTGACTAAAGCCATTGGATTTTACGCTTCGAGTTGTGCAGAAAACGCCAATAAACTTTTTTTCTTTAATGATCATGACACGTCTCATGACGCTTCTCGATAGGCTTGCAAAAACAATGACATCATTATTTGAATGAGATTTTACAAGGTCTTCGACACTGAAGAAGACTGCAGAATACAGTGGCCTAAATATTGTGTTTACTGAGATCAGACACATTAGGTCAGAATGAACTCTTACAGAAAAAGCTATGAAAGGCAAAAGAATTTTACGTGAGACTTGGTTGAAAGCTAAATAAAAACTACCTGAGACCTGCATGTTAGTCTAAGCAAGGCTTAGTAAATAAAAGGAGCTAATGAGATCAGACACAATAGGTCAGAATGAACTCTTACAGAAAAAGCTTTGAAAGACAAAAGAATTTTACGAGAGCAAACTGACTTTGTATCACAGTTTTTGACTTGGTTGAAAGCTAAATAAAAGCTACCTGAGACCTGCATGTTAGTCTAAGGCTTAGTAAATAAAAGGAGCTAATGAGATCAGACACAATAGGTCAGAATGAACTCTTACAGAAAAAGCTTTGAAAGACAAAAGAATTTTACGAGAGCAAACTGACTTTGTATCACAGTTTTTGACTTGGTTGAAAGCTAAATAAAAGCTACCTGAGACCTGCATGTTAGTCTAAGCAAGGATTAGTAAATAAAAGGAGCTAGTGAGATCAGACACAAGAGGTCAGAATGAACTCTTACAGAAAAAGCAATGCAAGACAAGAAAGAATTTTACTAGAGAAAACTATTGCACTCAAGAGTCGAGAGTCGTTCGTTACTTCTCTCAAGTACATCCCAGATGATGCACCTGACCTTTTGAGGCTCTTTACTTTCTTTCTTTCTTTCTTCTTCTTCTTCTTCTTGTTCTTGCTCTCCTTCTTCTTCTTCTTCTTCTTCTTCTTCTTCTTCTGACCCCCCCTCACAAAAAAGAGAACCAATGACCTCAAGACGGCATCTTATCATGTTTATCCTGTTATCTCTTCAATTTCCTTTGTAACCAAAGAATGTAACAAGAGCAATTGTGACTTGAAACTCATCAAAATAATGTCAAAGTCTTTCTATTCCCTGTCCCCCCCCCCCAGCCATACAGGGGATATGTGATCTGCTGTCTTTGCCCCCACAAAGGAGATGAACAATTTACCTATAAATTACCCACAGAAACATTAAATTAGATGTAATCTTTTTATTCCTCTGACTAACAAGAGACTTACTGAGCCTTAGTGTAGGCTGACACAGGGATACACGAGGGAATGAAGATTGTGTTGTACTGATATTCCAAATTGAGGGAACTGTCTCACTTGAAAATCAATACATCTGAATTAAAGGGACCATTTTTAGGTAGATATGAGGTCAATGATGTTGGTTAACCTATACAAGAAACTATCAGTTACCAAGTGGCATTGACCTCTTCGCTACCTTAACATAAATATACATACTCTATCAATGATACTAAACACTCTTTGCGTATAAATATATATATATATATATATATATATATATATATATATATATATATACACACACACACACACACACATATATATATATATATATATATATATATATATTATACAGTTGAATTGAACAGACAATTCCTGTCTGACAAGTCTTTCGTTGATCCATTCTAATCTTCGGGCCATCCTTCTGGTGTCAGGGTGGAACTGGTATACCAGTCCACCGAATGTTTCAACACTAGCGCTTTCGGCAATACACTTTGCTATCCTCAGGTGGGAAACGATGGAATAGTTTTCATATCTCGTTTTTAATGAGAACGAGTAGAAGCAAGGAATTAGTGGGAGGTAATATCAATTGGTAGTGGGAGGTTTTTGGAATGGTAGTAGTTTGAACAAAGCAGTGGTGATTTTTTTGGAGGTGGGGGCACAGGTTGTGATAAGGGGGGGGGGAATAATGGAAGTAATGTAGGCAGAAAATTATAAGCATTTTAGGATATGTTGACTTACTTCAAAGTTTATTTTGTTTAGGGTAGGTTTTTTTTGTTTTATATATAAAGCTTCACTTATTTGAAGTTTTTGTTTGTTTTTTTCTCTATGTAGTGTGTGTGTATTTTCAGTTAGAATTTTGCGGTAGGTAGAGGGGGGTGCATGAATGTGTTTTAAGATGTTGATTAATGGAGCTG
>CM042150.1:34065854-34115854 GCA_023376005.1 Doryteuthis pealeii | reverse complement strand
CTTAACAGCCGCCATATGAATATTTAAAAATCGTTCCTGAAAATTAATTTTTTTTTTATGTGCCCAAACAGAACAGTCATTTGAAATTTGATATGCAGCCGCCTTTCTTATTTAATAATGAATTTTTATTTGTAACCGAGTTTTTAAATTCTTGTTATTTGGAAGGTATTGTTCTCACAGTTGAAATACAGGTGAGCCACTGTTAGTCATGATAAAAAGTGGGGGAGACTCCCCATGGCATACTGGCTAATGTGCAGGACTGTGACATCATAGTATGCAAATTCAAACTCCAGTCATGCTATTATGTTCACTTACAGACTAATACCATTGGGAAAGGTATGAGCCACCTTATCTTCCCAGTTATGGTGTTACATAATTTATGTAAGTAAGTAAAGTCGACGGGGCAGCCTAAAGTCGGTATCAGCCAGACAGCGAGGGAGTCTATCCCTTTTCAGTAGCGCTAGACCAAGGAGATTATTTTTAGCATCTGAGGTGGAGCGACACACCTACCATCAGCTCCCTGTGCTACTCATACGCTGAGTTGGCGAGGACCGGTATCGAACTAGGAACCTTGTGGTTTCTAGCCGAACGCTCTACCGACTGAGCTAACCTGGCCCATAGCATAAATTGTTGACAAACCCTGTAGCTGAAGGGGCCATTGGCTTTCAGATAAGCCAGTGGAAATATACCAGGACTGTTGGTAACCCCATCTGACCCCTAGAGAACACGTCACGAGAAACATGGGGTCAGATTTAGTTTTCAACCTGATGTTGAGCAGAGAGGATGCCTATCTCTCTGCTGGGATTGTTAACTCCCGCACGGTGAATAAGAATGTAAAAAATAAATCTTGATCAAGAAAATAAAAGTCTGGTGAGTTAATTAATTGCATGACTAAAAACTAGCTCTTAAAAGAAGCCCTTAGAAGAGACTAGACAACATGACAGCCAAAGATGAAGTATAGGAAACAGACAGACAAGAAGTTAAAAAAGAAATGAAGTAACAAGTAAGACTCAACTCTGTATCTGTCTCTCTATCTCTCTACATATATATCATTTATCAACCGAGTTTCCTCTCTCATGTATATACAGATGATAGGGTATATAACAATGGTTGTTTTTGTCTTACAGCATATATAATTTTTGTTTGTTAATTTAGGTTGCTACTGTATATGAAAAGGCAGATGCTACCTAGTGGGAAGGTTCCCTGACCAGGCACACCAAGCGGTCAGAACTTTTCACATTCAAATCCTTTCGCTGAATACACACATGAAATAAAAATCTTCTGTTTAAAAAGTATTACTAGAAAAGAAATATAATAGGGTAATTCCATGTCAAATCATCAGGCCATGTCACCCACCCCTTCAATTTTTCTAAATTTTCTTCCAGGTGTGGATTATGTTAAAGTTAGACACTCCCCAAAATTTGAGCTTCCAATTCCAAGAATTGATACCGTGCCACATCAGGAATCACCAATAACTTAAAACTGGTTGACTTTAAGACTTTTATGATAGCATTTTTGGATTCCTCGAGCAAAAATGCTTTTATAAACCAATTTTTATGAGTAGGTAAGCTCTAGAACTCATTTTACAGACAAAAATAGATTACAAAAAGTCACCATTTTTTTATGGCACCTCTCAAATTTTTGAGAATTAAAAATCGCCATAACTCCGCCAATTCTTGGAATTGGAAGCTCAAATTTTGGGGATAAGTCGAACTTTGACATAATCCACACCTGGAAGAAAATTTAGAAAAATTGAAGGGGGTGGGTGACATGGCCTGGATGATTTGACATGGAATTACCCTATTATATTTCTTTCCTAGTAATACTTTTTAAACAGAAGATTTTTATTTCATGTGTGTACATGTGTATTTCAGATTTTTATTTCATGTATGTACATGTGTATTTCAGAAAAATTGAAAGAGGTGGGTGACAATTTTACTTTTTTCTGGATGATTTGACATGGAATTGCCCAATAGCTTCTGTGGTATAATCTACCACCCCTTGTATTGGATTCATCCAGGTGAATATAATTCACCATACTGTGTTGCCCTCAGTAGAATTGAATAGAGCTAAACCATTAATCAATTGTATTGTGTAAATTAAAGAAGGCGGAGTGTCCTATTGTTGGTATCAGCTGGACAGCGACAGTGTCTAACCCCCTTTCGCTAGCACTAGACCAGAGAGATTATTTCATGCGTCTTAGGTGGAGCTCAACACCTACTGTCAGCTCCCCAATTTACTGTGCAGAAGTTGTGCTACTGAGTGAGCAAGGGCCTGTATCGAACCAAGAAACTTATTATTCCAAGGCGGAATAGTGGCCTATTGTCAGTATCAGCTGGACAGCAAGAGCGTCTAACCCCTTTTTGCTATTGCTAGACCAGGGAGATTATTTCATGCGTCTTAGGTGGAGCGCAACACCTACCGTCAACTCCCCAATTTACTGAACAGCAGTTGTGCTACTCATACACTGAGTGAGTAAGGGCCAGTGTCAAACCAAGAAACTTATTATTAGACCAGGGAGAGTAAGTTGCGCTACTCGTACACCTAGTGTCAAACAAGAAACTTATTATTAACCTTAGGTGGAGCACAACACCTACCGTCAGCTCCCAATTTACTCGAATACACCTAGTGTCAAACCAAGAGAGCGGTCACCTAACCGTCAGCTCCCCAATTTACTGCACGAAGTTGTGCTAGTACACTGAGTGAGTCTTAAACCAGGGAGATTATTTTATGTGTCTTAGGTGGAGCACAACACCTACCGTCAGCTCCCCAATTTACTGCACCGAAGTTGCGCTACTCGTACACTGAGTGAGTAAGGGCAGTGTCAAACCAAGAAACTTATTATTACCAGGGAGATTATTTTATGTGTCTTAGGTGGAGCACAACACCTACCGTTAGCTCCCCAATTTACTGCACCGAAGTTGTGCTACTCGTACACTGAGTGAGTAAGGGCTAGTGTCAAACCAAGAAACTTATTATTAAACCAGGGAGATTATTTTATGTGTCTTAGGTGGAGCACAACACCTACCGTCAGCTCCCAATTTACTGCACCGAAGTTGTGCTACTCGTACACTGAGTGAGTAAGGGCTAGTGTCAAACCAAGAAACTTATTATTAAACCAGGGAGATTATTTTATGTGTCTTAGGTGGAGCACAACACCTACCGTTAGCTTCCCAATTTACTGCACCGAAGTTGTGCTACTCGTACACTGAGTGAGTAAGGGCTAGTGTCAAACCAAGAAACTTATTATTAAACCAGGGAGATTATTTTATGTGTCTTAGGTGGAGCACAACACCTACCGTTAGCTCCCCAATTTACTGCACCGAAGTTGTGCTACTCGTACACTGAGTGAGCAAGGGCCAGTATCAAACCCAGAAACTTGTGATTCCAAGGCGGACGCTCTACCAACTGAGCTAAACTGGTCCTTTACAGCTTTTTTTTTTTTTCAATTTGCTTTTATTAACCCACAAGTAAGTTTATTGTTGAAAACTTGTAGACACCACTTAACATCTAACTCTTTAGACGAGGAGTTTTAATTCCTGGTAATAGTTTTTAGAAGATTTCTTTATCCTGTTAACACTTATTTTATTTTCCTGGTATTACTTATAAAAAACTAAAGCTTTTTTTTATTTCATGATAATACTTGATGAAATAGTTTTGTTTTCTGTTTGTACAGGGATTTTTATATCCTGATATTAATCTATAAAAACATTTCCTCATAAAATTTTTGAAAAGTGATGTTTATTTCCTAATAATTTTCTTTGAAAATGGATATTCATTTTCAAGTCATTTCTTTGTAATTAAAATATATTTTTTTATTGCCAATTGATACTCTATAAAAAGAAATAACAAAAAGACAATATGGTACCATTATAGTATGTGGCCTACCTTTTGAATGTGGCCTATGAAATCATGTCTCTCTTATAGTATGTGGCCTACCATAAAAAGCATATTATAAGGTTATAATAATAACTACTAACCCTAATCCCTAACCCTAAACCTATTTTAGAATTTTAGAATACTTTAGAATTAAATAGATCTCTGATTCATGTAAATAATGGATAATTCTTTTTTAATTACTATATACAGTTTATGACTGAATTGCATTTCTTGAAATTGAATATATGTGAAAAATAATTAGTTTCAATAAATTGCCTACTACTTATATCTATAAATATACTCTTACTGAGGTAGGACTCATTCAAACCGGGTAGGGCACATACTATAACAGAATCAAAAAGGTAGGCCACATACTATAACGGCACCGAAAATGGAATTGGTGACCAGAGATCAAATCCAAGATGAGGCTGTTAGGATTATTTGGATTATTCGGACTATTGTCCTCATCTTTATTATTATATACAGAATGGTTCGGCCAATCAACAGAATCAAAAAGGTAGGCAAAATACTATAACAGCACGACAATATTCTGGTAAAAAATTTCGAATTCAATATATGGGTAAAATACCAAATTTTCAATATATTGGGAAAATGATTTCTGGTTACAATATATGAATAAATATACTGAATTTCTGTTATATACCCATTTGTATATCAGGTATGTAAATGGGAGAGAGCAGAGAGATGGAAATGAGATGAGTTCTTACTTTTCTTGTTTGTTCTTACTTGTCATTGCTATCTCCTTCTGGGCTGAGTCCTTCTCTGGGTTGGGTGTCTGCTCATTTCTTATTTGCAATGAATAAGCAAGACTTTGTAGTTTTTTTAGACATCTGTTCTTTATTATATAAACCCCAAGCCCAAAAGGGTCTTCCAGCGTGGTGAGAAGCTGGCATCTTGGGAGCAACAATCCTAATGTCTTCTCCCCTCAGCTAATGGCCAGCAACTGCTTAACTAACTTAATTTCTGTATTCACACCTTTCCCTTGGCGAAACTATGGGGTGGGGGCAGTAAAGGTCATTATCTGCCAATTATAACTATAACGGCTTACAGTAAAAACCTCCGGCTATATGCCGAGTTGTGTACACACCCGTTGTATCTTTCTTCAAAATGAATAAAAATTTTGGAGTGAGTGCACGAGTGTGCTCACTTCAAATATTGGCTTACAGTAACATTCCATTTAACCTCCTCCGATTTTAAATCTTCAACGAACTTCAGTTCAAAATATAGCTACTCTTACATACATAATTCGTAGGCTATCCATTAATTATGTAACATTTCAATATATTGGGAAATGATTTTTAGGTGGGTTTAGTGGGTAATTACACATGGTATGTCCCGCAGTTTTAAAAGATTTTTTTTATTGCCAATTAATACTCTTTGAAAAGGAACTTTTATTTCCTAGTTTGGTTTTATGGCATCTCAACTCTTGTTGGGTTATTTTATGCCAATGACGTTTTGTTTTATTCATTCTTAATGGGTATTCAAATTTTTCTTTTAAACTCAATTGTTTTTAAAACTCATTTTTTTCTATTTAACCCATAGATAGGTCCCTAACAGGTACTACCACTCCAGGTTAGTGTGGACCTCTGAGTAATGCCAAAAAAGGGATACTCCACACTCCCCAGAGTTCTAGAATTGGAACTTCACCATTGATGATGCAGTTTAATGTCATACCCAGGATACTAAGGCCTTCATCCACTGCCTTCTAGCACATATATGATAAGAAGGGTTGGGGGTTTACCATAAGGGCAATAGGGTTGGAACAATCATATAGGTGCTAGGGCTTGATGTGACCAACTGATTGATCAAAGGGAGCCTCTCCGACTGCCCGTCTAGCTTAAGGGCAAAAGTGGACTGTTACATATCATGGACTGCTCAGCCAGCATGATCCCATCTTCAAGCATCATGGGTGGATGTTACCCCTCTGCAGTGGTGCAGTCTGCATATTCTTCTAACCCAGCCAACACAGTGATAATAGGTTTGGTTTGGTTTCTTTTGTTTAGTGGCATATCAACCTTTGTGGATTATTTAATGCCAAAACCATCCTTGTAGAAGAACAGTAGGTATTTACCCAACCCTGCTTACCATGGGTAGGATATGAGACAAATCACAAATATGGGGCATCCAGCAAAGACTGAACTCACTTTTCAGCAGTAATGGATCTGCAAGACTGGCTAGCTAACAATTACACCACAATGATATGCCTTTATAATAGACTTTCAGAAATTTGTTTTTTTTCGGGAGGGGAGGGGGCTCATTTCTGGAAAAATTATTTCTAGAAGGAACTTTAATACTGTTTAAACAGTGACATTTATAAGCTGATAATGATAATCATCATCATCATCATCAATTTGTGCTGACAGCACATATTTCTATGACTCTCTCTCACCACCCATTCCTATCAATCATTGCAATCTGAAAACATCCAGTATCTGCACAGAGGTGATCAATGTAAGTTTCTGTTGGTTGGCTCACACTGGTGTGTCTCTGTATAGGTGTCCACAGGAAAACATCACCTATGTCCTTACTTCTCCAGCAGTGTCCAATGTGTCTTATTATTACTTGGATGGTTTGTGTGATAGGAGGTGAGTGGGCGTACAGTTGCTTTTTTGTGGGAGTGCCGCTTCCAGGATTTGTTCACGACAGTATGCAGCATCCTTGTGTAGTTTATTTCCTAGTTTGCTTTTATGGCATCTCAACTCTTGTTGGGTTATTTTATGCCAAAGACGTTTTGTTTTATTTATTCTTAATGGGTATTCAATTTTTTCTTTTAAACTCAATTGTTTTTAAAACTCATTTTTTTTCTATTGAACCCATAAATAGGTCCCTAACAGGTACTACCACTCCTGGTTAGTGTGGACCTCTGAGTAATGGCGAAAAAGGGATACTCCACACTCCCCAGAGTTCTAAAATTGGAACTTCACCATTGATGATGCAGTTTAATGTCATCAACTTTTGTTTCCAAGCATGACCCTCTTTATCATAGCAGAAAAAAAAATAGAACAGTCTGAAGGCCATTCAAGGTCATTATCTGACTGTTGCAGATGTAGTTGTGAGCAAGTCATATGACCAATAATGAAACTTTTTTGGCCCACCGGAAGACTAATACAGTGAACACTGTTACAAAACCCATAAAAATATCTATTGCGTAGTTCCCATCAACTTTTGCTTCCAAACATTTCATTAAAGTTCAAGTGGTCCAGTCATCCAGTCAAAGTGACTAGGCTACAGCTTGGAAGAATTATTTTTTATCTTATCAGAACAATCAGCCAATTTATCTAGGAAGGAACCTAAAGTTCTAAGAAGTTCTAAAAACAATTAAAACCAGGAAAAACTACTAGCCACAACATAATACCTACTGAACTATAGAAAACAAGGAAATTTGATGACATACTTCTTTGATTAAGCAATGCAGTGTATTACTGATAATACACTTTGAAACTGTATTATAATATATGTAATTGTAATATATAATCTTATTATAATGGAGATTGTGAGTTTTTCTCTCTGTAACTGAAACTATACAACTACACAAGTCATAATTCCCAAAGTTATTAACATCAAATTCTCCACGATTTTATTTTTATTCAAACCTCAGTTATCAATAAAATTGTATTACATTATTAATACTGTTGACCATATCTATATACTAATAACATGCAACTGTATTTATATATACAACAAAATAGCGGTTTACAGTGTGAATGGGAAGGCTAATCTGCATATTGATATTACAAATTTGATTTTAATAAATATGGGCTTAATATTATTGATTTCTAATTGTTTGGTTTTATCTTAATGAATATGAGCAAAAATCTCAGGGATAAATCTTAAAAGAAATCCATTAACAAGAAGAAAAAAACTGTAACGTTATTCTTTACATCCTATTTTAACTAAATAATTAAATTAGGAAAATTTAGCAATGAAAGACAGGAGTGATAGATGAATAAGTTTTAATTCTTCTATTTTTCAATTATACTCCCCTCAGTTTCAAATCTTTTTATTTGCATTCTTATTTAATTTCACTAGCCTTTCTAATTTGATATAATATTTTATTACATTAAAACTTAAGAGCTTGCACCCGGAGGGTGCATATATTTGCTAGTATATATAATATATTATATGTAATTATGTATATAATATATGTATATAATATGTATATGTATAATATGTATATATTATATGTAATTATGTATATAATATATGTATATAATATGTATATTTATATGTATAATATGTATATATTATATGTAATTATGTATATGATATATGTATATATGTAATTATAATATATGATAGATATGATATATTATAATATATGTAATATATTGTATGATAATACACTTTGGAACTACACAATGTATTACTGATAATATACTTTGGAACTTTTTTGTTTTGAAATTCACAGACTATATGCTCAACATTCCTCGTCTATTCACTTATACTATTTCCCGTTATTGACACAATAGTATTGTACATTGTTGAATATATTAAACTCTATACCAAATCTCATCATAATTTACGAACAATTCATCACAGTCAAACATAGAACAGATGTAATAGTGAGCAAGTCACATGACCAAGGATAACATTTTTGGGACCAATTGGAAGATACCACACACTGACACTGCAAACACCCCTATGAACCTAGCAAAATATATAAATAATACCCCAAATTCCTCATTTTTTTTTTCAGTTCTCATTCCTGTCTTCTACACATAGTAGTTTCATTGATCTCTTTGATGACCAGGCACACCTAACGGTCAGAACATAATTTCTCTGGACCAAAGCAATTCAAATAACACAGACACAAACAATGTTTTCCTGGTAATACTTACCATATAATAAAAATTGAAATAGATCATATATATAATATATATATATATATATATATATATATATATATATATAAAAGTAATTGGTAATTTGCTTGAAGCATTGTTAAGTATGTTATAAAATAATAAAATTCGAAGGCAATACAATGCGTAAAAAATAAAGACAAAACAATGTTTTATATGTCTAATCGATTTCAAAGCAAGAGCTTCATTATCAGAGTGTATTTTCAAAAAAAAAAAAAATTTTTTTTTTTTTTTTTTTTTTTTTTTCTGAAAATACACTCTGATAATGAAGCTCTTGCTTTGAAATCGATTAGACATATAAAACATTGTTTTGTCTTTATTTTTTACGCATTGTATTGCCTTCGAATTTTATTATTTTATATATATATATATATATTTATGCTATATATATATATATATATATATATATATACTTATGCTATATATATATATATATATATATATATATTGGTTTGTTGGTTGGTTTTGAAGGCTGTCACATTGCGAGTGTAAAGAAAAAAGAAGGTAACTATGATGTTTTTTGTTAACCTGTCATTTTATTCCTTAATATTTCGGGATGAAAATTCCCATCATCAGAAGAATAAAATAAAATAAAAAGAAATGATCAGACACACAGACATAAGCACCACGCACACACATATGCTTACATTTACACACACAAGCACGCACACACACACACTTACACACATAAACACACACATAAGCAAGCACCCCAACCATACACACACACACACAGAATTTGGAAGACCCAAGACAGAACGAATTTAGCAGCCGCTAAGACAACTTCAGTTCCAGTATTCTTCTGATGATGGGAATTTTCATCCCGAAATATTAAGGAACAAAATGACAGGTTAACAAAAAACATCATAGTTACCTTCTTTTTTCTTTACACTCGCATTGTGACAGCCTTCAAAACCAACCAACAAACCAATATATACACAATGCTTCAAGCAAATTACAAAACCCTTTTATATATAAGTATATATATATATATATATATATATATATATACTTATGCTATATATATATATATATATATATATATATTACTTATGTATATATATATATATATATATATACTTATGCTATATATATATATATATATATATATATCTTATGTTATATATATATATATATATATATGCTATATATATATATATATATATATATATATATATATATATTTTGGTGGGGGGGGGGTTCTTTCTTTTCTCATCTTTTATGAATTAAAGATGAGCACGAAGAACATAAATAAAAATAATCTGAGCTGTGAATTTTTTAAAACGTTTATCATCGTCGATAATATACAAACATTTGTGTGTATGTGTGTGTGTGTGTGTGTGTGTTCTTATGTGTGTGTGTGTGTGCTTATAACTTTGTGTGTGTCTGTGAGGGTCTGTGTGTTTGTGTGTTTTATGTGCATGTGTGCGTGTTTTTCTGTGTTTGTATATTTGTGTGTTTTGTGTGCCTGTGTCTGTGTATGTGTATATATATATGTGTTCTTGTGTGTATGTGTGTGTGCGCCTGAGTCTATTCTAGTAGTGACCAGGTTTGAATTCAGAGTTTTTCTTCTCCTAGACTGGTTGCCTAACCAAGGTTAAAGAGCCCAGCCTGCCCTACTATTTACCCATAGCTGGAGGGAGAATAGTTGATTCATACCTTTCTCAATGGTATTAGCGCTATGGGAACTGTGGCTTTGTCCAGGAATTGAACTCAGGTCAACAAGTCTATTTCCTGCAACTCTAACCAGTACACCACTGTGAATTCGAAGATATTCCTTCTGTATGTGTGTGCACGTATGTGTAAAGGTCTTAAAGAAAGTGAAAAGTATTATACAGGGGTATAGTTGCTGGGGTTGGGGAGAGATTGGTAGCATGTTTACATGGTTAGTGGTGAGCAGTCAGTAGAGCATTAGATTTAAATTTTAAAGATATAGAAATACCCCGACCTTGCTAGAGAATTGAAAAAAACTAGGAATGTGAGGGTGGAAGTAATACCAATTGTAATTGGGGGACTTGGAACGATACCCAAATTTAAAAAACAGACTAGAGGAATTAAAAATCAGAGTAAGAATTGAGATCATCCATACAACAGCATTTTAAGATCAACAAGGACACATGATGAGACTTGTTGTCTCTCAGATTCCACTGAGTGACCTTCTGCTTGCACTGGTGGGAAAACTCACAAGGACTGAAATAATAATAATAATAATAATAATAATATAATAATAATAATAATAAGAAGAAGAAGAAGAAGAAGAAGAAGAAGAAGATTAACAAAGACAATGAAGTTTAAAAATTAAATACTTGTTGATCTTTTTTATTTTTTTTAATAAGTTTACATAAAAAAATGTTTTTAAATTAACCTTTTTTCAAATCTTAATGAGGAATTTTTTAATTAATTATTGAAGGAAACATTTATAATACAGTTTACTCTCTCTCTCTCTCTCTCTCTCTCTCTCTCTCTCTCTGATTTAAGCCATGAATATTGTAATAAAAAAATGATTTATTTAAAAAAAATGTTATTTTTAAAGTAAGGAAAGAAAAAATCTTTTAGCCTATTCATCTGAATTATAATTTAAGTAAAAATCTTTCCATTGGTCTACTTGTTTATGGAATGCAGTACATTGTACCAGTAAAAGTTTTTCTTTTAAGAGAAAGGAAAAATGATAATATGAGAAACACCCCAAAAAGAAAGTAGTATGTAGTATGAAGAAGTGAATGGTTGTTGAAATTCAGTTTAGTCAGTGCTTGTTAAAACTAACAGACTCTAATAATAGCCGGGTCAGAAGTTATCTGCTCTCTGGACCCATTTTTTATACAGGGTGAGTTACTTGCCCTTTGACCCTTTTTCAGTTAGTCTGTAAATAAATATACACACCTCGTGTTTAATGAAAAGCAGTCCTGATGTGTTGCCTCGTTAATTGATTTTAAGGTATCTCATGGGGAAGATGTCTAGATGAGTAATTGCGCTTGCCAGAGATAAAAAGATATGTCTCTTTTTATGTGGGATTAAGTTGATATATTTCCAACAATGGTCTGTAGCATTGTGTTACATAATCTATGCGGTTGCATAAGATTATTGTCAATCCCCTGTATTTCTGAAGGGATGGCCCCTTTTCATATCACGGGCGGGACTTTCCATGGAATATTACAGAAAGCCCGTGAAATATGTGAAGTCACGTGGGACCTGGTTGGTCTTCAGTTTCAGCTTGGACGTCAGGCAGATAAGATATGTCTGCTTAGCTGGGACTCACCTGCATACGCACGCTATGTTTAGTTAAGTAAATAAAAGCTTACGAAAATAACATGGTTTTGTGGTTGATGAATATCTTGGTAATAAGACTGACCTAGAAGACCAGACACGAAGTCCCTAAGACTAGGTCCAGACGCTGGAAGAAGAATGTAAGATACCAAAGATGAACAGAAGAATAATAGAAGTAAGAAAGGAAAGAAGGGTATACAACAATTGTTGATTCAAACTAATTCATCCTGGTATTCTTCTGCCTAGAATTGAAACACATATCCCTTTTTATATGCAACTGCTGGATCAAAGTAGATTTTATTTAGTCAATTGAAAATCACATAAGTGAATGGTTGAATATTCTAACATATTCTGACCACTGATTTGAATACAGAAAAAATTAATGTTTTGTTTTAGTAGGTCAGTTATTAGAATGTTATCATTAAAATAACCTTTTTGTGAATAATAGTTATTCTGCAGCTCCCATCTAACTTATTCTCAAGGCGCTTCATTAGTGTCCAAGTGGTGCAGCCATACAGCAGTACAGATATAACCATAGCCTGGAAGAATTGTCGCTTTAACTTGTCAGTGAGATCGGATTTCCATTTGAGTGATAATTTGTTTGTGGCCGACTATGCCTTTCCTATTCGTGCATTAACACCGCTTTCTGTGGATGAGATATTACTACCTAGGTATGTGAATTGTTCTACTGGCTTAAGAGGCTTACCGTCAAGTGTGGAGATGTTTCCTTTCTTTTCAAAACTCTTGTCAAATCTACTATTTCCTAACGATGATGAAAGCAATATGTTCTTTTGATTTGTGTTACATAGTCTATATATTTAGGCCCCCATAGAGTAATTGTTTTCCTGGTAGGAAATGGACACGGCGTCAAGAGTTCAAATTCAGGATGAGGGTGATTGTAGTTCCCATTACACTAATACCATTTGGAAAAGTATGTATCAAAGTATTCCTCCTCCAACTATGGGTAAATAGTACGGCGGATTGAGCCCTTTAAAATTGGTTAGGCTATTCCAACCTGTAAAACCCCGCTTGAAAATCATTACCTGTCAAGAAGTATTGAAACTGAATATCTAAATATTTCAAATTGAAAAATTTTAAATTCAAATAGTCTCATGTGAACTGCTATGTAATAAATTAATAACTAGTGTTGAATAATAGATTGCCAAAATCTATTATTGACAGTAGTATAATTTATAAATGGTGTCAAAGGCCCTGTAGCTGTCACCTTTGAGTGCACCTAATGTTAGATAGATTTATTTTCTACCCAAAAATATACCCTTAAATTTGGACAGTGTAAGGGAAACAACTCTGTTAGGGTCTCATAATCGAGGGACCAACCGAGCCTGAATTGCATTGTGGGAATATCAACAGGTTTCCTTAGGGCAAAATAGGGACTTCCGCCTGGCTGATGCAGCAAAAAGGTTGTGTGGAAAATATCACCTAAAATTAGAACTTTAGTCTTTTAGTTAGTTCTCGGTACTGGTACGGCGCACAGGTATGTTTCTTTCCAATTTTCCCGTGAAGTTGCTGGCATTTGTTAAAGACCCCTTTTGTAAATTAGTATTGTTTTATACCCCATTTTATTTCAGTATTTCACGGTGTTTGGAAGTAAATAAAATATTCTACGTTCAACGTCAGTCGTCTTTCGTGTCATCAATACATCACCAGAAAAATATTATCAGGGAACTGCTACAGGCCCATTGGGTCATCCAAGTTTGAGCAATGGGGGATGACCCCAGTGGTCATTTGAGACTGTGGCTTTGATTGGATTAGAAAGTCAGAACCTTTAGTCAGTTGAAAATCACATAGGTGAACAGTTGAGCATTCTAACATGCTCTGACCACTAATTATCTTTCTCATTTCATTTTATACACAACTAGATACTTGTTTTTGCTGAAACCATTTTGTCTGTAAAACATGAATTGGATCAGAAACGGTTGCTTAAGTCTAAGTTGAATTATTACTTTTTTTTATTTTTATTATTTTTATCATTTTTATTCTATTATCTATTATTTTATTCTTTTATCATTTATTAATTATTATTTTATTATTTATTAATTTATTATTCATTATTTATTTATTACTTTATTATTCATAATTCTATTATCTATTTATTTATTATTTATTAATCATTATTATTATTATTATTATTATTATTATTATTATTATTATTATTATTATTATTATTTTATTATCTATTATTTTATTATTTTATTATTTATTAATCTATTATTTATTAATTATTATTTCATTATTTATTGTTTCATTATTTATTAATTTATCATTAATTATTTATTATTATTTATCATTATTTATTTTACTTATTATCTTATTATTTTATTATTTATTAATTATTATTATACAAAGTAGATCAGATGAATTGACTTTGTATTTGGGTGCAAACAATTTTGATTGGTTTTAAAAGACCCCAATTTTTGCGTCTATTTATTTTAGACTATGGGCAGCCTCTCTGTGTATGGACCATTTTATACCACAATTTTCTTGAACTTCACATAGAGAACATCCGGTTCTCTGTATTGTCAACTTGGTACTGTTACAAATATTTATTTATTTACCATAAACTAGATCTTGTGGGTGAGATAAGGTTTGGTTTCTTTAGTTAAGTGCATATATCAACCCTCGTGTGGCCAGATAAAGATAAACAAGTAATTTTATTCTTCAACACTTACCAAGAACTCAATTATTACAGAATGAATAACGAGGGCATCTTGACTTCATTTATAAACCTTCATTTCCCAAAATAGGAAAAAAAAAAACTTGTATATTTCTGTATTTAGATTTCATTCCCTTTTTTGTTATGTTCAGAGAATAATGAATAAGTGATGCTGAAATGAGAGGCTAACAAACACGTGTGTCAGATACAAGGACTTTATTCTGTACTAAAGGTTTTGGGTTAACAGCAGCAGGGGCGGGGCAGGAAGTTGGCGAGTATAGTATCAGCAGCAGCTGAGGTAAGTCTCAGTTGGACCCACCTTAGTGGTACAGCAGCAGTGTCCTTGCTGTCATGTATATAACACCTTTGTTAATTTCTTTTATTGTTCCTTGCTGTTTCTACAACCCTAAACCATACAGCAGGCAGTACTAATATCCATTCCTCTCTCTCTCTCTCTCTCTCTCTCTCTCTCTCTCTCTCTCTCTCTCTCTCGCATTATCATACACAAATATAGAAAATATAATCACAATTTGTATAATCTTACATCTTGGCTTTTGTCATCAATCAATGCAACACATAGCCATGATTAGAAAGTGTTGTAAAGGGGAGTAACCAGATAATCCTTACGTATGCAAATGGTACGTATAAAAGAACAACAGGAAGATTAGCTCAGTGTAATGTGAGGTGACCTCAACCCACAAAGGTTGTTTTCGTATTCTCGGATGTAAACCCACGTGCTACAACTCTTCAGAAGATAAGTAATCTTTACCAATCCTCTTTTATGCTCAGAGACTTTTTACCTTGCCAGCCGAGTGCCATTTTTTGTTATTTGTATTCCTTGTAATAATAAACTATTATTACAACCACTCGCAATCTTCTCGTTAATGTATTTCTAATACATAACAAAAAGGGAAGTCAATACTAATAAGTGCAAGAAATCTACTACATGAATCTTTATTCAACACTAGTTTAAGGTTCAACTATTTGCCTATGTGATTTTCATTTGGACAGGTCAAGAATCAGTGGTCAGAGAATGTTAGAATGCTCAACCATTCACCCATGGGATTTGCAATTAACTAAAGATTCTGGACAGGTCAAGAATCAGTGGTCAGAGAATGTTAGAATGCTCAACCATTCACTTATAGGATTTTCAATTAACTAAAGATTCTGGACAGGTCAAGAATCAGTGGTCAGAGAATGTTAGAATGCTCAACCGTTCAATTATGGGATTTTCAATAACTAAAGATTCTGGACAGGTCAAGAATCAGTGGTCAGAGAATGTTAGAATGCTCAACCATTCACTTATAGGATTTTCAATTAACTAAAGATTCTGGACAGGTCAAGAATCAGTGGTCAGAGAATGTTAGAATGCTCAACCATTCACTTATAGGATTTTCAATTAACTAAAGATTCTGGACAGGTCAAGAATCAGTGGTCAGAGAATGTTAGAATGCTCAACCATTCACTTATGGGATTTGCAATTAACTAAAGATTCTGGACAGGTCAAGAATCAGTGGTCAGAGAATGTTAGAATGCTCAACCATTCACTTATGGGATTTCAATTAACTAAAGATTCTGGACAGGTCAAGAATCAGTGGTCAGAGAATGTTAGAATGCTCAACCATTCACTTATAGGATTTTCAATTAACTAAAGATTCTGGACAGGTCAAGAATCAGTGGTCAGAGAATGTTAGAATGCTCAACCGTTCAATTATGGGATTTTCAATAGACTAAAGATTCTGGACAGGTCAAGAATCAGTGGTCAGAGAATACAGAATGCTCAACCATTCACTTATAGGATTTTCAATAGACTAAAGATTCTGGACAGGTCAAGAATCAGTGATCAGAGAATGTTAGAATGCTCAACCATTCACCTATGGGATTTTCAATAGACTAAAGATTCTGGACAGGTCAAGAATCAGTGGTCAGAGAATGTTAGAATGCTCAACCATTCACCTATGGGATTTTCAATAGACTAAAGATTCTGGACAGGTCAAGAATCAGTGGTCAGAGAATGTTAGAATGCTCAACCGTTCACCTATGGATTTTCAATAGACTAAAGATTCTTACTAACTTTCTAGTGTCGTTTAATCACGTTAATTTCTAATCCAATCAAAGCCACTGTCTCAAATGACCACTGGGGTCATCCCCCATTGCTCAAACTTGGATGACCCAATGGGCTTTTGACACCATTTATAAATTATACTACTGTCAATAATAGATTTTGGCAATCTATTATTCAACACAAGTTATTAATTTATTACATAGCAGTGCACATGAGACTATTTGAATTTTAAAAATTTTCCCCATCTATGGGTGAAATAGAAAAACATGAGTTGATAAACAAAATTGTATTATGCATTAAGAATGAATTTATTTCACAACTTTGTCTGCATTAAATGACCCACCGAGGTTGATATGCTGTAAAACAAAACAAAACAAAACAAAACAAATAAAAAATTTTCTTTTTAAAATATTTAGATATTCAGTTTCAATAATTTTTGACAGGTAATGATATAATCTTTATTACTATTATTCACAAAAAGTTATTTTAATGATAACATTCTAATAACTGACCTACTAAAACAAAACATTAATTTTTTCCTGCATTCAAACTCTAAAAGCAAAGGAATGTTGTGTCTGAAATCTAATCTTTATATTGTTTATTACAAAATCAAATAAAGTTTAACATATTCTCCACTAAGTATAGAACAATGAGATTTGTACAGTTTGTATATTTAACTCAGAGGTGTCTGCTCATCAGGTTTCATTCAGATAGATTCTTTAATAGCCCCATTGGAATGTTTGAGGGTAGAGAATATATTTAGCAGAGTCCCTAGTCCCGGTGGACAAGTATTAGCATTAATGTATCTGTGATATACTTATACTAGACAGCTTATAAATCATGTGAAAATCTGATCTCTCTGATGAGATAAAGTGAGAGTTCTTCAAAGCTGTAGCTGTGTCAGTGTTACTGTATGGCTGCACCACTTGGACTTTAACAAAGCACTTAGCAAAAAAGATAGATGAGAGCTATAAAAGGATGCTGTGTGCAATCTTGAACAAATCGTGGAAGCAACACCCCCACAAAAAGAAGCCGCTGTATGGCCATTTGACTCTTATTACACAAACCATCTGAGTAAGAAAAAAAAAGATATGTTGGACAATGATGGAGAAGCAAGGATTTGACATTCGCCTGTGGACACCTCCACATGGATACAAGGGTAATTCTATTTGTTGGAATATTTCTGTATATAAGGCGTGCTACAATTCCCCACCTAAATTTATAGACTAGACAAGGTCACGTGGTTTATTCCTATGCCAATCAACAGCCATAATGTTTGGCTGATTAACTACTTAAACACTGATCCTTTCACTAGTCTACTTGCAACCATTGACAAAGGAACTTACAATACTGAGGATTCTTTACCAGAGGATTACCAAGGATTTCCGCTGGACAAGCGCTCTTGCTTGAAGGCTAAAGCATGACCCATAAGATTGTAACACAATGTGAAATCATCCAGAAAAAATTAAAATTGTCACCCACCCACTTCAATTTTTCTGAATTTTTTTCCATGTGTGAACTATGTTAATATTAGACGATCCTCCAAAATTTGTGCTTCCAATTCCAAAAATTGGCAAAGCAAATATCAAAATATCTATCAAAATAACTCTGCCAATTTTTGGAAATGGAAGCTCAAATTTTGGGAATTGGCTAATTTCATCATAATCCACACTTAGAGAAAAATTTCAGAAAAATTGAGGGGGGGGGGTGACATGGCCTGGATGATTTGAATGGAATTACCTACAACAGTGTTTGCTGACTAGCAAAAACCTACATCAATCAACTCTGTGTGGATTCAGGATGCTGTGTGGGGGAATACCCAGAGGTGATGACCAATTGGGGCGGTTGGGGAGAGAGAGAGAGAGTGATGGATATCTTTGCTGTCAGCACAACCTGATGATGATGATACTAACACTAAACAAAACAGAAAGTAAGACAAGATAAACTCATTTACATATACAAAAAACATTTAACCCTTTAATATACATAATATACTTACAAGTAGTAAGGTATCCCATCGTGGTATAATGGTTTGGAAGTTATTCCCACAGATCCATTACTACTGAATAGCAAGAATCGCTGGATGCCCCATACTTGAGATTTTATGTTACATCCTACCAGTGGCAAACGGTTTGGGTAAATACCTATATTTGAGTAATATTGTCCCTATTGGTCATCGCTACTGGTAGGTCCTCCTTACGACATCCAGTCAAAAACTACCCCTTTAAATTGATCCCACCATGTCATATTACTTCTGGAGAAAAATAAATAATAGAATACAAATTTTTTTTTTTTTAAATCTTTAACATTTTAAGGATAAAAACACAAAACAAAATCAAAGTATTGATAATAAGATCGACAACAGTCTACAAAAGAACAGTCACAAACTTGTACAACTTTCAAAAATAATATTTCTGTAACATTTGATATTTTGTAACATTTGATATTTCTGTAACATTATGCTATTATTGACTTGATAGCTGTGACATGATATTTCTGTAACATTTGATATTTCTATAACATTATGATATTTCTGTAACATTATACCATTATTGATTTGATAACATTCTGTAACATTATGATATTTCTGTAACATTATATTTTTGTAACATTTGATATTTCTATAACATTTGATATTTCTATAACATTATATTTCTGTAACATTTAATATTTCATATTTCATATTTCTGTAACATTATATTTCTGTAACATTTAATATTTCTGTAACATTATGCCATTATTGATTTGATATTTTTGTAACATTAAATCAAAAATTATATTTTTATAACATTATCTAAAACACACATTAATGATAAAAACACAAAACAAAATCAAAATACTGATAATAATGCCCACTCCAGACTACAAAAGAACAGTCACAGACTTGTACAACTTTTAAAAAATTAACAGTCACATGTTCAGACAGATGTTCAGGCAGATGTGCACAATTTGCAAAGAATAATGACTATAACTACTTCACTAAGTACTAACATGTACCACCCCTGTCAGTTGCGGTTTTAGATTACACCGACTGCACCTCTGCAATAGGACCACCGGTTGGCTATAGGTGGTGACCTGTGATGCTTAAGGATGGAACCTTGGTGGATGAGCAGTCCATGACATACAACAATTCACTTTGGCCCTTACTTAGGCTAGACTAGCAGCCGGAGAGACCCCCTCCAATCAATTGGCAGTTCACACCAAGCCCTAGCACCTATATGATTGCCCCAACCCTATTGCCCTTATAGCAAACTCCCAACCCTTTTTATCATATATGTGCTACAAGGTGGTGGCTGAGGATCTTCATGTCCTGTGAATGATGACAAACTCTATCTGATGGTGAGGTTCCAGTTCTAGAGGTCTGGGGAATGTAGAGCACCTCTTCATTACCATTGCTCCCAGGTCTACTCTGACCCGGAGTGGTAATATCTGTTAGGGTCCCATTTATGGGTTAAATAGAAAAAAATGTGTTTATAAAAAAAAATTGAGAACCTGTAAAAAATAAATTTATTTCAAAACTATGTCAGGATTAAATGAGCCACCGAGGTTGATATACCATAAAACAAAACAAACAAAACAAACAAACAAGTACACAAAAAATCCACAACATTAAATATATACATTAGTATGCATACATTCTACTCAAGCTGGATTTTACGGCATGTCAACCCTTGTTGGGTTATTTTATGCCAAAGACATTTTGTTTTATTCATTATTGCTGGGTATACATTTTTTTGCACTCAATTCTTTTAAACATATTTTTAATACTCATTTTTTAATTTATTTAACCCATAGGTGGGACCCTAACATGTACTACCACACTCGGTCAGGGTGGATCTGGGAGTAATGACAGTAAAGGGGTACCCCACACTCCACAGAGCTCCAGAATTGGAACCTCACCACTAGATGCAGTTTAACATCATACCCAGGAAACTAAGACTTTCAGAAACCACCTTCTAGCACATATATGATAAAAATATATCTACACCAAGGTATCCATTTATTCATTTATATATATATATATATATATATATATATATATATATATATGTATATATATATCTTAGTCTGTTCATATCTATCTATCTACCTTAGTATGTTCTGATCTTTCTCTCTTGGTCTGTAGTCTGTTCATATCTATCTATCTTTGTTCGTATCTATCTATCTTAGTCTATTCATATCTATCTATCTATCGATCTATCTTCGACTATTCATATCTATCTATCTTAGTCTATTCATATCTATCAATCTATCTATCTATCTTCGTCTGTTCATATCTATCTATCTTAGTCTATTCATATCTATCTATCTATCTATCTATTTTCGTCTGTTCATATTTATCTATCTATCTATCGATCTATCTTTGACTATTCATATCTATCTATCTTAGTCTATTCATATCTATCTATCTATCTATCTTCATCTGTTCATATCTATCTATCTTAGTCTATTCATATCTATCTATCTATCTATCTTAGTCTTTTCATATCTATCTATCTTAGTCTATTCATATCTATCTATCTATCTATCTTCGACTGTTCGTATCTATCTATCTTAGTCTATTCATATCTATCTATCTATCTATCTTCGTCAGTTCATATCTATCTATCTTAATCTATTCATATCTACCTATCTATCTATCTTAGTCTGTTCATATCTATCTATCTTAGTCTATTCATATCTACCTATATATCTATCTTAGTCTATTCATATCTATCTATCTATCTATCTATCTTCATCTGTTCATATCTATCTATCTTAGTCTATTCATATCTATCTATCTATCTATCTATCTTCGTCGGTTCATATATATCTATCTTAATCTATTCATATCTACCTATCTATCTATCTTAGTCTGTTCATATCTATCTATCTTAGTCTATTCATATCTACCTATCTATCTATCTTAGTCTGTTCATATCTATTTATTTTAGTTTATTCATATCTATCTATTTATCTATCTTCATCTGTTCATATCTATCTATCTTAGTCTATTCATATCTATCTATCTATCTTAGTCTGTTCATATCTATTTATCCTAGTCTATTCATATCTATCTATATATCTATCTTAGTCTGTTCATATCTATCTATCTTAGTTTATTCATATCTATCTATTTATCTATCTTCATATGTTCATATCTATCTATCTTAGTCTATTCATATCTATCTATCTATCTATCTATCTATCTTCGTCTGTTCATATCTATCTATCTTAGTCTATTCATATCTCTCTCTCTATCTATCTATCTATCTTAGTCTATTCATATCTCTCTATCTATCTATCTTAGTCTGTTCATATCTATCTATCTTCGTCTGTTCATATCTATCTATCTATCTATCTATCTATCTATCTATCTATCTTAGTCTATTCCTATTCATTCTAATGCTGAAAATATTCTTTTCTATTTAAAAGTTTTACAATGTCCCATTCATCTGATTAAATATAAATTCTAACTTACTAAACCAGTTGAGCTAAGAAGATACAATGAAATATCCTGACCTTGCTATTTAATCTTTCTTTTCGACTTTTAAATGTTTTATTGCAGTTTGGGTCAACTATTGGCTGTAAAATATTACCATATTATAACAATTGAGTAAAAAAAATGCTTACACCTGCACAAGCCGAATCCTTGCTACACAGCCTAGAAAAGGCAGCATGAAATGTCGGCCTATATGTAAACTCTGATAAAACTGAGTTCATGTCTTTCAAAAACAAAAGCAACATCTCCACCATCGATGGCAAACTCCTAAACTCGGTAGAAAAATTTCAATACTTAGGCAGTAACATCTCCTCCACAGAAAACGACGTTAATGCATGTATAGGAAAGGCATGGGCCGCTATGAATAAATTATCGGTCATATGGAAATCCAATCTCACAGACAAGTTAAAGAGACAGTTTTTCTATTATAATAGAAAAGTTGCAAAAACACACACAACCTATCAAATATCGGACATATTCTGCCAAAATAATAATTCAATGCCTGAAGAAGAAAACAGATCAGAAACCCGTGTCGCATATGTAAGATAAAAAGAATTAAAAAATTTTTTCTGAGAACATAATACATTTTGCGGACCTTCTTTTTTATAAAATATTGAATTTTCTCCCGTTGGAACCAGAACAACATTTTATACACACACATATATATATATATATATATATATATATATATATATATATTAAGAAAGCTTAGTAAATAACAACATTCATAACCCTGACAAATACGAACAGCAATTAAGTACAAGTACTGACTAACAGTGAGCAGGAACTTGGAACAAAAAGCATTCTTGGCCACTTTAACCATCCCACTCTACCATCAATTCAACTATAATCATATATTTACTTCTAAAGTTTTATATCCTAACTGCTCTGTCTGGGGCTGTTGAATATGCTGACTGCACCACTGCAGAGGGGTAAGACCCTTCAGAATGAGGCCACCTGTTGGCTAAGAGTGACAACCTGTAATGCCTGAGTACAGGATACTGGTCGCTGAGTGGTTCATGATCCGGATGTCAAAGTGGTCACATCACCTGATTTGTTTTTCCATTCCTACTTATGTTAACTACTCTGACCCCCTAAAGTGTTGGACTGTGATTGGTTCTTTACTAATTCTGTCATGAAACTTACACTTTAGTATGTCTGCTTTGTCGGCTGGGGCTGTTGAATACACCAACGGCACCTCTACAATGGGTGGTGACCCGTGGGTGGTGACCCGTGAAGCTTAAGGATGGAAACCTGGTGGCTGAGCAATCCATGACATGCAACACTCCAGTTTGGCCCTGTAGTGTAATTATTATGGTCTACGGAGAATTTGGGGATTGAAAAGAAAATGGTAATCGGATTTCTGGAGAAAGAGAAGAAAAAGAAATAAGAACAAAAAGAGGTTAAAGTTTGGAAGTGTAAACATTCAATGGGTGCCAGCCATTGACTGACCAATGACCCTGGAACTAGATTTAAAAATAAAAAAAGAAGTCCCAGTTTGTGCGGAGGAGCACCCCCTGGACCACAAATGGAAGTAAAGAAAATTTGTATGGTTTCAAGAAGTTCTATTTGATACTAATAATTATATGGTTTCAAATAATTATTTCAATTTAATAATAATCATTTGTTTACACACAGTTATATGGTTTCAAGTCCCTCATGACAATCCCTTGTAAACAATTATAGCTACAAGTAACTATTTTGATACAAATAATTTACAGTTATATGGTATCAAGTATTCCTATCAAATACAAATAACTTTTAAACAGATCTATTTGACCCATAGATGGGATCCTAACAAGTATTTCTACTTTGGGTCAGAGTGGACCTGGGAGTAATGGCAATGAAGGAGTATTTCCCAATCCCTATAGCCCTAGAACTGGAGCCTCACCATCAGATGCAGTTTAGTGTCATACCTAGAACACTTCTTTTTGAGAGTCTTACTCCTCTGACCTCCCATCTCACAAAATTTCCAAGTAAAATGAACAAGACATTCTGGAAAAGTATGAATGAACCCATAAGCTATGTTCTCCTTTGAACTCCCTACACAAGGACACGCCAGCAAAGAACAGCAAAGACTTACATGGATCAGCTCCATAAGGACGCTCAATGCCGTTTAGAAGACTTAACAAGAGTGATATGTTGGGAAATGCTGGATGAGTAATGACAAACTCATAAGCTTTTTTTTTTTTTTTTTACGGCATATCAACCTCAGTGGGTCATTTAATGCCGATAAAGTTTTGAAATAAATCAACTCTTAATGGATAATACAATTTTTTTATAAATACATTTTTCTATTTAACCCATAGATGGGACCCTAACAGGTACTACCAATCCGGGTCAGAGTGGACCAGGGAGCAATGGTGATGAAGGGATGCTCCACATTCCCCAAACCTCCAAAACTGGAACCTCACCATGAGATAGAGTTTAACATCATTCCCAGGACATGTAGACCCGCAGCCACCGCCTTCTAGCACCCAAATGATAAAAAGGGGTTGGGGCTTGCCTCATAAGCTTTGTTCTCCTTTGAACTCCTACACATGGATATACCAGTATTGGCTGAACAGCAAAAATTTACATTCATCAGCTTTGTATAGACACTGAATGCCGTTTACAGGACTTACCAAGAGTGGTTGCTGATAACTACTCTTTAAACCCTCTTTCTGTCCCAGATGGCAAGAGGGAGTTAAAAGAATCTATGCTATCAGTCTGACTTGATGATAATTTCTCTTCTGCAGGGGATACAGATAGCGTAATCTAGGGTGGAGTGTGACAGGGGAGTGCTACAGAGTACTGTTTTGAACATATCTATCAGACTATATTAATAGAAACATGACATTATCTTTTGGACTCCTACACATGGACATACCAGTGTTGGCCAAAAGGCAAAAAACTTACATTCATTGGCTCTGTGCAGACACTTGATGCCGTGTAGAGGAATTATCAAGAGTTAAAGAAGCCCAAGGTATCAGCACAACTTGATGATGATGATGATGATGATGATGATGATGATGATTACTCTTATGCAGGAAATACAGATGGCATAATCTAGGTCTCACCAACAGGGTGGAGTACTACAGAGTACTGTTTTGAACGTATCTATGAGTACTGTACAGAAAAAAAAACAACCGAGAATTGTAGTTTTATATCCTTTTATTTATAATACACAGATTCATTTGCTGTCACTTCAAAAATGAAAGTTGAACCTCCGGGGTCTTTGGGCCCCCGGGCACTGCCCATATATCGGACGAGTTTTATCCATAAGATAACTTTTAATTGGATTTACAAGCGACTGTTTTTTGCCAGCATCATAGTTAGAAATTTGAGGTCAAGTAGATTCTATGGCTTCAGCACACAGGAACATTGTCTCAAATGACATATCCTGGTTCTTGTTGAACAGGCCTAGAATAAATTCTAACATAAATGATCTTCCTTTACACTGTATCTATGGTAGGACCATTCAGACATAAAATATTATTTAATAGTGTAAGGAAAAAAAAAAGAAAATATAAATATAAAATTGAGTAATATAGCACCAAAGATTTTTATATTACTAGGTACCTTTTCATTGTGGCTTAAAATAAATTCTTACATCAGTGATCTTCCTTTACACTGTATCTATGGGAGGACCATTCAGACATAAAATATTATTTAACAGTTGAAAGGGGGAAAAAAGACTAATATATAAAATTGAGTAACCTACCACCAAAAGTTTTATATTCCTAGGTACCTTTTTCATAATAGCCTTGAATAAATCCTTACATTAGTGATCTTATTTTAAACTTCATCTATGGTAGGACCATTAAGACATAAAATATTATTTAACAGTTTAAGGAGAGAAAAAAATGAAATAAAAGATAAATATCAAATTGAATAACATACCACCAAAAAGTTTTATATTATTAGGTACCTTTTTATAATGGCCTTGAATAAATCCTTACATTAGTGATCTTCCTTTACACCGTATCTATGGTAGGACCATTCAGACATAAAATATTATTTAACAGTTTAAGGAGAGAAAAAAATGAAATAAAAGATAAATATCAAATTGAATAACATACCACCAAAAAGTTTATATTATTAGGTACCATTTTATAATGGCCTTGAATAAGTTCTTGCATCAGTGATCTTCCTTTACAATTTATCTATGGTAGGACCATTCAGACAAATAATATTGTAAAATAATTAACAAAAAAAAAAGAAAAGATAAATATCAAATTGAGTAACATACCACTAAAAAGTTTTATATTACTAGGCACCTTTTCATTTTGGCTTTGAATAAATTCTTACATCAGTGATCTTATTTTAAACTTCATCTATGGAAAGACCATTCAGGCAATGATGTCAAATGTTATCTTACCAAGATATTCAGTTTTTAGGATTTAACTTATGTCAACAAACAAAGAAATCTTGTGTGCTGTGAGAAATTCATGACTCTGAAGAGAACCTTTAATCAATTTACAATCTCAATTCCAGATGGTGTGCATATATATATATATATATATATATATATATATATATATATATATATATATATATATATATATATATATATATATATATATATATACATGTATAGTGTTACAAACATCTGTTTTTCAATTATATATTGCTTACAGTGAAGTCATGTTAAAAGTACTGGTTCCTGCTAGCAACTAGATCACCAATGTTAAGTACTTAGATTAGTGACCATTCAAGCAACAGCAGGTGCTGTAAGAAGCTGAATATCAAAATGACATGACTTGGCATTAAATGACCCAAAAAGTGTTGATATGCCATAAAACAAAACAACCAAATCAACTCTATATATATATATGTATATATATATATATATATATATATATATATATATATATATATATTTATAAGTAAAGAAATAACAAAAGACTTAGAGATTTTGCATTATAGCCTATTTCAGGGAGCTTAGACAAAGTGTCTAATTCTCCCAGCGCATCTGATGAGCTGGGAGAATTAGACACTTTGTCTAAGCTCCCCGAAATAGGCTATAATGCAAAATCTCTAAGTCTTTTGTTATTTCTTTACTTATAAATTTGCTCTGTGACTCTAACAATAAGAGCACACATTGAGCTCTCAAATTGCGACAGGTTGTTTTAAAAAACTTCTATGTCGTAAGGAAGATTTCTTCTCTGGACTTTTGGATTATATATATATATATATATATATATATATATATATAATATATATATATATATATAATCATAATAGCAGATTGACTATATGATATATATATCTTAATAGATTGACTATATATATATATATATATATATATATATATATATATATAATTTCTAAACTTAACAGGGGTGAAAAAACCCCAGATAACTCAGTTTTTACAATGAAAAATTTTTTCAAACTGATATCTGAGAAAAAATTTTTTAAAAGAAAAGACCGACACACCAGTACTTTCTGAAAATAATCATCAGTATCGTATGTAGTGGGCAAAAGAAAAAAACATAGAAGGAGTTTACTAAGTTATATATACACAGACATATAAAAACATATAAACATATAAATAAACATATAAATTATATATACACAGACATATAAAAAAATAGAAGGAGTTTACTAAGTTATATATGTAAAAAGTGCTCAATATGCTAAGTAGAGCATAATTATGACCTATATGAGTCAGACACTATCTACTTAGGTTTCACCCGAATGATTCTTCAGGATAATTCTGACAGAGGGAGGTTGTTACAAATGTCTTTTATAATAGGAGTGGGTATCTGAGTGGGTAAAAATTAGCATAAAAAGTTAAAAATTAAATTAAATTGTTACAAACAATGTATGTATGTATATATATATATATATATATATATATATATATATATTATATATATTATTATTATTATTATTATCATACTAAAGCTGAGTTAATCAACTTTTGCTTCCTAAAGGCTTTTTTACTGTTTAGTTTAATGACATGAAAATTATACTAAATTATTCCTTACTTTTAGGATTGAATTATGTATGAAAAAAATTATTTTAATTGGTTCTAATTAATCGTAATTTGCAATTAAGTCAAAACCCCACCCATCTCTTACTTTAGTCTGTGTCTATCTCTTTCTTCCCCTCTATGTGTCTCTTGAGTACCTCCTCGTTATATAATTTTAGTTTCTCTGGAGAGTAGAGAGAGAGAGAGAGAGAGAGAGAGAGAGAGAGAGAGAGAGAGAGAGAGAGAGAGAGAGGAGAATTTGAAATGTATTTCTATGTTAAATTTCACAACCAGCTACATGTAACTTAAATGAGGTCAAACATTTCCTTTCTTAGAAAGGTAACAAATGATTTTAAGGATTTTTTTATTCACTTTGCTAACTTTTCCCTAATCTCAATTATCTACCCAGAGCTAAATGGATGACCCAATGGGTCACGTTTTGTCTAGTATATATATATATATATATATATATATATATATATATATATATATATATATTCTCAAGGCATGTGTTATTGAACAACATTCTTTTTTCATTTTTTGTATAGATATTTTTTCCAGTTTTCTGGCTATCCTTTTTGAATCTGGATCGAGTTGATTCATGATATTTTGCATACTAATTTCCCGAGCGCTTTCGACTGTTTCGCCAGTCGTCTTCATGGGGTTACGTAATTTGGTTTTTAGTTAAATTTTTAGTTCTGTTATCTATGCTTTTATCAAATTCAGAGAGTCTATTATTTTTAAGAGGGGGGTTAGGTGAGTGTTAGTTATTGAAGATATTTAATACGTTGTCTCCGACTTTAAAGGCTATTTTATAAATGTTAGGTTTTTTATTTTTTATGCATATGGCTTTTAGGATCTGTAGGCGTTTCTTATTGTTATTTTTGTAGATAATTTTAGTATTTTCGTTTAAGATTTTTCTAATTTCGGGGGAGGTGGATTTTTCTGGGTGTTTTTTACTTAAGTGTTGTTTTATGGAGCTTGTGTCGGAGAGATGGTAAAAAAAAAATTAAAAATATATATATATATATATATATATATATATTTCATTCATCTGTTTTTCATCTATCTATCTATCTATCTATCTTGATATATATATATATATATAAACAAATCGTAAAATCTAAGAAGTCCGTTTAGTGTAGGGGTTATGGGATCGGCCTGTCAGCTTGGCAGTCCGGTTTCAAATCACGCACAGGGCGGTCTTCTGATCTATAGCTCTGCTGATGAGGCCTAATAGGCCGAAATGTACATACAGAGATTGATTTTTCTCGATTTGTTTAGCCATACATTTAATAGGTATTCCCGCCTAATTCATTATTAATTAATTAATTTTCAAAATTAGGTACGACTCCAATTAAGCACTTATATATATATATATATATATATATATATATATATATATATATATACCAATATAGATAGGTAGATAGATAAATAGATGAAAAACAATGACAAACAGAAATCTATTGAACAAATTGTGCCAAACTTGAACAGGAATTTATGATGTTAAGTCAGTATATATGGGGGTCATTCAATAAATAAGGTGGATTTTGCCAAAGGAGTTGGCAATAAAAAGTACTGTTTACAGCTGCACCTTTTTCAAGGAAATGATAGTGATGGGCCCTTTTGTAGGGATTACATTCCTTACTTTCCATAGCTCCCCTATTTGACTTTAGGAGACACAAGTGGTAATTACCTATCATGTTTCCAGGTAGGTGCAAGGTGGCATATTAAGCAGTGGAAGTGCCAAATTCCATTTTGCCTTCTATCCTCAAGAGAAGAACATACACCAGTTGTTTCTCCTGTCTACAGAACAGGGGGGCTTTGAGCCCCCTAATATTCTGTGTTACATAGCACACAAGAACATTCACAAACATATAAGTGTTTATACTTTCCTCTTTTACCGGCAGCCTCAAAACATATCTACTAAAAGACTATTTTCCTATTAGGACATTTCTCTCATACAACTATGATCTTCTTTATATTTCCTGTCATGTTTTGTATCCTGTTTGATTAGGTTTACTCATGCAATAAATTATCCTTGTTAGCACTTTGTTGTGAAATGTTCTTATATATCATACCATACCATACAACCAACTATCTTATATACCATACTATACAATCAACTATCTTATATACCATACCATACAACCAACTATCTTATATACCATACCATACCATACAACCATATCTTATATACCATACCATACAACCAACTATCTTATATACCATACCATACCATACCATACAACCATCTTATATATCATACTATACCATACAACCAACTATCTTATATACCATACCATACCAAACAACCAACTATCTTATATACCATACCATACCAAACAACCAACTATCTTATATACCATACCATACCATACAACCAACTATCTTATGTAACATACCATACCATACCATACAACCAACTACATATTCAACCAACTATCGCCTCAAGACTTATATCTATTAAAAGACTATTTTCCTATTAGGACATTTCTCTTATACAACTATTTCTACACTTTCATGTCTCAGAAAACTTCTTTGGTAACCTTCTTTACTGACCGCTGCACCCGGAATGTTTTCTTTATCAGTGAGTCACTGTGTTTCCACTCTATGGACTTGTCTTTCAGGCTTATGGTGGCAAACCCATGTTTAGTCCATTTGTAAACATTTTTTACTAAAAACTGCTTCCTTGTACACATTGCACATTCTTCTTGAAAATTACACACAATTCTCAGCCACCAAAAATTTGATAACTGACCTCTGCAAGATTAAAATAATTTTTCCTATAAACCAATTCCAAACAATTCAGAGTTTACATTTAAATTTTTATTTTGCTTTTTTTTCCAAAAAGTTTGACTTATTGAATGACCCTTGTATATATATATCTACTTTGTAATAGAGATTCGGTCTCTATTTGCCTGTAACCGAAATTATGTCACTACTTATGTCATGATTACTCAAAAATCGTCAAACATAGAATAAAGAAGAACCTATGAAATGAATTTTAAAAATTGTATCATTACTTTAAATGGAAAAAAAAATTATTTGTGAAATTTATAATCAAATTTTAAAATTATTTTTTACCCTCAACTTTTTTTTCGGTAACAAGGGGTTAACTAAAAAGGGTAATTTATGAGGAAGTGCGTCCCGGTCTCCTGCCTTAAAAATTGCTACCCGGTGACTATTAAAATAACGACCTAGCTCAGTCTATTCAAAACTATCCATCTTCATATCTATCTATCTATCTATCTCAATTTGTTCATATTTATCTATATTACTTTAAATACTAAGATTTTTTTATTCATGTTTGTTTAATGTCTTGTTTTTAGTTTAAATAAACAAGAATTACGACAAAAAAAGATGCGACCGCCCCCCCCCCCCCAAATACATTTACTTGTCGAAAATATCTATCTCCATTTGTTCATATCTATCTGTATTATTTTGTTTGTTTATCTATCTATCTATCTATCTCAGTCTATTCCAAACTATATATCCATCTTCATATCTAAACAAGAATTATGACAAATTATGATAAATAAACAAGAATTACGACGAGCTGGGTTTGTTATTTTGATAGTCACCAGGTAGCAATTTTGAGGCAGGAGACCAGGATGCACTTCCTCATAAATTACCCTAAAAAGTTTACAGATAAATAAATACCTATGATTTTTTGTAAAATTTATGTGTAAAATATTCAAAATTAATAATTAATAAATGCATGCAACATTTTAGGGGGGGGGGGCAGAACTAAGTTTCCATTTCAAATGGTTTTAATTTTTTACTCCTTTAATAAATTGGATGATTTAACCTACTTATGATACAACAACCACAGTGTGAAACATGTCAAACACATTTGACTGTTAAACACTTATTCATGGAATGCAGATTTTTTGCTCACATCAGAAACTATTATTCTAATGTAAGTAAGTAAAGTAAAGTCGACGGGGCGGCCTAAAGTCAGTATCAGCCAGACAGCGAGGGAGTCTATCCCCTTTTCAATAGCGCTAGACCAAGGAGATTGTTTTTTAGCATCTTGGATGGAGCGCCACACCTACCATCAGCTCCTTACTTTACCGCACAGATCCCTGTGCTACTCATAACGCTGAGTTGGCGAGGACCGGTATTGAACTAGGAACCTTGTGGTTTCTAGCCAAACGCTCTACCGACTGAGCTAACCCGGCCCCTTTAATGTAAACAATATTAAAGATCTGTTTGAAAATGTCATCATGGAAGACATTCTGTCCTTTTTGAGGGAAATTAAATCATACCATAGACTATAGACATGGACTTAATCAATACCATACAACTTGACCCCTAATGGTGCTAACACATTGTTAAAACCAATTACTAAAAAAGTATAAATATAGATACACAACATATATTACTTCCTAACCGTTTGGCACGACATAACCCCAGACAGGATGATATGCCGTTAAAATCAATCAACCAACAATTACTTATTATACAAATCATCTGACATTGGATATTCAACTTCCAATTCCCTCAGGCAATTATTTTCAAAAATTACTTTTTACACTGAGTTACAGAGGGTGTTTTTTTTTTTTTTTTAGTCTACTTGATAAAGTTTGATATATCTGTGTATCTGTCTGTCTGAAGCCCATGGACACCTAAACTGCTGGATGTAGAAAGCCGCAATTTATAGCGTAGCCATAATTGACTTGAACCTTGACTGTTGGACAAATTATTGTGAGTTATATTTTGTTTCCAGTGACAGCTACTCCACCCCTCAAGACAACGCTGGCTTCTCTCTAAACGTGTGCATCATCTTTCGATGTAAACTTAAAATGCCTTTCGGCAATGACGACTCTGGAGGTGAATTACTATTCATCATCAGGTTTACTGACCTCCAAAAAAGTTTGGTTACTTGGATTTTACGGCAGGTTAACTCTTGTTGGGTTATTCAATGCCAATTTATTCTATTCATGCTTGGGTAATCTGAACATTAGTTACATAAATGAGAGTAACCTCTCCTTGTTTGTTTCAGTTTGAGGAAGCCGTAAATCTACACTGAAAATACGAATTTGTTTGAATCAATAAAACTGCATGTTTTAACACGAAAATATCATAAAATGTGTTCTTAATTGTGCTTGCGCATTATTTGAAATAAACTTAATTGTTATTAAGAATATATTTTATGATATTTTAATGTTAAAACAGGTAGTTGTATTGATTCAAACAAATTTGTATTTTCAGTGTAGATTTATGGTGAAATGAAAATGGCTAACCAAAACATACGGCTTCCTCAAAGTGAAACAAATAAGGGGAAGTTACTCTCATTTATGTAGCTAATGTTCAGATTACCCATGCTTGATCAGCATTCAAATTTTTTTTAAAAACTCAATTTTTTTAACACATTTTTTGAAAACTCATTTTTTTCTATTTAACCCATAGATGAGACCCTAACAGGTACTACCACTCAGGGTTAGAGTGGGAGTAATGGTGCATAGTTAAACTTTTCTACAGTAAATAAACCTATGGATAATAACAATTTTCTTCTGAGTCGTTTTTATGAGGAAGAGTTTAACTATGCATCATAAAGACAAATCTGTTCGATCAGAACTAGGAAGGTCTAATTGGAAATATAACAGGTCCAGTTTGTCATTATACCGACTTTGTAAATTTAACTGATGGCTAAGAATTTACAGTTCAAATAGTGCTAATACCCTTAGGAAAGGTATGAATCCAACTACTCTCCTTCCAGCTATGGATAAATAGTAGGACAGCCTGGGCTCTTTAACCTTGGTTAGACAACCAGTCTAGGAGAAGGAAAAACTCTGAATTCAAACCTGTTAAACTCCACTTGAGGTGGTCACTACTAGAATAGGTTTAGTTTGGTTTGTTTTGTTTCATGGCATATCAACCTCAGTGGGTCATTTAATGCTGATAAAGTTTTGAAATAAATTCATTCTTAATGGATACACAATTTCTTTTATAAATACATTTTTCTATTTATTCCATAGATGGGACCCTAAGATGGGTCAGAGTGGACCAGGGAGCAATGGTGATGAAGGGGTGTTCCACATTCTCCAAACCTCCAAAACTGGAACCTCACCATCAGATAGAGTTTAATGTCATTCCCAGGACATGTAGACCCTCAGCCACCGCCTTCTAGCACCCAGTTGATAAAAAGGGTTGGGGCTTGCCATAAGGGCAATAGGGTTGGGGCAATCATATAGGTGCTAGGGCTTGACATGACCAGCCGATTGAACTAGAATAGGCGCAGGTGATCTATTTTTACTACATACACACTACATATTTTGGAATTTTCAAAAAACTAATAGAGTAAAACCTTGCTATTGAATTGCATTAAAAATCAAAAAGAAAATCTGTTACCATATCTTTAGCCATTGTTGAGTTATCTGAGGTGCTGGTTGTGTAATGGTTATCATCATAATAAATGGACTCAGTGACCCAAGTTCAATTCCTGGACAAAGCTGTTTGCATTTCATATAGCGCTAATACCTTGGGAAAAGTATGAATCCAACTATTCTACCTCCAGCTAAGGGTAAATAGTAGGGAAGACTGGGCTTTTTAACCTTGGTTAGACAACCAGTCTAGGAGAAGGAAAACTCTGAATTAAAACCTGTTAAATTCCACTGAAGAAATTGACCATGTGTCACATCTTACACCCTGTGGAGGAGTTGGTAAATACAGAGTGTTCCAAAATAATGTATACACTCTTTGAATCGTTATAACTTATTCAATTTATGTATTTTGACTTGTAAATAAGGTTGATACAAGAAGAAAGAATACACATTTAAAGAATTTGAGAGTAAAATATACAAAAAACAAAGCAAATTAACTTTAATAAGATAAAAGCTACTTGGGACAATGATGAGTTCACATCAAGTGCTCAAACTTTACCATGAAGTGAGAACTTATCTGGATGAAATTTGCAAGACAGATAGATTGGAAGAAGAGGGACAGTTGAATACCCACCTAGATCGCCAGATTTGATACCCTTAGATTTCTTTCTATGGGGGTTTCTAAAAGACAAAGTTTACAGTAGGAAACCTGAAACATTTACTGAAATGAGAATAAGAATTGAAGAAGAATGTGCTCAAATACCAGAGGAAATGTTACTGGATGTTTGTAGGTCCATTTTTTCAAGTAATGAACAGAACGGCAAAGAATGTATACGCATTTCGGAAACATTTTTTCATGCTCAGAGTTGCGGAGACATGGAATAAACTGCCTGCATCTGTTGTAGGCTGCCAAAGTACTGAGCCTTTCAAAGTCTCCATGCTTCCTGTAGTCCACCGACACTATACCTGATGCCACTCTCCACATACATATGCACACATGCGCACACATACATGTATATTACTACTGTAAACTGTTCAAGTTCCTGATACTAATACATTATTCTGTGTACTTAACATGATACTTTGATGAGTTGTGGTGCACCTGAGCACTGTACACAATAAATTTCATTATCATTATCATTTTTTAAAATTATTTTGGGACACCCTGTATATACATATGAGGATAGAAAGACAAATAGAATACCATTCATCATCATCATCATCATGTCGTGCAATTAGCACAGATATCCATGACAGTCTCTCGCCAACCTTCTCTATCACTAATTGTCCCAAGGAGGTCCTCTGCACAGCATCCAGTATCCGCACAGAGCTGATCAATTTTAGGTCCTTGCTGGGCAGCCCACATTTGCATGTTCATGTGTTGGCTTCCACAGGAGAATGTCGCTTATGATTTTGTCATTGCTTTAGACAAATGATAATAAAATGATTTGAAGGTAAACATTCAAAAATTTCTTATAACAATAAAATCTTACAATTTCTTATAATAATTTTATAATTATAATCTTATATTTTCTTATAATAATTTCTTCTTATAATGATAAAATCTTGTAATTTCTTATTATAGCAATTCCTACAATAATGAAATACTAGCAGGGCCTGTGGATATACCACAGTATGATAATTTAATTATTATAATGCTTGATGTGTTTACTTAAATACTTCAATATCTAAAAAGCATGATAATCTTCATTGTACGCTCTCTCTCTCTCTCTCTCTCTCTCTCTCTCTCTCATTTTTTCTTTTCTTTCTTTCTTTCTCTTTTTTTTTCATCTTTTTATTATGTTTAATTGAAACAGATTAGCATTATCATAACACCTCTCTCTCCCTCTTCCTCTCTCTCTTTCTCTCTCTTTCTGTCTTTCCCCTATTCTCTTTCTTTCTTTCTTTCTTTCTTTTATTTTTTCTGTGTAGTATGTCCTATTCCTTCCCTTTCTTTGTTAATAATAAAAATGGAATGGTCCATTATTTGGCTGGGGTGAAGACACTCATAAGAAATAAGAATTCGGCGATTAAGCGACACCAGATAATCAGGATTTACATTTTTAAATTTAATCTTGGACGATTTACGCGGTCTCATTTTTAACCAGAGGGTGTTACGACATGATAACGGTCGGAAGATTTAGGAACAAGAGTATTAATATGAAATATAATTTCTCTTATAATAAAAGCAAACATGTTACTGTTGCAAGGGAGATAACCCTAACAAAACTTGATACTGAGAGATTTTCATCATCATCAGGTCGCGCTGACAGAATGGATTCCCATGACTCTGTCTCGCCAACAAGCCCTATCGGCCATAGCTCCTGGCAGGTCTTCTACACGGCATTCAGAATCCATACAGTTTGAAGTAGGTTTTTGCTGATCAGCCCTCACTGGTGTGTCTATGTATAGGTGTCCAGTGTATGAGTTTGCCCTTCCTTCTCCAGCACGGTCTACCATGTCTTGTTTATCTTACTTAGATGGTGATAGGTAGTAAATGGTCGTACAGCTGCTTTTTGGGGAGTGCTCTTTCCAGGGTTTGTTTAAGACAACATGCAGCCTCCTTCCCATGTAGCTTTTTCTCGAAGTGTTTCATTTGAGTTCAAGTGGTGCAGCCATACAGTAACATTGACATGGCTATAGCTTGGAAGAATTGTTACTTTATCTTTTTAGATTTCCATATGACCACCAATCTGTTTATAGCAGATTATTGGTCATATAGTTATTCATTTTAAAAACGAATTAAAACTAATTAAATCAATTATTTAAGGTCAAATTTTTGTCGAAGTCGAAATGTAGTAACATAATGAGAATCAGTAAAAAAGCAAAATAATATTACATATGTAATTTATTTTTGATACATTTAAAACGATTTTTCCTGTCAATTTCGATCATGTATGGCCTGAAACGCTGTTTAAAATCTGTGTTTACAAAATAAATTGTAACATTCACGATTGAAAAAAAAAATTACCAAAAAATCAGGGAATTATCCGATTTTAATGAAATTTTCAGTATTGATTTATCAATTAATGAATTTTATAATGCATCAGTTATTTTATTTCAAAACTTTAATTAAGTATTTCTGCTATGATAAATTAAAATATAAAATTCATTTAAAATATGAGCAGCAAAATTTTAAGTTTAAAATGTCATATAATTAGATTCTAAAAGCATTCTTTTTAATAACTACTTTACTTTAGTATCAATCACCCATATTTTTTGGTCGAAAACTGTAATGGAAATTTAGCGGTCCCTCCCCTTTAAACGGAATAATTATTGATGTATATATTTTTCTTTTATAAAATAATTGCCAATTAGATATCTATCGAAATGAGTAAAAAAAGGTCTCCAAAAATTATTTTTTTAGTTTTTATTTTCATTTTATTTTTCGATTTTCGGTACTTATTTACAACCCAAGCAGATTCTTGAAAAAAATTATTTTCTTCTATTCACAACTTCGGTCTTTTTATCAATGCAGAAAAAAGTATCAATCACATATACCATGCCGATATTTTGCGCCCCCAAAACAAGGGGGAGGGCGGTCAAAATTAAGTGATCTGAAAAAAAAAATCAGAAAGTTTTTTAATAAAATAACTGATACATCATAAAATTCATTCATTGATAAAATCAACAATGAAAATTTCACTAAAATCGGATAATTTCCTGATTTTTGGTAGTTTTTTTTTCAAACAGGCGGGAGGTCAAAATTGTATTTAAAAAAAAAAACACGGATTTTTCGACAAATTGGGTATATCTAATTTATTTTCTATCGGTAAAATAATTATATAGCTGCCCTGAGAATGGATTCATTGAAACTTCGGCGTCTGGCAACTGACCTGGTAAACGCTCATTGTTACGTGTGTATATGTTGGAGAAGAAGTAGAAACAACACAGAGCAAAAGCTAACGTGACTTTTATTGTACATACATACAGGAAGTGGGCTCACCTCATCGGTTAAGAGTTAACCCTGTCAGGGGACTTAATATGGAGAGCTGAATGTATATGTGTGTATTATTTATACACGTAACATCTCCCCCTTTCTAGGGAAAAGGAGAAGGAGAATTGTCTTTCTCTTTTTTTTTTTTTTTTTTTTTTTTTTTTATTTCACGTTCTTTTTCTTTTTTTTAATTTTTTTTTTTTTTTTATTTTATTTATTTATGTGTGTGTGTGATAGTATGTTTATGTATTATTCAGTATATCTTGCAGGCGTTTTTATGATCCGGCCTGATCGGGTTTGCAGTGGTGCTTCTTTTGGTTGTGAATCTGCTGATTCTCCCTCATTCTCTCCACTTTCATTTCTGTCTGTGGTCTGACTTTCTGTTTCAGTTTGGTTATGGCCAGTTGATGCCGGTTGTTGTTGAGGGAATGAGTGTGTTGATGGTGTTGTTTGCCGTAAGAACCGTCGGTTTCGTCGATATCTCCGTCCATCTGCGTTCTCGACTTCGTATGATCGGCCCGTCAATTTTTTTTTAATCGTGGCCTCGACCCACTCTCTTGAGTGAGCTCTTAGAGGTTGGACTCGAACATTGTTCCCTACTCGAAGTTGGCTGAGTTCTCTGCTCATACCCTGTTGCTTCAGCTTCCTGTCTTCTTTATTTTGTGCCTCCTCACAGGAGTAAGGAAAACTGGGTTTTAGTAGAGTTTCCGCCGTTGGTACCATGGACTTTGTGCGTCGGCCTAAAAGCCTTTGTGCTGGACTGGTGTTGAGGCCTTCCGTCGTGTGTTTGCGAAGGTTCAGTAGCCCCATAAGTAGATCTTCTCCCGAGGCCTTACATTTACGCATTATCCGCTTCATTACTTTAACTGCGGCTTCTGCAGCACCATTTGATTGACTATTGCCTGGGGACGAAGTTTCATGTCTGAACGCCCAATTCTTAGCGAACTTTTTGAACATGTTGGATGAGAACTGGGGTCCATTGTCAGAGATAAATATATCCGGCACTCCGTACCTGGCGAAGTGGCTTCTTAAGCGACTAATCACTTCTTCTGAGGTTGAGATGTTTAACTTGTCTATCTCAAAAAAATTGCTGTGTGTGTCCACTGTGATTAGATATTCAGCTCCTCCCCATGATAGTATGTCGGCCGCAACTCGTTGCCAGGGTCTTTTGGGTACCTCGGTGAGTATAAGAGATTCTGCCGGTTGGCGATCTGCATATGTCGCACAGGTGGCACAGGCCTCTACATATTGTCGTATTTCAGCCGACATACCTGGCCAAAATATCAGGTCCCTCGCTCTTCTGAGGCAGGAGTTTATGCCCAGGTGACCAGTGTGTGATTTTTGTTTCATTTCTAATCTCATGGCGAGGGGAATGACTATTCTCTGTCCTCTTAATATCAGTCCATCTTGTACTGTCAACTCATCTCTGTAGTCGAAGTACGGTTTTACTGAATCTGGTATCAGTCTTTTGTCTCTGGGCCATCCCGTGGCAATAACCTCCGCCAATGTTCTCATGGTCGAGTCCTCCAGTGTCTTACATTTGATTTCTGTTAGCCTTTGGTCTTTGATGGGGTGCATTGACAGGTTATTCACTATTGTGAGTTCTTCTGCTTCCGGTTTATCTGTGGGTGCCCGTGAGAGTGTGTCAGCCAGTGGAATTTCCTTTCCTGGCTTGTAACTTATCGAAAAGTCGTACTGCTGAGCACGCAATAGCAAATTTTGTAATCGTTTGGGTGCTTTTGCTAATGGCTTTTGGCAGATTGACACAAGTGGCTTGTGGTCAGTGAAAATCTTCACTTTCCTTCCATGTGTGTAGTGGTGAAACTTTTCCAGGCCATATACCACTGCTAGCATCTCTTTTTCAATTTGTGCATATCTCTTTTCCGTGTCAGATAGAGTTCGGCTTGCATACGCTATAGGTCTCTCCTGTATTAAGGCTGCACCCAACCCGTACTCACACGCATCATTCTCCAGTGTTAGGGCTTTATGTGGGTCATAGTAGGCAAGAACTGGTGCTCTGACTATTAGGTCCTTGGCTTTGCTGAAGGCCAATTGTTGTGTATCTGACCACGCCCAGGTTGTGTCCTTCTTGGTTAGATCCTGGAGAGGTTTTAAAACTGTTGTTAGGTTTGGTATGAACTTCCCAACATAGTTGACCATGCCTAGGAACCTCCGCAAGTCACCAATGGTTTCTGGTGCTGGCATATCAGTAATGGCTCGGATCTTTTCTGGGTCCACCCTTATGCCCTCCTTAGTGATACGGTGCCCCATGAAGGTGATAGCATCCAGTCCTATTTCCAACTTTTCAGGGTTTAATTTTACCCCGACTGCAAGGCATTTCTGTAATAGGTTATGAAGCCGGCGGTCGTGTTCCTCTTGATTTGTTCCATAGACCACCAGATCATCTGCAATGATGACAATCCCCATCATGTCCTGGAATTGATCCATCAGCTTCTTTTGAAATATTTCAGCTGCCGATTTTATGCCGAAAGGTAGTCGACGCCAACGGTACCGCCCGAAACATGTTTGGAACGTAGTCAAGTCACAAGATGCTTCATCCAGCTCGACATGCCAATATCCTGACGAGAGGTCTGCTTTCGTAAATATTTTTGCGTCTCTCATGTCATGGAGGACGTCCTCTAGAATGGGTATGACATAGTGTTCTCGCATTAATGCTTTGTTCAATTCATGGGGGTCTAGGCATATTCTCAGTGCTCCATTTTTCTTTCTGGTAATGACAAGCTGACTAACCCATGGAGTGGGTTTTTCCACTGGTTCAATGACTCCTAACTTAGTTAGCCTGTTCAGCTCTTGTCTGAGCTCTTGACGTACTGCCATGGGTACTCTTCTATTGGGCATTACAGTCGGTACTGTGTCTGGTTTAAGTTGTAGGGTCGCAACTCCTGGTAGTTTGCCCAGCTGTCCATCGAACACCTGCTTGTAATTCTTTTCCAGGTCGACTGCTGCAACACGGTGGAAATTATCTTGTTTTATTTCCACTAAGCCCATTTGGGTACTTGCACGCAGGCCCAGCAGGGGTTGACAGCCATCTTCATTTTTAAACACGACAAACTCCACTGAGTATGTTTTAGCTGTCTTTGGATTCTTTATGTTCCTCCGGCATAGTCCTAGTGGTTTCATTAGGGATTTGTTCCACATCGTCAGAACCCCTTTATATGGTTTTATTCCGCTAGCAAACTTTGCCGGGAGTGTGTTGATAGTTGCTCCGGTGTCAATCTGGAAGACTATTTCCTGCTTGTCAAGAAGCATCAAACATTTGGCATCCTTCCTCTGCTTGTTCCCTGAAGTCACTGCATTCACCCAGTGGGTGTATTCATCATCCACATACTCTGTTGATGTGTCAAGTTGATATAGGTGGGGGCGCGGAGCGTTGCGATTACCCATCTTTGAGGTGTTATCCCTCTGTTTGGGACCTCTTCTGTACTTGTTGGGGCACTTTGACCCAAAATGGTTCTTCTCCCTGCAAGCGTTGCATGTTTTGCCATAGGCTGGACATTTATTACGTTTGAGCTCATGTTCATACCCACAGAATAGACATTCTTGTTTTCGGGCTGGTTCTCTAGCTCTGTTGGACTCATACACTTTTAATACTTGAGCTTCTTCTAGTCCCATACTTTGACTATGTATGGAGGCTTTTTCAGCCGCCCTGCAAATGTTCACACTCTTCTGTAGGGTAAGGTTCTGAAATTTTAATAGGTCTTGTCTGGTATTTCGATTGCGGACACCTCCAACAATTTGGTCCCTCAGCATTGAGTCGTTACATTTGGTGCAGAAGTTACAGGTACTTGAGAGGACTCTTATGTCATTGTAGAAGTTGTCAAAGGTTTCACCTTCTTCTTGTTTTCTCTGATGGAAAACAAACCTCTCATAAGTCTCGTTTACAATTCCGACGGCATATTCTTCTAGGGCCTGTAGTATTTCTTGTATGGTACGCTCTGTGTAGGGGGTATTAAACTGCATACCCTGATATGCCTTCATGGCATCGTCACCAAGGCAGTTCTCAAAAATGGCGACTTGAATGTCTCTCGGTTGACGGTTTAGTCGGGCCACTAAGGCGTAATTCGTCCAACGCTGGAGAAACATTTTCCAGGCATCTGCTTTGTTTTCACCAAATACCAGACGTTCAGGGGCTCTTGCATGCATATTAGCCGTCTCCATTGGTAGGGTGGTAGTAGGTGTCATCTCTTCGATAGACATGTTTATGGTAGACAAAGTATTTCCAGGTACTGTCAGTGGGTAATAAATCCGAAGCAGTAGCGAGAAGTCAGCAATAGACCCAATACGTAATATCAATGTCACCCCTACGAGATGAAATTGATCACGCTAAATATATGGCTGTCAAGCCAGAAAAATGGACAGATAGACAAAGAAAAATTAGTTATTCCGTTACAAAGTTCTTGACAACCCAATTTTTATTTTTTTTTTATTTTTTTAAAAAAAATCTTATCTCGTTTTTCAAGCGAGTGGTCAGAGTAATTTGGGTCTTAGACGAAACAACGGTGTGGTCAAATAAATTAGCGATACGCACGTGGCGCCGAGGTGGATGAAATGGACCGAAACAGAACACACATGAAAAGAAAAATAGGGCACAAATGTCTTTCAAATAATAGTCTCCTGTTTTTTTTTTTTTTTTTTTTTTACGCCCTGTTCTTTCTTTTAGCGTTGAAGAAGAAACGTACTTCGTTTATCAAGCGACGTACTGACACACACGTGGTCTGAGGAGGTAGTAACTGTACAATAACACAAAAAAAAACAGTGAAAAACTTACTCAGTCTTGTTTTCTTTCTTTGTTTTTTTTTTTTTTTCGACGAGCTGTATTTTTTTCAAAAATTGTAGAGACGTGTTTCTTTCATCGCTGTCACCATGTTACGTGTGTATATGTTGGAGAAGAAGTAGAAACAACACAGAGCAAAAGCTAACGTGACTTTTATTGTACATACATACAGGAAGTGGGCTCACCTCATCGGTTAAGAGTTAACCCTGTCAGGGGACTTAATATGGAGAGCTGAATGTATATGTGTGTATTATTTATACACGTAACACTCATAAGGTCATTAATCATCTTAACAACAGCAACCTTGAGCACCTTTTTGATCTCCATCTTTCTAACACATGCCTACAAAGTCAGAAAACAGCACTGCTCACGTGACTCTCGGAAACATTTTTTCACGCTCAGAGTTGCGGAGACATGGAATAAACTGCCAGCGTCTGTTGTAGGCTGCCGAAGCACTGAGTCTTTCAAAGCCTCCATGCTTCCTGTAGTCCGCCGACACTATACCTGATGCCCCTCTCCACCCACATATGCACACACGCACACACATACATGCATATTACTACTGTAAACTGTTCATGTTCCTGACACTAATACTTTATTCTGTGTACTTGACATGAGACTTTGGTGAGTTGTGGAGCACCTGAGCACTGTACACAATAAATTTCATTATTATCATTACATTATTAAAATAAAATATTGTGGAAGTTAAAACAATATTTTATGACAAGACTTTCGGCCCACCCTGTAGTTTAGTGTCATACCAAGGACACCATTGTTCTGGTGATACTAACCCCCACCGACAGGACGGAATAACATTTGGTTTGATTATAAATGTTGTCATTATCATCATTACTTTTTATAAAAAAATTCCGGAGCTGCCAAAATAATTGATAGATATTTTTATTTGTTAGAGTGATCTCCCTTAGTTTAGTTTCGTTTTGATTTTTCCACTAAGAAAAGTTATTGGAATTTCCGCGAATTCGATTATGAAAGTTCAATCAAGACACTTGTTCAAAAGTCCGATTTTTTGGAGGTTATATAACTTGTCTTTTGTCCATGTCAGAGACTTTGTAACTGAGAAAATTATTGTATAGTATATACTATATGAAATCGAAGAACAAGTAAGTAAAATACTTACTTTCTTTCAATTGGCACAAAAATGTAAACGTTTGTTTTTGTTTTAGTTAAGGTTAAAAGCTCAGTACGGGTAACCCAAAGCCGAACATTTTTAGACCTTATTTTTTCGATGAAGGTATCACTGGAAAATCAGAAAATATTTAGTAAACGATTCAGGCTTTTGCCCGTTTGCCAAAACTTTTCTGGTTCCCGATGATACTCGCGTCGGAAAAATAAGGTCTAAAACATTTCGGTTTCGGGTTACCCTTATTGTGATTTTAACCAGGACTGTATTTATTCAAAATTTATTTAAATTTAAATCTCAATAAAAGTAAAAAAAATCAATAAATAATCTAATCAAGATAAACAAAATTGATTATATTTCTGTTAGTCTAAATGTTGCTGTTAGCACAAGTTACTTTTAACTTATTTTCTCTCTTTCTTTAATTATGCTAAAATTCATAAAATAATGTTACTTCCTCTTCGAGTGAAAAATCGAAGCTCGCCATCTCGGTACTCAGTATTTTTAATTTAAAAAAAAAAGTAAAAGTTACTTATTTGGAATTTATCTAATCTAATCAATTTATTTATTTTTATCTTATTCTATTTTTTATTTTTATCTTTATTTATTTATTCATTTATTTATTGTTATAATCAAATTACCGTTTATTAGGTACCACCAAAATACGTCACGTGATCAGTGTAGGCCATATTGAAGGAAGTAACGTAAATATTTTTTAAACTTAAAAAAAAAAAACTCACAAAAAAGAAATAACGAACATAAAGAGTTGTTACAAAGAAAAACAGTTAATTCAAAGATCAAATTATCCGACTGGTGAAAAATTATTCACCGTTATCTTGAAAAATAAGTAAAACAGTCCTTTTTTTTTTTTTTTTTTTTTTTTTTTTTTTTTTTACAACAGAGTCAGTTTCTTTATTGATTTTTTTTTAGCAGAATTTTGTATTCATGTTTCTTTTACCAAAAAAACTCTTGCATAGAAACTTATAAATCTTCTGATATAATTATTCAGACTCCTATTTTTATAGAAAAAAAAAGTAAAAATCGTTTTTTGTCGTTTCACTTTTTTTTCATATTTCATAAGATAAAAAACGTGTGTGTGTGTTGTGGGGGGTGTAGACCTCGTAAAAAATATATTTCCCCTAATATATTTTAGGAAAAAACTATTTCAGACATTTTCATCAAAAGGTAAGTAGTAATTTTCATGAAAATCGGACCAATAATTGATTTTTCATAGAATTTTAAAAAAAGCCTCTCGTCATAACTTTTTTTGGTTAGGTTAAATTTCAATTGATTTAACTAGGTACCACCAAAATAGGTCACGTGATCAGTTTAGTTCATATTGAACTTGTTTTTTTAAAGTCTCGCAAAAAACAAATAACAAACAAAGAGTTGTTACAAAGAAAAACAGTAACAGAAAATTGGACCATTAATTGATTTTTCATAGAATTTTTTAAGAAGCCGGTAGTCATAACTTGTTTTTGGCTACATTAAATTTCAATGGATTTAACGGTGCAAAAATGTAGACATTGTATATGAAATAATTTTCATTATTTCCGTAAGCTGATTTTTTAAAAATCATCAGGAGTTTGTTTAATGTTTCTTCTTTCGAATGGACAAAAAAATTTCAAGATAATATTAATTTTTATGCAAGTTTCATTGTGTTAAATATGGGGGGGGGGGTAAATTTAACAGGGGAAATTGGTGGTACCTAATGATAGGTAGTATAAATAGTAGTATAACTGTAAAGACTTGGTCTCTTGCCCAATCAAAACGAGTTGTGTAACATCATGCTGCTAATGATATTATCATGTGAAATATTTAAGTTGGTTTGGGAAAGACACTGCTGACACTTAAAATAAATTGGCAAAGTATATTTTAAGTACAACCACATGTCTCTCTTGTTTCTCCTCCCAGATAAATCCTTCTTGAAAACTAGATAATTCCATAATTTAATTGTAATACAATAGAACACTTGGCTCCTCTAACCAAGATTTATTCAACTTGGAGATTTTGGTTACAGTTTGGAAGTACCAAAAAAAAAAAGAGGGTGACAATAAATTGATATATGCTTATATCTTATTATAATGGAGATTGTGGGTTTTTCTGTCTGTAACCGAAACTATATTACTACTCAAGTCATAATTCCCTTAAGTTATTTACTTCACATTCTCCATGATTTTATTTTTATTTAAACCTCAATTATTAATAAAATTGTTTTACATTATTAAGACTGTTCACCATATCTACATACTAATAACATGCAATTGTATTTATATATACAACAAAATAGCGGTTTACAGTGTGAATGGGAAGGCTAATTTGCATATTGACATTAAAAAATCAAATTTAATAAATATGTGCTCAGTGTTATTGATTTCTAACTGTTTGGTTTTATTTTAATGAATATAAGCAAAAATCTCTTCAATGAATCTTAAATGAAATCCATTAACAAGAAAAAATAACTGTCATCTTATTCTTTACTCCCTCTTTTAACTAAATACTTAAATTAGAAAAATAACAATGAAAGACGAGAGTGATGGAAGAGTAAATTTCAGTTGTTCTACTTTTAGATTATATCCCCCTCTGTTTCAAATCTTTTTATCTGCATTCTTATTTAGTTTCATTAGCCTTTCTAATTTAATACAATATTTTATTATATTAAAACTTAAATACTTGCACCCGGAGGGTGCATATATTTGCTAGTAAGTATAATAAGTATAAGTATAAGTATAAGTATAATATATGTGGTGTTGCATGGTGAAATGGTTAGAGTAATAGGAAATGGACTCGTCAGCCTGAGTTCAAATCCTGGATGAAGCTGTGTGCATTTCCCAGCGCTAATACCCTTGGGAAAGATATGCATCCAACTACTCTCCCTCCAGCTATGGGTAAATAGTAAGGAAGACTGGGCCCTTTAACCTTGGCTAGGTAACCAGTCTAGGAGAAGGAAAACTCTGAATTCAAACCTGTCAAACTCCACGTAAGAAATTGACCTTGTGTCACATCCTGCTCATGCAGAGGGGTTTGGTAAATATATATATAAATATAAAAAACGTTGTTGGGGTGGTCTAATGTCAGTATGAGCCATACAACAAGGGAGTCTATGCCCTTTTCACTAGCGCTAGTCCAAGGAGATTATTTTAGCATCTGAGCTGGAGCACCACACCTACTATCAGCTCCTCACTTTACAGTACAGATCTCTGTGTTACTCATATGCTGAGTTGGAGAGGGCCGGTATCGAACCAGGAACCTTGTGGTTCTTAGTCAGATGCTCTACCGACTGAGCTAAACTGGCCATTATTTTCTTCACTCTTTTAAGAAATTCATATTCAGTTTTTCAATTAAAATTTATTTCCAGCTATAACGTTCAGGTGCTGTTTGTGGTTTAATTGTCATCACCATTGAAAATGGATATGGTGAATATGAGTTCAATTCCTGGACGAGGCTGTTTGAATTTCACATAGCACTAATACTCTTTGGGAAATGTATCTCTCCAACTATTCTCCCTCATAGAGCAGAATGGGCTCTTTAATCTTGGTATGTGTTGAAGTGAATTATTATACTGTTGGTTTATATAGATGAAATGATATGGAAAAACTAGGGACTGGCAAAAAAATCAGATTCTACGAGTTTTAAAAGCGAATTAAAATTAATTAAATCTATTATTTAAGATCTAAATCGATAAGTAGTAAAATAATGACCATCATTAAAAAAAAGGAAAATATCATTACATATGCAGTTTATTTTTAAAAGATTTAAAACCATTTCTTTTGGTCAATTTTGGCGCGATCCGCCATTCTGTCTCTTTTTCAAAGGTTTTAAGCGCTTGTTTACAATTTTAATATAACATTCGCGATTGCAAAAAAAATTACCAAAAATCAGGTAATTATCCGATTTTAATGAAATTTTCAGTATTGATTTATCAATTAATGAATTTTATAATGCATCAGTTATTTTATTTCAAAACTTTAATTTAGTATTTTTGCTATGAAAAATTAATATATAAAATTCATTTAAAATAAAAATATTCGGATTTTAAGTTTAAAATGTTATATTTTTAGATTCTAGAAATAAATATCTATTCAATGCAAACCTTATTTTAGATACATAAAGTAATAACTTTTGAAGAAAAACTCGATTGAAAATGTACCCCCTCCCCTTTTTAAACAGAAAAAATATTGATGTATATTTTTTTCTTTTATAAGATAATAGCCAGTTAAATAATTATCGAAATGAGTAAAAAAAAAATCTCCAAAAAATTAATTATTTATTATTTTTTACATTTTATTTTTTACATTTTATTTTTCGATTTTTGGTACTTATTTTCTCATAGAACAGCAACCGTAAAAAAAATTTTTGTTTCTATTCATAACTTCGGTCTTTTATCTCTTTATTTATACTGTAATTAGTACAATATAAGACCAACTCGAAACAATTTTACGCCCCCAGCATAAGGGGGGTCAAAATTAAGTGACCTGAAAAAAATGAGAAAGTTTTGAAATAAATAAATAATGCGTTATAAAGATCATTCATTGATAAATAAACACTTAAAATTTCATTAAAATTCGATAATTCCCTGATTTTTGGTAAATTATTTTCTGTTGGGGGCTAAAGTTTTTGTCAAAAACGCATTTTAGGCTCATTTTTGCCAGTCCCTAGAAAAACAGATGTTGTTTAATTGAATTTATTTTTATAACTTTGCATTGCTTGCTAATATTGCCAATATTTCGATTTCATCAAAAAATCTTCATCAGAGCATAATGATAGGAAGACAGCTGTGTCTATTCTAAGATATGATTGTTTTCTACCAGATTCTTTAAGAGAGAAACAAAGAATAATTTTAATTTAAACTGGAAATATTGGGGGTTTTTTTCTCTGAAAAGTGTGTGTCAATTGTGTATCATGTGTCATGAAAGTGTGTATCAAGTGTGTATCATGAGTCATGTTCATTCGGTGTAACAGTTTTTATACGAAAAAGAAATACTTCAAATTCAAAAACAAAAATTCTCTTTTTCTAAAAAAAAAAAAAGTGTGAATCACGTTCGTGGCCGATTTATAACGGATTTTATCAAGAAAATAAATATTATATTAAATTAGTTTTCTACCAGATTCTCTAAGAGAGAAACAAAGAATAATTTAATTTAAACTGGAAATATTGTTTTTTTTTCCCCGAAAAGTGTGTATCATGTTGGTTGGTTGGTTTATTGATTTTAACGGCATATCAACCCGTCCAGGGTATATCAAGCCTAACGGTTAGGGTGTAATACTTATTGTATATTCATATATATACTTTTAGTAATTGGTTTTAACAATGTGTTAGCATTATTGGGGATTATATTGTATGGCATTGATTTGTTTCATGTCTATATTCTATGGTATAATTTTATTTTCCTCAAGAAGGAGAAAATATCCTCTATGTTAACATTTTCAAACAGATCTTTCATATTGTTTGCTTTAAAATAACGGTTTCTGATTGTAGCAAAAAATCTGCATTCCATCAATAAGTGTTTAACTGTCAGGGGTGTTTGACATGTTTTCACATGTGGTTGTTGTTCTTGTTTGGAGTATTGTGTTATCCATGTGTCATGAAATCTCCTC
>CM042150.1:34059307-34065754 GCA_023376005.1 Doryteuthis pealeii | reverse complement strand
CCCCTTTTAAACGAAAAATTGATGTATTATTTTTTCTTTTATAATAATAGCCAGTTTAAATAATTATCGAAATGAGTAAAAAAAAAATCTCCAAAAATTAATTATTTATTATTTTTTACATTTTATTTTTTACATTTTATTTTTCGATTTTTGGTACTTATTTTCTCATAGAACAGCAACCGTAAAAAAAATTTTTGTTTCTATTCATAACTTCGGTCTTTTATCTCTTTATTTATACTGTAATTAGTACAATATAAGACCAACTCGAAACAATTTTACGCCCCCAGCATAAGGGGGGTCAAAATTAAGTGACCTGAAAAAAAATGAGAAAGTTTTGAAATAAAATAAATAATGCGTTATAAAGATCATTCATTGATAAATAAACACTTAAAATTTCATTAAAATTCGATAATTCCCTGATTTTTGGTAAATTATTTTCTGTTGGGGGGCTAAAGTCATTTTGTCAAAAACGCATTTTAGGCTCATTTTGCCAGTCCCTAGAAAAACAGATGTTGTTTAATTGAATTTATTTTTATAACTTTGCATTGCTTGCTAATATTGCCAATATTTCGATTTCATCAAAAAATCTTCATCAGAGCATAATGATAGGAAGACAGCTGTGTCTATTCTAAGATATGATTGTTTTCTACCAGATTCTTTAAGAGAGAAACAAAGAATAATTTTAATTTAAACTGGAAATATTGGGGTTTTTTTTCTCCGAAAAGTGTGTGTCAATTGTGTATCATGTGTATCATGAAAGTGTGTATCAAGTGTGTATCATGAGTCATGTTCATTCGGTGTAACAGTTTTTATACGAAAAAGAAATACTTCAAATTCAAAAACAAAAATTCTCTTTTTCTAAAAAAAAAAAAAGGTGTGAATCACGTTCGTGGCCGATTTATAACGGATTTTTATCAAGAAAATAAATATTTATATTAAATTAGTTTTCTACCAGATTCTCTAAGAGAGAAACAAAGAATAATTTAAATTTAAACTGGAAATATTGTTTTTTTTTTCCCCGAAAAGTGTGTATCATGTTGGTTGGTTGGTTTATTGATTTTAACGGCATATCAACCCGTCCAGGGTTATATCAAGCCTAACGGTTAGGGTGTAATACTTATTGTATATTCATATATATACTTTTAGTAATTGGTTTTAACAATGTGTTAGCATTATTGGGGATTATATTGTATGGCATTGATTTGTTTCATGTCTATATTCTATGGTATAATTTTATTTTCCTCAAGAAGGAGAAAATATCCTCTATGTTAACATTTTCAAACAGATCTTTCATATTGTTTGCTTTAAAATAACGGTTTCTGATGTGAGCAAAAAATCTGCATTCCATCAATAAGTGTTTAACTGTCAGGGGTGTTTGACATGTTTCACATTGTGGTTGTTGTTCTTGTTTGAGTATTGTGTATCATGTGTCATGAAAGTGTGTATCAAGTGTGTATCATGAGTCATGTTCATTCGGTGTAACAGTTTTTATACGAAAAAGAAATACTTCAAATTCAAAAACAAAAATTCTATTTTTCTAAGAAAAAAAAAAAGGTGTATATCGCGTTCGTGGCCGATTTATAACGGATTTTATCAAGAAAAGAAATGTTTGTATTAAATTATTTTTAGTAATTAATATTTATGGATGGTGCAAGGGAAGTAACTTTTGGATATTTATTGAAATAATGTGAAATTCAATATAAATTTGTTTGGAAGTGTTTGTCTAAAATGGTTATGTAAACGGGGTTTTATGATTTTTAAGCACTAGTGTCACTAAGTATGGGGATATATTATTTCAGCAACAATAACTAAGCACAACTGAACTGATACCCAAAGCAGCTGGTATTTATGGCTCTCGGGAATACTCCATTCATGCATTTGGGTGATTCCATTCCTTGAGTCCTGATTGGTTGCTTGGCATCTGTGGTGTTATGGTATTTGATAAATAACCTACCATTCTGCAGTAGGTTTGTTACAATACAAGATCCGTATTGAGTTACGGCTTGCTTGTTGCCTTGTCTTGCCAATTCAACGGTATTACTTCTACAGTATGGCAACTGGTCTAGGAGAAGGAAAACTCTAAATTCAAACCTGTTAAACTCAGCGTAAATATTGACCATGTCTTACATCCTGCTCAAGGGGAGAGGTTGGCTAAATACATATATATATATATATATTTACCAACCCCTCTGCACGAGCAGGATGCGACACATGGTCAATTTCTTAAGTGGAGTTTAACAGGTTTAAATTCATAGTTCTCCTTCTGGTTATGTAGCCATTGTTAAAGAGCCCAGTGTGCCCTGCTATTTACCCATAGCTGGAGGGAGAGTAGTTGGATGCATATCTTTCCCAAGGGTATTAGTGCCATGTGAAATGCAGCAACCAGCGTCTAGGAATTGAACTCTGGCCGACAAGTCCATTTCCCATGAATCTAACCATTAGACTACGCGCCTCCATTTTTTGCCATGCATCCCACTTATGCAGGTGTGGCTCAAGGACATTTTTATGTGGACCCACCCACAAGCCAAAGCTCATGGGTGGTAGGTACAAAAATGCGTTGATCCCATAGGCATTCCCCCTCAAGGGGGGCACCTCAGGTGCTGGGCAATAAACCCAGCCCTGCCCCTTTAAATCAAGGGGGCAGGTATTACCTGGGGGAATAGCTGGGATCAACGCTATTAATTTTACTTAGCCGCTCCAGAGGCCGAAGCACTCTGTAGCAAGTTAAGGGTATTTGCCTCTCATCCCACTTATGAGGCCGTGATACAAGGACATGTTTATGTGGGCCCACCCACAAGCCGAAACTCATGGCCAAATACATATAAAATTCTGGTGGTTTTGAGACCTAAGCAGAATTTATGCTTTACTGGAGTGGAGGATTTATAGTTATGGCTGGTTTAAAATCAAGACAGAATGTTGGATTTATTTGTAGGATCCATGTTATCTCCATGGATTGCTGGGAGCTGAATTATTAACCCTTTTGGTACAGAGAGCAACTAATGTTGCTCAAATATACTTAATACGTAAGGGCGAAATGCAACTGAGTTCACACAGAGACCAATGCCTCTTGCTGGCTTTTTTAAGTTATGCAGTAGGGATTTGACTTGGGCAGGTGTATTTGTGAGAAGTGCTAGATCATCTGTGTAGTCTGCATCTGTAATACTTTCTGTGGGATATCGCTGGTTTGTTTTTTTTTTGTTTTTTTTTAGCATGAAGCCTTTTTCTTTTATTTGATCTAATGACTTTCATAGTATGTATTTACCAACCCCTCTGCATGAGCAGGATGTGACATAAGGTCAATTTCTTAAGCGGTGTTTAACAGGTTTTAATTCAGAGTTTTCCTTCTCCTAGACTGGTTACCTTGCCAAGGTTAAAGAGCCCAATCTGCCCTACTGGAGGGAGAGTAGCATACCTTTCCCAAGAGTATTAGCCCTATATGAAATGTACACAACCTTGTCCAGGATTTGAATTCAGGTTGACAAGTCCACTTTCAATGACTCTAACCATTACACTACGGACTTCCATATCATAGTACATAGTCTAGGGATAAGCCAAACTATATTGTTACTGTTTACTTTGTACAGGGTGGACCATAATGACGGAACACATTTTAATTGTTATTTTCTTAGATTACAAAAGCGAAACAGAGTACTAAGTATATTTATTACATAACTGGTACACAGGAATTACAATACAAACATCATATGTTTTTTCAAAATGTTAAATTTCATACTGTCGGATTAATTTCCATCTATTCTTCATATTTGTCAAATGAAAAATTTCCACATCTCTCTATTGTATTTGTCTACTTTCTGTTAATACATTTTTCTACATTTGTTACCCGTCGTTTTGTTCTTATTTGACCCCTTAAAGCCTCACAACATTAATTTTTTTGCACGTTATTTTGTTTTGCAAGAGTACTAAGAATATTTATTACATAACTGGTACACAGGAATTTTACATGTGGTCTAAGATTTGAATATTATGTCTTCGAGATGGTCACCATCATGATGAAAATATTTGAGAGCTTGATTTCTCATATCATGTAAAGTGTGGTTTAGCATATCAACTGATGCTATCTCTCAGAAATTTGTAACAGCATGAAGGATCATCTTTCAGCTTGCCAAAATGCTGTCAGAATTTTCTTTTGGATCTTTGGCTGGCAAAGTCTTCTTCGACTACATATGCAATTTCTTTTGGACTCCACTGCATTATGAGGATCATCAAAATCAATACCTGAAAGTAATCTATTAATAATGGAGATTCGCTTCCGGTTTTTGTCTGTAACAAAAATTACGTCACTGCTTACGTCACATTACCCAAAATTGTCAAAACATAGAATAAAATTTATTCTACGATTTTTGGCATGTTCAAATTTTTAGTGTATTTATTCAATAAATACACTTAAAATTTGAACATGCAACATTAGACAGTCCTCATTGTTTTTTAAAACAAGTTTTAATAAATACATGACTGGTATTATATATCTATATATAGTTTGTTTTATTTTAATACATATTTAAAGTTTACATTTCAAATTGTTTTATTTTTTAATCCTTTAATGAATTTGATGATTTTACTTACTTAGGGTACAAACTCGCTGACATTGAATTTTTTACTCCCACCCCTCAGACAATATGTTTCAAAAATCTATTTTTACATCGCGTTTTTTTATTTTGTACTAGTAAAAACTTAATGTAATATTCAAATCTTAGATAACATGTAAAACTCATGTGTATCACTTATGTTTAGTACTCAGTGTCATTTTTATAATCTGAGAAAATAGTATTTAAAATGTGTCCCATCATTATGGTCCACCCTGTATATTTGAATGGTTGGAATAATTATGGCTAAGTAATTGCTATTTTATTATTGCTTTCAATTATTCAACAATTAATAATTGTCAAAAGATATTTAAATCCAGAATTAATGGCTGAGGCAATGTGAGACTCATGTGCAAAGTAGATTTTATGGAATATTTGCCAGCATAATTATGAATAATTATTATTATTTAAGAACTTGATTAATTTATTGATAATGGAGATTAGGTCTCTATTTGCTGTAACCAAAACTATGTCACTGCTTACGTTACATTACCAAAAATTGTCATAAAAAAAAGCAAGTAAAGTTGTTGGGGTGGCCTAAAGTCGGTATCAGCCAGACAGTGAGGGAGTCTATCTCCTTTTCACTAGCACTAGACCAAGGAGATTGTCTTGGTATCTGAGGTGGAGCACCACACGTACCATCAGCTCCTCACTTTTCTGTACATATCCATATATATGTATATATCTTCTATTATTATACTAAAGCTGAGATTTTCACCTTTTAATGTCTAAAGGCTTTTTTTCCTGGTTAGCTTAATGACACAAAATGTATACTAAATTATTCCTTTAGTTTTAGAATTACTTAATGTTTGAAAAAAAATTCCATTTTAATTGGTTCTAATTAGTCGTAATTTGCAATTAAGTCAGAAACTGACCCACTCCTGTCTTTACATTCTGCATAACTCTCTTTTCCTTTCTATATACAAGTGAAGGGGAGATGGGATAGTGATTAACAGAGACACATTTAACAACTCACTATAATAAAATTCCAATGTCCATTTCAATTTAAATTAGGTCAAACTAGATATACCCAAATCGTTGAAAAATCCGTGTTTTTTTTTATTACAATTCTGACGCCCACGTTTGAAAAAAATTTACCAAAAATTAGGGAATTATCCAAATGTATCAAAAATAAATTACATGTGTAATATTATTTTGCTTTTTAATTGATGCTCATTATGTTACTACTTTTCGACTTAGACAAAAATTTGACCTTAAATAATCGGTTTAATAAATTTTAATTCGTTTTTAAAATGAAAAGCAAACGATATTTTGGCAGATCCTACTTTTTTCCCTAATCGCAATCATCTAGTGAGAGCTTAATGGGTGACCCAACGGGTCACATTTTGTCTAGTATATATACAAAAGCTACATCGGGGAAACAACAAAATTTAGATAAATGAATCTATGAACACCATAGATCGATAGACAAATGACACACATGATAGACTTCGATCATATATTCAACTTTAAATTGCTACTTAAGCCCGCACATTGTAAGAGCTTATGCCGTTTATGCAAATCAGTGGTTATTGTGAATTCAATGACCATAAAACAAAGGCCCGTTTTTTTTCCACCTTATGCTAACCACCACAAAAATCATAACTCAAGAAAACAATATTAAAACAGACAGGATAACTTAAAAATCACAGAATCTCTAAAATGCAACAACACAAAAATTCTGAATTTCCACCACATCTTAGTCGAACAGACATAGCCAGTGCCTGGCACCTCCCCTCACCCTAAGTCCTTCAATTACCCCAGCCACACTGCTTTGAACTTGCAATCCACCATATCATTAGTGAAACCTCCCCCTTCTCTCTTTTTTTCACTTGTCTCTATC
>CM042150.1:34019307-34054307 GCA_023376005.1 Doryteuthis pealeii | reverse complement strand
ACTATTGTCCTCATCTACACAACGTATTGGTCGATGTGCACTCTGGCCTTTTTCAGGTGTTTCTTGTTGAACTTGGGAACCTTCTCAAACTCAGTTGTCTTCATGTTGTAATCAGGAATTTATTGGCATTTCTTATATAATTCTTTTTTCATGTGTATTAATAAATTGGTAGAAATAATTTTTATTAACTTCATGTCTGTTAATAAATTGGTAGAAATAATTTTTATTAACTTCATGTCTGTTAATAAATTGGTAGAAATAATTTTTATTAACTGTTAATAAATTGGTAGAAATAATTTTTATTAACTTCATGTGTTAATAAATTGGTAGAAATAATTTTTATTAACTTATGTGTGTTAATAAATTGGTAAATAATTTTTATTAACTTCATGTCTGTTAATAAATTGGTAGAAATAATTTTTATTAACTTCATGTCTTAATAAATTGGTAGAATAATTTTTATTACTTCATGTGTGTTAATAAATTGGTAGAAATATTTTTATTAACTTTATGTCTGTTAATAAATTGGTAGAAATAATTTTTATTAACTTCATGTGTGTTAATAAATTGGTAGAAATAAAAAATTTTAACTTCATGTGTATTAATAAATTGGTAGAAATAATTTTTATTAACTTTATGTCCATTAATAAATTGGTAGAAATAATTTTTATTAACTTCATGTCCGTTAATAAATTGGTAGAAATAATTTTTATTAACTTCATGTGTGTTAATAAATTGGTAGAAATAATTTTTATTAACTTCATGTGTGTTAATAAATGAGTAGAAATAATTTTATTAACTTCATGTGTATTAATAAATTGGTAGAAATAATTTTTATCAACTTCATGTGTATTAATAAATTGGTAGAAATAATTTTTATTAACTTGATGTGTGTTAATAAATTGGTAGAAATAATTTTTATTAACTTCATGTCTGTTAATAAATTGGTAAAAATAATCTTTATTAACTTCATATCTGTTAATAAATTGGTAGAAATAATTTTTATTAACTTCATATCTGTTAATAAATTGGTAGAAATAATGTTCATTAACTTCATGTGTGTTAATAAATACTGGTGCTTGACCCTCAGCCACTGCCTTCTAGCACCGATATGATAAAAAGGGGTGGGTGTTTGTCATAAGAGAAATTTAAAAAATATGATCAGGATAATCATATAGGTGCTAGGAGTTGATATGAGCAGCTGATTGATCTGATGAGGCCTATCTATCTATCTATCCCAAGTAAGGGCCAGGTAAGTGGAGTGTTCCATGTCATAGAACTATGGGGTGTAAGAGGTTTGGGTGTTTTACGGTTTAAAGGTGACTTGTTATTAGTGGTGCGTGTTCTTAGGGTTTTCACTTTTAACCCCATCATATTTGGTGGCCTCACTGAAAAGGAAGGAATTCAAGGAACGAAAAAGAGAGAGACAAAGGCAGAAGGTGGTTTTATGACAAAGGCTTTATTCCCAATCATAGTCGCCTGTGGCAAGGGGATATCCCCCTGACCAATAGGAGTGACTAAACCCAGTTACAGCCTAAACTAGAATGGCCGAGATATTCTCTTTGGGGTCAGAAGTTGGTCCCTTTTCTCGCACATATGTGGAGGGTTCGCCAGGTGAAGGCCCATGGGAGTTTGTTGTTTTTTTTATTTTAATTTTATTTTAGTTTTATTTTAATCCCCACGGAACCACTCAGTACCCAGGCTACAGAACATTCAGCAACCACAGTCATATCCTCAGGCATTATGAGTCACCACACACGGCCAACAGGTTATACCATTGCAGAGATGCAGTCGGCATATTCTATAGCCCCAAATGACAGGGCGGGGTTTGTTGGGTCCTCACGTTTATTTGGAGGCTCATGTGTAATGGTTATCATTATAGGGTATGGATACGGCAAGATGTGTTCAAATCTTGAACTGTTTGCATTTCACATAGCGCTAATACACTTGGGAAAAGTATGAATCCAACTATTCTCCCAGGTATGGGTAAATAGCAGGGCAGACTGGACTCTTTTACATTGGTATGGCAACCAGTCTAGGAGAAGGAAAAACTTGATTCAAATCAAAGGGGCTCTCTTCTCATTAGTCAAAACTACTTTGAGAGCTCCTACTCCTCTTCCTACTGTGCAGTATTAGTTTCCTTTATTTTGATACCAAAAGCTCCACTAGATAAATAAATAAATACTTTGTAGAAACCCAATTACCGTCAAATTGGCAGACAGAGGTAGCAAGCAAGCCACAACTCAAATACAGTTCCTGCATTACCACAAGCACAGTACAGAATGGTGGTTTATTTATCTAAGCGCCATAGTCCAACTAAAGTCAGCAGCCAATCAGGACTCAGGTTATGGTGTCACCCATATGCAAATATGGAATATTCCTGAATGCCATAGATACCAGCTGCTTCATGTCAAATTCACTCAGACGTTGATGGTCACTTCAACATATTTGATGTAGTTGCTTGCTCATTAGGGCAAGGGTGCATAAATGGTTGGCAGTTTCTGGTGTAACGATTGTCTTCCCCTGTTTGGATCGATGTGGGGTCCAGGATGGTTATCTTCCCTTGCTGTCAGGTTTTTCGCCAGTAGAGGGCTATAGTAATAAAGTAGTAGCTCAGGAAATTCTAATTCTCTTTCTCTCGGGCCAGCAACGACTTCACATGGTTTAGGCACTTGGCACCTTAAGTGGGGGCCTTTGCCCCAAAACCAACTATCAGTAAGTGACATTCCTTCAGAAACTTGGCATCACTTCCTTAGGACATAAGTCCTCCATTCTTTATATATGTTTAGGTATCTGTTCATTATGTATTACTGTACCTTGGTTATGAGTATATGTATTTCTGTCTTCTATGTATTTCTCACATGCTCACAAATTAAAGTCAATGTTTGTTATTATCTTATAACTGTTTTGTCGGAGTAATTTATGTACACACATGGGTAATTTATGAGGAAGTGTCCCGGTCTCCCGTCTCAAAAACTGCTACCTGGTGACTATCAAAATAACAACCCCAGCTCGTCGTAATTCTTGTTTATTTATCGTAATTTGTTGTAATTCTTGTTTAGATATGAAGATGGATATATATTTTGGAATAGACTGAGATAGATAGATAAACAAACAAAATAATATAGATAGATATGAACAAATGGAGATAGATAGATAGATATTTTTGACAAGTAAATGTATTTGGTGGGGGGGTCGCTTCTTTTTTTTTTCGTAATTCTTGTTTATTTAAACTAAAAACAAGACATTAAACAAACATGAATAAAAAAAAATCTTAGTATTTAAAGTAATATAGATAAATATGAACAAATTGAGAGATAGATAGATATGAAGATGGATAGTTTTGAATAGTCTGAGCTGGGTTGTTATTTTAATAGTCACCGGGCAGCAACTCTTGAGGCAGGAGACCGGGACACACTTCCTCATAAATTACCCACACATGTACCCATGTTGGAAGGTTACTCTTCATTATAAGAACTTTACCTCTTATACTGAGTTCAAACTGGACGTGGTAATTGCATTTCACTTAGCGCTAATACCCTTGGGAAAGGTATGAATCCTACTCTCCCTCCAGCTATGGATAAATAGCAGGGCAGACTGGGCTCTTTAACCATGGCTAGGTAACCAGTCTAGGAGAAGGAAAACTCTGAATTCAAACCTGCTGAACTCCGCTTAATAAATTGACCTTGTGTCACATCCTGCTCATGCGGAGGAGTTGGTAAATGTATATACTGAGTTCAAAATTACTTGCACGTTTAGAAAATGGCAACTGGGCCACAGTTAATGGGCTATTTTTTTTTTTTTTTTTTTTTTTTTAGTTGCTGAATCAAGCAGTGTATATAGGGAACAATCACATTTATCTGATCCCCAACAACGTGGGTGTTCCAGGCAATCCAGTGACCCCAAATGCAGGGCAAATACAAAACAAATTAATGATTCCTCTTAAAACTCACTTCTCTCTCAAGTCTCACGATTCCATGCAACATCCAATCTTTTATCAACAGCAAGCGCATTTCCCGCACACAAGGGTCACATCTCTCAAAGTTTGTACCAATCCGACCAAAATTGCTTCCACCAACCACACCTCATTTATCAACAGCACAGGAATCCTCGATAGCACTCTCTGCATACAGTATCGATAATTGTAGTTCTATCTTGCCAGGTATCAACATTGCCAAAACTGGGACAGTTCGGAGAAAAAATGGACGGGCAGTGGGAAAATCTTGCAAAAAGAGCAGGAAATCTCTTTGCAGTGTTGTCACTACTAGCCAAAATGTTGATCCTGTTGATGTATGTTCAGATATCCAAGTGAAGATTGAGAGATTGGATACAAGTTTGGATTATAATCCAATCCGAAGATTGACCAATGATAAGAAGTTGGATGCCCCTGATTCTGGAAAACGCAGGTTAGAAACCAGTAGTTCCAAATTAGATTCCTATGCAACTGGTTTAAGTCAGAATTTACATCTTGGAGTTGATTACGACATGTCTTGTGACAAGACAGGTATGAAAGTAAAAACTGATAAGACAGAGGCTGGAGAAGAGAGAAAGCAGCCTGTAATAATGAAGAAAAGACTTTTCAGAGATTTTGCTGTTATTCATAAAGAAGATTGTGATGAACCCTTTTATGACAAAGAACAGGAAAATAGCAGTTGTGATAATATTAGTATTTCCAATATGGATCTATCTATTGCCATAAAATCAGAAATGGAGCTGAAAAATGATGCTAATAATGCTGATACTGAACTCTCTTGCAATGAAGAGCAAGAAAATAGCTATAATGATAATACTAGAATTCCCTATACTGGCCTGTCCATTGCCGTAAAATCAGAAATGGAGCTGGAAAATGATGGTAATAATGCTAATACTGAACTCTCTTGCACAGAAGAGCAAGAAAATACCTATAATAATAATAATAATAATAATAATAGAATTTCCTATACTGGCCCAGAAGTCGGACAGAGAAAGGATGTTAATGATATCAATAATTCTCACCCCTTTCAGGCTGTTTGTGTAAAATCAGAACCAGATGACAATTATGGTGAATCTATTTGCTCTTTTAAAGAATCTGCTGAAGAAAAGCTGACGTGTTTTGATGGCCAAATTCTTGTTAAATCTGAACGAAACATCTCTGAAAATGATACAGTTGCTGCTACTGCTTATTTCTACCAACCTGTTGCTGTAAAGACCGAAAAAGTTGATCCTGATTATGACAGGGCCATGAACACTTTTTAAGACTCTTTCATGGCTGTTACTTACAAAATTGTGTGTGTGGGGACCCCATGGTGTAGTGTCTGATAAGCTGGACTGTGACATTGTCATAAGCAAGTTTGAACTACAGTCACACTATTACATTCACTTTCAAACTATTAGCATGAACATTATAGAAGTTATTGATACCAGTTCACCTTTCACTGACCTAGTCACTGATTTCTCATTGGCTAAAAGTGTTAAAGTTAGTCAAATGCAGCAGATGCGATGGTCATCTGTTCCCATCTTCTAGCCACGGCAGTTGAACCCTTTTGGGCTTTCGGGTAATAAAGAAGTCTGAGAAAAATAAACTAAGACTTGCATTCATTATTTAAAAACAAAGAGAATGAACACAGACAAACCACAACCAGAGTCAGCACATGTTATATACTGAACCCAACAACTTTATTCCTCGGTTGCGTGTAGACTGAGAGTTGTCAGCCGGGGTTGCACATATAATGGAACCTTTAGGAGTTCTCTGCAAGCAATCTTGAACCTGATCTCAGTCTGCCCAACCCAGATTTCCACAGGCTTTTTTATTATTGTTCAACTCACAGGGTCATGTCTCTTTGATCGTGACACCTACACAGTTTTTCTGTAGACACACCTCCTTGCCCATGCAACCTGTTTTCATTGGTTATGGGCTGTGCCTACACAGTGTCAAATGTACACCTGCATTTTTAATGCCAAAGGTCAGTTCAATGCCATATCCTGTTTTTGTTTCCAGGCCCATGCTTGACACCCATGCACTTCCTGGGTGCAGCCCGGGCTCCAGGTGCAAACCGATTGACAATGGCAATATAATACAATCAAAGAAAAACACAACACTGGCACAGGAAGCATCGACAGAGCAAATAACAGAAGATATATGTGGTAGTCACAGAACTAAGTCATCTCATCAGGTACAGTGACTAGCATAGGACCACATTCAGCCAAAATAGCTATGTTTCTAAATTTGAATCCAGAGTCCACATTGTTGAATATATCTGTGATAGCATCTTCAGAAGATAGAGATACACTAGTAACTTGACTTATGAGTTTCCACTTGTAACTCAATTTCCTCATATATCAAAACAATTTTCCCTATTGCAATGAACTGAAATGTCATTAATCCATTCCCGACTGCCATTTTTTTAACGTCTTTTTAAATAAGAAAAATAGCATTGTATTGTATAAAACATAATAAAAAAAAATGCAATGAATTATATGCTGTAATGTTTTAATGTTTATTTTTTGTATAAATAATATTTTTCTTTGGTGTAATAAATTTGGAAACTAAAATGTTTTTATTGAACTTATTAACATAAACATATTACAAATTCAAAAAATTTTTTCAAAAAGTGCACACACACACACACACACACACACACATATGTATATATATGTGTATATAATCCAAAAGTCCAGAGAAGAAATCTTCCTTACGACACAAGAGTTTTTTTTAAAAACCTGTCACAATTTGAGAGCTCAATGTGTGCTCTTAATGTTAGAGTCACAGAGCAAATTTATAAGTAAAGAAATAACAAAAGACTTAGAGATTTTGCATTATAGTCTATTTCAGGGAGCTTAGACAAAGTGTCTAACTCTCCCGACTCATCAGATGCATCTGATGAGTCGGGAGAGTTAGACACTTTGTCTAAGCTCCCTGAAATAGACTATAATGCTAAATCTCTAAGTCTTTTGTTATTTCTTTACTTATAAATGTGTATATATATAGTATATATAGTAGTAGTATATATAGATAGTATGGGAAGAATCCTATTTCAACTGGATCCTGATATTAGTAAGATATCCAGAAGACTGGAAAAGATACAAATCAAGATCATGAAAAAGAAATGTTCTATTTTGTTTAATAACACCTGCCCTAACTACACACACACACACACACACCACACATATATAATATACATACATATATATATGTGTGTGTGTGTGTGTGTGTGTAGTTAGGCAGCATTTCTTCCTTAAGACATATTTTGTTGAACTGCGCAGCCATTTTCTGTCTGCACATCTTGTTCATGGTCCTTTCGAGTTGCTGAATTGATATAACTGTATCAGGCGGAAAGTACATGGGAAATAATAAGCTATGGCAAATACATCAGCCAATTTTCACCTGATATAGTTACATCAATCCGGCAACTCGAAAGGACCATGAACAAAATTTGCAGACAGAAAATGGCTGCGCTGTTCAACAATATATATATATATATATATAATCCAAAAGTCCAGAGAAGAAATCTTCCTTACGACATAGGTTTTTTTAAAAAACAACTTGTCGCAGTTTGAGAGCTCAATGTGTGCTCTTATTGTTAGAGTCACAGAGCAAATTTATATTTAAATAAATAACAAAAGACTTATAGATCTTGCATTATAGACTATTTCAGGGAGCTTAGACAAAAATGTCTAATTCTCCCGACTCATCAGATGCAAATGATGAATTCTTTATTTTAAGGCATTTGAAAACAGAGTCTGTTTAAAAAAATTTCTGAAGTTTGAAAAAAGGAGACGGTTTTGAAATATGACATCAAATATTCTATTTTAAGGTGTGAGTATGTAGCGCTGTAAGTGGATTTTTTTGGGTATGTGGTAGTGTGTGTGTGTGTATACATTTTTTTTTTTTTTTTGAGTCGGGAGAATTAGACATTTTTGTCTAAGCTCCCTGAAATAGTCTATAATGCAAGATCTATAAGTCTTTTGTTATTTATTTAAATATATATATATATATATATTATATATATTAATAATTAATAAGTCATCCACAGACACGTGTTTCGGCATATCATGCCTCTTCAGTGTGGCTAGACACAACTATCCTTGGGTAGGGTTCGAACTCAGACTGACCGCATGGTGTCCGATGTCTTATCCCTCGCCACTGACAGCTGATGCAGGGACTGGTGTTTTTAAACTATTAAATACATACGAATGTATGTATCATTCGGTCACTGAGAGATCAAATTTCCGGAGAAATGATCATTGCTTATTTGCTTAGTAGTGAGAGTTAATTTAAATTACCAATTAGAGAGCTCATTACCAAATTTATGGGAGCATATATATTAATAATTAATAAGTCATCCACAGACACGTGTTTCGGCATATCATGCCTCTTCAGTGTGGCTAGACACAACTATCCTTGGGTAGGGTTCGAACTCAGACTGACCGCATGGTAGTCCGATGTCTTATCCCCTCGCCCACTGAATTTAATCATATATATATATGTGTGTTTTTTGTCGCAATCTTTACATGGAATTGCATAAACGCCAGCCTCGGATTTTATAGGATGGTGAGACCCAGCATTGAGTAAGCTTCTAATTGATTTGGATGAAATAGTAAAGATTTTGATACCAAGGTTGTTTTCTATGGAGTTAATGGAAGAGTTATTAGGTAAAACTATGTATCTATGGGGAAGTTTTGTTATATAAGAAGATGTATTAGTGGAGGTTTGTGACTGTTTTCTTTTATGGATATATACTCTTGGGAAAGGCATGAATCTATCTGTTCTCCCAGCTCTAGGTAAATAGTAAGGCAGTTCGGTTCTTTAGCCTTGGTTAGACAACCAATCTAGAAGAAGGAAAACTCTGAATTCAGCTAAGCTTTTCTGCTTAAAAATTGACCTTGTGTCACATTCTTTGTCACATGTTTTCAAGACATGCTGGACACTACAGGAGAAATAGGGACAAACTCATAAGTGATGTTCTCCTGTGGATGACTACACATGGACACACCAGTTAAGGCTGACAATCAAAAACCTTCATCAATCAGCTTTTTACAAATTCTAGATGCCGTGTGGAAAGACCTGCCAGGGGTGAGAGAGTCATATACCGTGTTCTCAGTGCGACCTGATGGTGATGATGATATCTTCCTTAGAAGGAAAAATAATTTACTTTCTATTTTCATTTTTTTTTTGGACAAAGGGAGATAACTTTTATCTACTAACGATCCTTTGGATTTTTCTCTCATCTACAGACACCGTGTTTTGACGTTTCATGTCTCATCAGTATAGCTAAACGCAGCAATACTTCTAACCAGGAGGGAAACCCAACTAACTTTTCATCAGCCTGGTTCCTTAACCTCTCAGCCGTTGACAGCTACCATTAAGGAGCAGTGTTTTAACTGATAAATATATAAAGTATCAGCCAGTCTGCGCTAGTTGTTTTAGAACCTGATTACCATCAGCTCCTACTTTACCGCACAGATCCCTGTGCTACTCATACGCTTTGAACTAAACCTCTAAAACTGACTGAGCTAACCCGGCCCATCATCTGTGTATATATTTTACAATCACCATAGACATCAAATCTAAAAACAACAGATGATCATTGCTTTATGCTGGCAGTGAAAGTCAATTAAAGTATAAAGGTAAGGAGCTTGAGAGACGAAAATTCAGTCGGGTTTCGCTCCTGGCTAGAAGTAGCTGTTAAAGTTGAGCCGCACTGATGAGACATAAACGTCGAAACACTGTGTTGGTGGATGACTAATATAAATATATAATTAGAATTTTAGTTGTAGATAATCACTGTTGGTAGGTGATTGTTTGTTTGTTTGTTTTTGTTTTACGGCATATCAACCTCAGTGGGTCATTTAATGCCGATAAAGTTTTGAAATAAATCAATTCTTAATGGATAATACAATTTTTTATAAACACATTTTTCTATTTAACCCATAGATGGGACCCTAACAGGTACTACCACTCCGGGTCAGAGTGGACCAGGGAGCAATGGTGATGAAGGGGTGCTCCACATTCCCCAAACCTTCAAAACTGGAACCTCACCATCAGATAGAGTTTAACGTCATTCCCAGGACATGTAGACCCGCAGCCACCGCCTTCTAGCACCCATATGATAAAAAGGGATTGGGGCTTGCCATAAGGGCAATAGGATTGGGAAAATCATATAGGTGCTAGGGCTTGACGTGACCAGCCGATTGATCGGAGGGGGCCTCTCCATGTTGGTAGGTGAGAATATTTAAAAGTTTCTTTGATTAAAAAAATAACTTATTTTTTCTTTTTTTCTTTTTCTTTTCCTTTGTTTTTTTTTTTCTAGATTATTATTTAATTAATTGAACTCATGGAATCCAAATAAAAAAAGACATTGAATATTTTTAAAAGGGAAATATTCACATCATGACATAAGTATAACTCAACAAAGAGAGAGACAGAGACAGACAGGAGTAGGGAGGAAGAGAGAGAGAGAGAGTAAGAAAACATCTATAATATCGGAAACAATAATTTAATACAAATATTATTGTTTGTTCTGAACTAAAACTATTTGTCTCAGACATCTATCTTAACAAGAAACACTACTTATTGTTTAACATAGAAGCTAGTCTTAGCTTACTGCGTCATTATTTCAAGAACGTCAATCTATGGTTTCTAGGCACATGTCGCTATATCTACAGCCGATATAATATTACAAGCAAATATAAGACTCAGTGGAAAAGCGAAGGTTCCAACATTGAAGTATATATATATATATATATATATATATATATATATATATATATATATTTTTAAAAAAGAAGAGGAAAAAATAAATAAGAAAAAAAAATTATAACCACACAAAAAAAAAACTTAAGCACGTACATTTCTGATATACACCTCTGAAGTGAAGTTTCTACTTTGAAATCGATAAGACAAAAATAACATCTTTTTGTTTTTATTTTTTATATGCATTGTAATTGCCTTCAGATTATTAATATATTATAACATACTTAACAATGCTTCAAGCAAATTACCAATTACTTTTATATATATATATATGTATATATATATAAGGTTCAGTAATAAAAGTATTGAGATTGAAGCTGTATTTACAAATACCCTCTTTCATGGGACTGAAGAGATGATAGTCTGAAGGCTCTAAATCTGGTGAGTATGGAGGATGCGGTAAAGTTGTCCACTCGAATGAGACGATTTTCCCCTTGACCTGATGCTTGTGTGTGGTTGAGCATTATCATGCAGAAGGAGGACATTGCCAATTGGCAAGTTGGATCCTACTCGTCGGATTCTTGCTATGGACCTCGTTATGGTCTCAATGTAGGCCTTAGTTTTATTTTTTGAAAAACTTCAGATAAAATAAAGAAAATGGCATTACGTTTTTATTCACCCTTGTATATACATATATATATGGGAGAAATATGAGGAAATTAATCCGACAGTATGTGGAGAAAGGTAGACAAACACAAATCCACTGTGATACACTCCCTATCTGAGAGAAAAGGAAAATCCACCTCCAACCTCTTCTTAACCGACCACCCCTCTCCTTATTTACAACCTCCTAATTCACCAGAAACGTGACCGAAACGTTATAACGTCGACATCACTACCTACAATAAACATCCATTTTCTACAACATTCCATGTTTGTCTACCTTTCTCCACATATATATATATGTGTGTGTGTGTATGTGTGTGTGGTTATTCTAGATTTACACTTTCTGTTTCTGTTTTAGTGTTTAATGGCATATTGACCTTCGTGGGTTATTTTATACCTAAGCCATCCTTGTAGAAGAACAGTAGTGGTACTATTTAACTATTCATACCTTTCTTAAGAGTATTAGTTTGAAAGTTGTAGAAGTTATCCCCCAGATATCATAGTAACAATACAATACTCACCGTCGCAGTGGGATTCTAACTACCGTCAAGTTAGCAGACAAGAACAACATGCAAGCTGTAACTTAAATACAGTCCTTTCATGCTGCTGGCATAGTGCAGATTGATGGCTGAAGAGTGGGTACTTATCCATATCTTTACTCACCCCGAAAACTATCAGCCAATCAAAACCCAGGAAGTGAACTTGCCAGAGTTCATAGTGGAATAACCCAAAGCTGTATATAAACCACCTACCAACACTTTAGAGTTAGTTTTAACATCCTTTAACACTAGAACTCAATCCACTGTCCTGAAGAAGGTCTAACAGATTGAAACATTATAATGTCGACCTCACTACCTACAATAAACATCCATCTGGTACCATATCCCGTGTTTGTCTACCTTTCTCCACACACACACACACACATATATATATATATATATTTTGTGATTATTTTGGTATATGTATCCGTTTGTGGGAGGTGTATATATATATCAGGTTTGGACATTTGTATGAAGCATTAAAGAATAAATATCAGAAACTCGGTTGTTTTTTAGTAGAGTTTCGTTTATTTAGTAGTAGTAAATTTTCCGGATTTTTATGCTCCCTTCTTCAGACTATGTAAGGACAGTAGTGTTGCTGGCTTCTGGTTGTTCCTTCTAGTGGGGGGTAGCTGCTGCTTGTGGTAGTGTAGTTGTCATCTTTGTGTGTGGGTGTACATGGTGCTGATTGGTCAGTTGGTAATTTTGGAGTTTATACTCTGTGTACCTTGTAGTCTGCTGGGGTTATGGAGTTGTTGGTGGTGGTGGGGTTATTTTGGAAATATTTATAGGCTTTTAGTGTTCCTGTATCGCTGTTAAGACCTTTGATGTGAGTGTTTAATCTAATTATTCATTTTAATTCTGCTAGTTTTCTTGATTGAGTGGATGGAAATCCATGCTCAATCAAGACACATTTAAGGTTATCTAGATTGTGTGATGGGGTGCTAAAGTGATGTGCGATTTTGCTGTGTGGTGAAAGAGGTGAAAAAAGAAAGAAAGAAAAGAAAGAAAGGGGTGGAGAAAGAAAGAAAGAAAGGGGGGAATGAGGAAAGGAAGAACGGGAAAAAAAACAGGATATAAATGATAGAAGGAAAGAAGGACAGAAAGAAGGGGAAAAAGAGAGAAGGACAGAAATGAAAGAAAGAAAAGAAAGGAGGAAGAAACAAAAGAAGGAAAGAAAGAGGAAAAGAAGAAAGAAAGAAAGAAAGAAAGAAACAGAAAAAAAGGATATAAATGAAATGAATGAAAGAAAGAAGGACAAAAACGAAAGAAGATAGAAAGAAAAGAAAGTAGAATAGAAAAGAAAAGAAGAGAAAAGAAAGAAAGAAAGAAAGAAAGAAATAAGGTTAAAATAAAATAATTGGTTTGGTTTGGTTTGTTTTGTTTTACGGCATATCAACCTCAGTGGGTCATTTAATGCCAATAAAGTTTTGAAATAAATCAATTCTTAATGGATAATACAATTTTTTTATAAATACATTTTTCTATTTAACCCATAGATGGGACAAAATAAAATAAAAGAAAGAAAGAAAGAAAGAAAGAAAGAAGAAAAGAAAAGAAAAGAAAAGAAAAGAAAGAAAGAAAGAAGGTTAGAATAAAAGAAAAAGAAAAGAAAGAAAGAAAGGTTAGAATAAAAAAAGAAAAGAAAAGAAAAGAAAAGAAAAGAAAGAACCATATTTTCAGCTCTGAGTCAGTCCTGGTGTTTTATTAAAGTTCAAAGTTTTTCTTAAAGTGATTTTCTTTTTCGAATCCTCTTTCTTCATTTTATAAACGTACGTAAAAAAAAAAAAAAAAAAAAAAAAAAAAGATGGAAATTTTAAAAGCAGACAAATAAATAATCATGAAATGTTGATACTTTAAATTAGGTATACCTTTTTGTCGTCTGCTACAAATTTTAAAAACGAATTGAAATTAATTAAATCTATTATTTAAGGTTAAACTTTTGTCTAAATCAATAAGTAGTAACATATTGACCACCATTAAAAAAGAAAAATATCATTACATATGCAGTTTATTTTTAATACATTTAAAGGGATTTGTTTTGGTCAATTTCGACGTGATCCACCATTCTGTCTCTTTTTCAATGGTTTTAGACGTTTGTTTACAATTTTAATGTAACATTCGCGATTGCAAAAAAATTTACCAAAAATCAGGTAATTATCCGATTTTAATGAAATTTTCAGTATTGATTTATCAATTAATGAATTTTATAATGCATCAGTTATTCTATTTCAAAAATTTAATTTAGTATTTTTGCTATGAAATAATATATAAAATTCATTTAAAATATGAAAAGCCTGATGTTAAGTTTAAAATGTTATATTTTTAGATTCTAGAAATAAATATCTATTTAATGCAAACCTTATTTCATTACATCAAAGTATACTTTTTGAAAAAAAACTCGATTGAAAATGTACCCCCCTTTTTAAGCAGAAAAAATATCGATGTATAATTTTTTCTTTTATAAGATAATAGCCAATTAAATAATTATCGAAATGAGTAAAAAAGAAATCTCCAAAAATTAATTATTATTTTTTTACATTTTATTTTTCGATTTTCGGTACTTCTCATAGAAAAGCTACCGTAATTTTTTGTTTCTATTCATAACTTCGGTCTTTTATCTCTTTATTTATACTGAAATAATTAGAAAGCTATAAGACCAACTTGAAAAAATGTTACGCCTCCAACATAGGGGGGTGGGGGGTCAAAATTAAGTGACCTGAAAAAAATGAGAAAGTTTTGAAATAAAATGAATAATGCATTATAAAGATCATTCATTGATAAATAAACACTGAAAATTTAATTAAAATCCGACAATTCCCTGATTTTTGGGAAAATATTTTCTGTAGGGGGGGGGGCCTACAGAAAATATTTTCCCAAAAATCAGGGAAAGTAACTTTGTCAAAAATGCAGTTTAGCCTCATTTTGGGTGTATACCTACAAATAAATACTATCGAATATTTATCCAAACATCAGTTTCACAAATCAATATGAATTATTTGCTTTAAATGGAATTCGCATGTTATCAATCTAAGATAAGAGGTATCGACTTTTTGTTTAGACCGGTTGGAAACAAGAGAGTGAAAAACCTTTGGCGTCGTCGTCGGCGTCGTCGTAGTATACTTCACAAATTACCTGTGAAGGAGGAAGTGTATTTACATGTTTTGGACTGATTCGGGATTGGCCTTGTGATATGAATATTCATAAAGTTTATGAATATTCATAAAGTATATGAATATTCATATCACAAAGCCAATCCCGAAACTTATTGTTTGTTGTCGGATTAGTGGCCGGTTTAGCTCAGTCGGTAGAGTGTCGGATTGACTAAAAACCACAAGGTTTCGGGTTGGATACCGGCCCTCGCCAACTCAGCGTATGAGTTGCACAGGGATCTGTGCGGTAAAGTGGGGAGCTGATGGTAGGTGTGGCACTCCGTCTCAGATGCCAAAAACAATCTCTAGGTCTAGTCTAGTGCAAATGAAAAGTGGATAGACTTCCTCGCTCTCTGGCTTATACCGACTTTAGGCCATCCTGACAACTCTATTTACGACTTTACTTGGTAATCTGAACATTAGCTACATAAATGACACTAACCTCCCCTTGTTTCTTTAATTTTCAGGAAGCCGGGTGTTTTGTTTTGTAAAAACACGGATTTTTCGACAAATTGGATATACCTATACTTTTCTAATATTGTCAGAATTTATGTTAAAAGCTAAAATTAAATCTTATTGAGTTCGAACTTGCCTCGGTCGCTAACGAGTTCACCGAGACGAGGTACCTTGGGAAATAATTTAAAAACTTAACTTTCATAGGCGACACCGTTCTGCAAAGTACAAGTTTATTTCTACACCGCTTATATGCGTATCTAGAGTTATCGCCCCCTGACATGCGGTTTATTGACAGCAACTTAAAAAAAATGACGGGATGTTTCTGTCGAATAACAGCCGTTCTTGTGTTTTTCTTGAACTTTGTGGTTCCGACATGGACAAGGGACCTGACGTTGGAACCTGGACATTTACAAAGGTTCGGGTCTGGTCGACCGAGTTACCCTATCGATGAAACTGACGGGTTTCCAAGCCCCAAAGATTTTTTCGAAAAATACGTAAGTGCTTCCCGGCCCCTAAAGATGAAAGGCGCAGCGAGGGAGACGGCCGCCTTTAAACTCTGGACAGACAGTTATTTTATGTCCCTTGATATCGACCCTAATTCAACAGTCTTTGTCGAGAGTGCCAAAAAGGAAAATCGTACTGGTGCTTCTCTTCATATAAACTTCAAGAAATTCCTTGAAACTTATAATGATACAGACAACTACATGGTTCAAGATGTTCCTATCTTTCTAAGGTAGGTTTTTTAATTTTTTTTTATTTAATTATAGATAAATAGAGAACTGTTAAAGTAGTCTGTAAATCTTTAATTTTGAATAATGAAAAAAGAAAAAAAAAAGGAAATAAAATAGGTATTTTAGATTTGTACGTCATCAAAAAACCATGAATAGATTTTTTATTCATGATATTTTTTGTAAGGCTTTATCTTATTTTCATTTCTTTTAATATGACATGATGTACGTCCAATTTAGAATACCCATTTTATTAAAAAAAAAAAAAAAATATATACGTACTTAGATAAGGTAGACTGTGAATTCACGAGTTTTACCATACTTGACTGCTAGGTATACCCAATTTGTCAAAAAATCCGTGTTTTTAAAAACAAATTTACCCCAACCCTGTTTGGAAAAAAATTTACCAAAATTCAGAGAATTATGCAGTAGTAATGAAATTTTCAGTGTTGATTTATCAATGAATGAATTTTATAATGCATCAGTTATTTTATTTCAAAACTTAAAAAAAAATTTTTTTTTTATTTTATTTTATTTTTATTTATTTTTTTTTTAGGTCACTTAACTTTGACCCCCCACCCCTTATTTTTGGGGCACAAAATATCGGTGGGGTTATGTATAAATTCGAAACTAATTACAATATAGATCAAAAGACCGAAGTTGTGAATAGAAGAAAACAAATTATTCATTAAGGTTTATTAGGTAAAATTCAAGTTTAGCGCCGGAAAAATATTTTTATATAAAGTTTTACCGAGTTTCAAAAAAATACTGATAAACAAAATAAACATTAAAACTTTATAGCACTTACGTGCTGTAAAGTCTTAAAAGTCAAAATTCACGTATAGTGTTAAATAAGTTCATTAAAAAAAACCTATTACAACACACAAATTTCTCGTATAGTATTGATAAGTTCACTAAAATTTAAGTTGACATGACAAACTAAAATATATATAAAGTCAATTAAAGGATTCAACATATTTTAAAAGATCATAATTTAAACTTTTTTAAAGCATATTTTTCCGACGCTAAACTTGAGCTTTACCTTTTTAGTAAAAAGGTAAAAAGTAAAAAGTTTTTACTTTTAATAAAGTAGAACTGTCAAAAGTGACGTCCTGTAAATCTTTAATTTCAAATGATAAAAAAGTAAATAAAATGTTTGCAAATTGTACATCATATTAAAAGAAATAAAAATATTATTTGGCCTAATAAATTTGAGTGAACTTTTTAACACTGTATGTACATTTTATGCACTGTAATAACTTATTACAGTCCATTCCATTTTAGGCATACCCAATTTGTCGTCTGCTTTTCATTTTAAAAACTAATTAAAATTACGTAAAACTTGCAAATCATACTCAAAATCCCATGACCCAGAAAAATAGAACCCACAACTTTTGTAATAAAACTGTTAATTTTAACTAGGGGGTGGAGTAGTGTTTAGGGTTAGGTATTTTAGGGTTAGTTTAATGGGAAAATAAATAATTTGGGTTCTGTTTTTTTTTTTAATTGAATCAATTATTTATACCCAAGTTTTGATATTTATTTTTTATTCCCATAATTTAAAAATTATTGCTGATAAGTTTTATATTTATTTTAAATTTTTATGTATATTTTTCTTTGTAAAATTTGGAAATTTTAATGTTTTTAGTGAACTTACATACGTGAATAATAATAATAATAATAATAATAATATGCGCTGTAATAAGTTATGTTTTTGTTTCATAAATAACATTATTCACGTACAGAGTTAATAAGTTACATTTAAGTTTAATGGGCTGAATTCAAATTTAGGTCGGAAAATTAACACAAAGTTTTTTGGTGGTACCCAATGATAGTTTAACTACAGTCTATGAATTAACATTTTGCGAATTGGGTTACGGTAGCTATATCCAAAAAATCGTCTTCTGCGAGTTTTAAAAACAAATTAAAAATAATTAAATCTATTATTTAAGGTCAAACTTTATCTGAATCGATAAGTAGTAACATAATGACCAGCATTAAAAAAAGAAAAATATCATTACATTAGCAATTTATTTTGAATATATTTAAAACTATTTGTTTTGGTCAATTTTGTTCGCCGACGCCATTTTTAGTTCTTTTTAAGTGGTTTTATTGGCTTGTTTACAATTTTAATGTAACATTCGCGATTGCAAAAAAAAAAAAAAAAATTACTAAAAATTACCGGTAATTATCCAATTTTAATGAAATTTTCAGTATTGATTTATCAATTAATGAATTTTATAATGCATCAGTTATTTTATTTCAAAACTTTAATTTAGTATTTTTGCTATGAAAAATTAATATATAAAATTCATTTAAAATATGAAAAGCCTGATAAGTTTAAAATGTTATATTTTTAGTTTCTAGAAATAAATATCTATTTAATGTAAACCTTATTTTATTACATCAAAGTATACTTTTTGAAGAAAAACTCGATTTTTTTTTTTTTTTTTTTTTTTAAGCAGAAAAAATATCAATGTATAATTTTTTTTCTTTTATAAGATAATTAATAGCCAATTAAATAATTATCGAAATGAGTAAAAAAATCTCCAAAAATTAATTATTTATTTTTTTACATTTTATTTTTCGTTTTTTCGGTACTTATTTTCTCATAGAAAAGCCACCGTAAAATTTTTGTTTGTTTCTATTCATAACTTCCGTCTTTTATCTCTTTATCTATACTGTAATTAGAAAACTATAAGACCAACTCAAAAAATGTTACGTCCCCAACATAAGTGACCTAAAAAAAATGAAATGCATAATAAAGATCATTCATTGATAAATAAACACTGAAAATTTCATTAAAATCCAATAATTCCCTGATTTTTGGTAAATTATTTTCGGGGTGGGGGCTAAAGTCATTTTGTCAAAAACGGATTTTACGTCAAATTGTTAATATTTGAATTCCCACTCTTCATTGTAAACAAAAGACCTTTCTTGTGAAAAAAAGGTTTTTATTTATTTTTCAAGATAACGGTAATTTTTTTCTCATCAGAAAATTTGACTGTTTTTCTTTGTAACAACTTTTTATGTTCATAACTTTTTTTTTTTTTTTTTTTTTTTAGAGGGAGATTTTAAAAAAAAAATGTTCAAATATATTTTGGATTGTTGGTTCAAGATGGCCTAAACTGATCACATGACATGTTTTTGGACGTCCCTAGTGAACTTAAGTTTCCAAATTTATTATGCCAAAGAAAAATATTTCAAAAAAAAAAAAAAAAAAAAAAAGGTAAAATTCAAGTTTAGCATCAGAAAAAATATTTTAAAATAAGTTTTACAGACTTTCAGAAAAATATATTTTCAACGCTGAACTTGAACTTTACCAAATTCTCTATATAATGGAGATTCGGTGTTTGAACTGAAACCATCTCTGCTTACATCACAATACCCTCAGGAATTAAGCTTATTAATGAGTATTTAGATCACTAATACATGAAATAAAGAACAACCATATATTATATATAATCAGAAATTAAGTATTCAACATTTTATGGTCCACAGTGTTTTTTAAAACAAGTTTTAATAAATACATTGCCGGTATTATTGATTGTATATGCATTGTTTGGAATTGGTTTATAGCAAAAATTATTTTAATCTAACAAAAAATTTTTTTTTGAGGCTATTTAAACCACCAGCAAATGTTCCAGGCTTGAACAGAGGTCTTTCATCAGATTTTTGGTGGTTGAGAAGTGCAAACCATGTGAAATTTACAGAATAATGAATGGAAAAACCTGTTTTAGTCAAATATTTACAAATGGGCTAAACATGGGTTTACCACCAGGAGGTCACGTAAAAAAAAGTCAATGGAGTGAAAACGCACTGACTCTGTGGTGTAAAAAGTCCTGTGTGCAGCAGAATGCTGACCGTCCTTTGGGATTGGGTTGGGGTGGGGGGATTTAGGTACCTGACCTGCATGCCAAAAAGGGGGGTGTTCCTTAAGGAAAAAATTGTGATATTGTAAAAAGTACCTATTACTCAAATATAACATTTATCATCTAGATGCAGATATGATATGAATAATTCATTTTTATGTCTTGATTTTTTTTCCGCTTTGAATTTAAGGTGAACAGTGATAAATATTAGCAACACTGATACATCATTATCAAAAAAAAGATATGGATACCATTATGTTTAATGAGTTTATAATGCTAATATAAAAATATGCCTATGAATTAAATTTGAGTGATATATATTAGAATTAAATCTACATTTATATTTTTTTTTATACATTAATGTACTAAAATTATACATCATGAAGGTTACAATATGTCAAATTACAACAAATTTCTTCTATATTCATAAAATTATGCATTGAAACTGAAAACAAAATTATCATGATATTTACTATTAATATTTACATTAAAAATCAAAAATTGAAATAAAATAAATTACGTTAAAAAAAAAAATGTTAAAAGATACGTTAGAAAAATCCTTTTTACAGAGCTTCGAAAAATGTTATACCCCTGTGAAGAAAACACTGTATTCTTGATAATGAATTAAAATAATTTGACAAACTATTTCAATTTTTTTAAATGCATCTCACAATGTCATTGTTTCTATTAACTTTAACTTTTAACTTAACTAATCAAGTCATTTTATAATATAATAATGAAATTTGTGTGCAGTGCTCAGGTGCACCACAACTTATCAAAGTCTCATGTCTAGTATATAGAATAATGTATTAGTGTTAGGAACATGAATAGCATACAGTAATAATATACATGTGTGTGTGTGTGGAAGGGGGTATCAGGTATAGTGTTGGTGAATTATAGGAAGCATGGAGGCTTTGAAAGATACAGTGTTTCGGTAGCCTAAAACGGATGCAGGCAGTTTATTCCATGCCTCGGCAACTCTGAGTGTGAAAAAATGTTTCCGAAAGTCATGTTAGCTATGTTGTTTTCTGACTCAGTAGGCATGCCCACATGTGTTAGAAACATGGAGATCAAAAAAGGGGCTCAAGGTTGCTGTGGTTAAAATGATTAATGGTCTTCTGAGTGTTTACTAGGTCAGTTGCCAGATGCCGGAGTTTCAACGAATTCATTCCCAGGACAGCATGCTTGTTCAGTAGTACTTGAATTTTGACCCCTCCCCCTGTTGGGACATAAAAAGACCCATCACTATTGATTTAGTTGAAAAAGGTGAAACTGTAAACAATTCTTCCTATTGCCAATTCCTTCGGCAGAATTCCCAAATCAGCAAAAATTAATGACCCTTGTATGTGCAAACAAATGATTATTAATGTATAAAGTTAATATTAGATATGAATGCTTAAAATTATTTAACTTGTATGCAAATTATTTCTTCTCTCATAATGTTGTTTGAGTGTCAGTGCCACATTTTTTTTCAACTTTACTCCTAGAGGCTGTAGCCCAACATATACCATTTTGGAATCAGGCTATCTCTGTGAGCAAATTAAAAACATTTCAGGCCAAATCCAGACCAACAATACTGAAATTTTGGATTCCCAAGTTTTAATTACTGCAATTTTTTTTGTGTTTCTTTTTCTTTCTTTTTTTTCTTCCAAGTGATATATTTTTTTTTTTTTTTTTTTTTTTTTTTTGTACAAGCTATTTCTACTGACCCCAAATAGGAAAACCAAAAATGTTTATCTTTTCGCTTTACAATAAGTTCCAAATAGACAAATTATGTCATTGCTTTGATGAAAACTTAATTGTTTAAAAAAAATATTGTTCAAGTTTAATAAAAAATTTGATATGCATATTAAAATGTCATTGTTGAGCTGAATGCCCAATGAAAATCCCTCTGCAGGAACTAGCTTAATTGCCACTCTATTGTGTAGCATTTTAAGCTAATTAATAATTTTTTGAAGCTACCTTATCAACCCCCTCCCAAAGGTTCTGACCGTCCTGCCAGTGGGGCGTTGACTGCACCTCTGCAAAGGGGTAAGACTCTCCCAATGGAACTAAGCTGATTACTTTTTTCTGTGCCTCCTAAAATAAAAGCCAAATTCTTGAAGATACAAGTATTATACAATTGTTTACAAAGAATTATCAGTAGTACTAGTTACTTAAAAAAACCTTCCTTTTTATAAGGTTTCACCCTAAAAAAGGAAGGAAGCAAGCAATTTCCTGAAAAGACTATTATTACAGATGCAGACTATGCAGATGATCTGGCACTTCTTGCAAATATTCCTGCACAAGCCGAATCACTGCTACATTGTGTTTTAAACAAGTTAGAGGCATCTCCCCACTTGCAATAGTAAGCCTCAAATAAGGTTTTAAAAAAAGATTGAGTTTAAAAAGAAAATGAATTTTCAAGACCCATCCAGAATGAATAAAAGAAAAATTTCTTCAGCATAAAATAACCTAACAAGGGTTGAGATGCCATAAAATCCAACCAATCATCCTATTTTCTTAGGTTTTCTTTGTATTTTTTATTTATTGTTTTATATTCTTTGGTCACTGTTAGATTAAGCTAATGTCCAATTCATTCACACAAGTGAAAATGCCACATGGGAGACATTACAATTCCAAAATTGACCTACCCTAATGCCATATCTAAAATTTGATCTTTTTTTTTTTACCTTTTTGTTCAGGAAAGATGTAATGATACCTTGCAATATTCAGTGTGGTGAACTCTTCAACAAAGGTCTTGTCGCAACAGTAAGTCTTGTTTTTTTTTTTTTTTTTTTTTTTTTTCTTTTTAAAAATGTCATTGTTACAGCTTAATTATTTGGTAAAAGGCAACATATCAGTGGTGCTGGGTTGTTTTCTGTTTTAAATATTGAAATTGCTAAATTTCAATATTCAAAACAGAAAATGTCATTTTTAAAAATTTTTCTTTTTCTTTTTCTTTTTTCTTTTTCTTTTTCTTTTTCTTTTTTTTTCTTTTTCTTTTTTCTTTTTTCTTTTTTTCTTTTTTTCTTTTCTTCTTTTCTTTCTTTTTCTCTTCTTTTTCTTTCTTTTTTTTTTCTTTTCTTTTTCTTTTTTTTTTTTTTCTTTTTCTTTTTCTTTTTCTTTTTCTTTTTCTTTTTCTTTTTTTTTTCTTTTTTTTTCTTTTTTTCTTTTTTCTTTTTTCTTTTCTTTTTTCTTTTTTTCTTTCTTTTTTTTCTAATGATCCATAGAGATGAATGCTATATCAAGTCAATGTATTTTCTGAAGTTTTTAGATAAGGCTTAATAATTTATATTATTTGGGCTTTTTCAAACTGTTTTCATCTTTGTTTATATACTCATCTCAGTTGTTTGTCAAACTCAGAACCTTCACTTCAAACCAAACCCTTTATTCAATCCACCAGGGTAGATTTTTGCATTTCATTAACCATGACTGGGTACAATTGTTAAGCTATGTTAAAGGTTGCATCTTCAATCCTGACCAAGGGCAATAATAACATAGAACGATTAACATAACAGTCTACCCTGGTGGATTGAATAAAGGGTTTGGTTTGAAGTTCTTTGAAGGTTCCTGATTTTAACAAGAAACACCTTAAGAAGGTCGGAGGGCACACTGCTCGAAACATTGTGTATATAACAATAAAGATGAGGACAAGTCTGAAAATCTAAATAATATAAGTCGGTGTAATTTAAAAAAAAAATTTTTTATTTAAATTTAAAAATTTAAAAATTTAAATTTTAAATTAAAAATTTAAAAAAATTTAAAAAAATTTTTAATTTAAAAAAAAATTTCTCAAAAAAAAGCACTTAGTCAGGATTTAACTTATTACTAATTTGAAAACCATTATTCCATAACAAAATACTTGGGGTTTGAATTCAGTTTTCCTCCTAGACCGGTTGCCATACCAAGTTTGAAGAGCCCAGTCTACCCTACTATTTACCCATAGCCGGGGGAAGAATAGTTGGATTTATACATCTCCCAGGGGTATTAACACTATGTGAAATGCAAACAACTTCATCCAGGATTTGAACTCGGGTCGCACATTCCATTTCTTACATTGATAACTGTGTTGCAAAATAGTCCGAAACTAATACTCTAATGGACAACATTTCTATAGGGAAAGTTATGGAAGACCAGAAATAATTGTTCATTGGTCAAATCACAATCTGACCACATTTATAAAGGACAAAACCCAAAGAGGGCATCGCAAGAAGTGCTGATAAGCAATTACATTGAATGCAGGCTGAGAAATTATCAATCTCTGCCGGATCACATTAACGAGTTGAAAAGACCTGAAAGCCCAAATGAACTAAATGTTACATACCCCTGTCTCATTGGGTACATAACAAGAGTTCTTATGTGATACAGACAGTCAGATACAGATAGTCGTTTACTTACTTGGTTGTTCTTCATCTAGTCGCCATGTTCGATCTTTACTTCTTCTCTTTCTATTCCATCCATAATGTGATCGCCTAGTCTGGTTTCTCTTTTCTTTGTGTCTTTGTTGGTCTTCTAACTAAGGGCATGCATAATTAATTAACAAGGCTTATTGCTTTGATCAAAGATTTTATTTGCCTCTTTACTAACCCATCGCAAGGAGTGAGTCCAGCCAAAGTAGTCTGTCCCACTTGAAGTATGGCTATAAACTGATTACTTAACTAGTTCTCATGTGACTCGTGATATTCTTGCCTCTGAGGTCAGTTGAGGCCAGTAACTGTCACTGGTATTTTTCGATTCCCTCCGAGCTCTCGGTACAGGGCTTGTTAAAAGCCCTATGCCACCATACAATTATGCAACATAAAGAACATCACTGATGATGCATTCAACTGCATCTTAGAGATGAATTTTGCAGAATAGACTTGTTAGATATGAATTGTTTTGTAATTTATAGTTTACTTATTTTCCATTGTATAATCAAGATATGATACTCACCTTTGCAAGAAGAATGTCTGCTACTAAGAGTGTACACTTAAAACAACAGCTATAGAAATAATCCAAATGATTTATGGAACAATGGAATTTAATCTCAAAACTTTAAATAGCAACAAACTTTTCAGCATCCCTATTATTTATAAGAATTAAAAATGAAACCTAAATAATTAATTGGGAGTTTTGTGTTGATAATATTGAAAAATCGGACCTAATGACCTTTAGGCACCCCTTCCACGATCTCGACTCACAAGGACACTTTTCTCATTTACACCATCAAAATCTGGTTGTTTGTTAGGGGTTAGTTTTATAATTAAAAAAAAACCTCTAAAAATCGTCTGTTAACAATTAAATGGATTTTGTCGGTGTAAATGGAAAATATATCCCCATGAATTGAGATTGCAAAAGGGGTGCCTAAAAGTCATATGGTCCGAAAAATCTAACCCTATATATAAAGGACAAAACTCAAAGCCATTTGTTAGCTGAGAGTGATGCAGAAAGTGCTGACAAACATCTATGTTGGATGCAGGCTAAGACATTGTAGCGTTAGTTTCGTATTTGCCTGGTGTAGTTGTCTGCCTGAATTAGTTTGCTGGTGCCCGCTAGGGGGCTATAGTATTTAAGCGCCGGGTTCAAACACTTTCGGTCTCTTTTCCTGTCCAGTAACTACGAGCCACATGAAGTAGACACGGTCTACTCCTTCTCGTTGGGGCCTGTGGCCCCACTTACATTACTGTAAGTTCTTCACACAGCATGGACTATCCCTAGTCTCATGTTTGTACCTTTATATGTTATCTTGTACCATTCATGAATGTGTCTTCATCTTTATTTATGTACTCTTTGTTTATGTACCCTTTTTACCTATGTACTTTGTATCTCGCATATCCATGTGCTGTATATATTAAATGTTTTGTCCGTTAACCTTCGTTGGAGTTTTGTATATTCAAAGTATATATAACTTTGAACCATTCTTGGCTGGGTCACTTTAACGAGGGCGCATAGTGTTGAAAAGACCCCAAAACCCCAATGAACTAAAAAACATGATGATGCATCCAACTGCATCTTAGAGATATATATTGGAAAACATGGTTTTATGTATTTGTCATTTTTTTTATTTTTTTATTTGACACTCTAATTTTTTTTCTCTTCCTATTTTCTAACAGGTCATGTGGTTCAGCAGTGGTGGCACCAAATCTGTGGTCCATACAGATGGTGTGGATAATGTCAATTGCGTCTATCGAGGAGACAAGGAACTTTTCTTTGTGGATCCAAAATACAAGGATAAAGTAAGAATCCATTCCACTCTTTTAAAATCATGATTGATTCTGTTAGGGATTAGGGAATTATGATGGATCCCGATCCATTATAGATCCGAAATGGCAGTGTTTAAACCTTATCCTCCCTCCAACTATGAAAAAAAATTTGTAAATTTAAAACTAAGGAAAAGACAAATAGTATGTGTATTTATTTGAACCCCTCCACATGATCAGGATGTGACTCAAGGTCAGTTTTTTAAAGCAGGGTTTAACATGTTTGAATTCAGTTTTCCTTCTTTTTGACCATTTCCAATACCAAGGTTGAAAGAGCCAAGTCTGCCCTGCTATTTACTCATAACTGGAGGGGAATAGTTGAATTTGTACTTTTCTCAAGGATACATGTGTATTTCCTATGATGATTTACTATTACACAATGAGCTCTTCCATGACAACATGCAAGCTGGTATAAAATTAAAGAAAGAAAAAAAAACTTTTCTTATGGCAGATGGGTTGGGTAAATATGTGCATGTGTACCAGAAAGTCAGATATTTTTCAATATAATATTTATATTGTAATTGGAAGCATCCTTCCATAATCATATGTAATTACCCAACCTCTCAACTTAAATAGGATGTGGCACAAGTTCAATTTTTTAGGCAGTTTAAGTTTACCATCTCTTAGACTGGTTGCCTAACCAAGGTTAAAATCGCCCTACTAACTCAGTTGATAGAGCGTTTGGCTAGAGACTCCAAATTTTCTAGTTTGAAACAGGCCCTCACCAACTATGAGTAGCACAGGGATCTATGCAGTAAATTCAAGAGCTGATGCAAAAAAAAAAAAACAATCTCCATGGTCTCGGCCTACTGAAAAGGGGATAGACTCCCTCACAGATTAGCTGATACTGACTTTAGGCCACCCCAACGACAATTCACCCATAGTGAGAGGTAAAATGATTGAATTCATACCTTTCCTATATATATATATATATATATATATATATATATATAACAAAAAGTGATAAAACAAACGGGAACATTTCTTTAATGTTTATTTTTCTCAATTAGTTTCGACCTTAGGTCAAACTCAAACCTGCGATACAAACATATATTAACACATGTGCACACACACTTACACAAATGCACTCTTGTTAAGATACACATACTAACATGCTCACACATACAGGGTCTTAGCACTGTGAAATGCAAACAGCCTCATCCAGAATCATATAAATTCAATATTTTTAATTTTCAAATCTGACAAATTGACTGAATAGACGAAGGCTAAACATAAAAAAAATTAGATGCAAAAAAAAAAAAAAAAAAAAATTCTTTTTTTTTTTTTTTTTTTTTTTTTGATGGGACCCAGGTAGTTTAGTTGTGCCATATTTTCATAAAACAAAATCAATTATATTTGGTTCTTTTTTTTTTTTCTCTTTTTCTTTCCAGATTTCTTTGAAAGAAAATGGTGCTTATTCTGATATTGATGTCGACAGGTAAGACAAACTGTTAATGACTGCTGTGACTCTCTCACTCTCTCTCACACTCTCTCTCTCACGTCAAGCCCTAGCACCTATATGAATGTCCCAACTGTATTGCACTTATGGTAAACCTTCCTATCATATATGTACTTGAAGGCAGTGACTGAGGGTCTTTCTGTCCTAGGTATGACACTAAACTATCCAATTCTGGGGAGTGTGGAGTACTCCTTCATTGCTATTACACCCAATATGGTCATGTCAAGCCCTAGCATCTATATGATTGTCCCAACCATATTGCCCTTATGGTTAGCCCCTTTTATCATATATGTGTTAGAAGGCAGTGGCTAAGGTTCTTAATGTTCTGGGTATGATGTTAAAATCTATCTGATGGTGAAGTTCCAATTCTGGAGCTCTGGGGAATGTGAAGTATCCCTTCATCACCATTTCTCCCAGGTCCACCCTGACCCAGAATGGTAGTACATGTTAGGGTCCTATCTATGAGTTTAAAAAAAGGGGTTTAAAGAAAATTGAGTTTAAAAAAAAGGTACCCATCAAGAATGAATAAAACTAAAATGGCTTCAGTATAAAATGACCCAATGGGTTTGACATGCCATAAAACCAACCCAACCAACCAACCAACCAAATTTTTTACAAGGATGGCTTTGGCATTAAATAATCGTAAAATAAACAGTAAAGTAAGCATAAAATACAAATATTTAATACTAACTTAATAACTTACCAAGAAAGCACATTTCCTAATGTGATGGGTGAAGCTGATAACTTTTGATAAGTTCATAAATATTGGGTTTAAACTTTTGAAAATATATCATCATGAGCCTGTTCTTCAGGATTCTTGTGGAATTAATTTCTTCTAATTTACTAAGAAGGCTTAGTAGTTTCCATAGACCCATTGTAGACTCCCAAATACTTAAAGACCCTCCTGAGTTGTTGTATAGACCCCAGGGGGTTTATGTAGACCACTTTGAGAAACCCTGTGCTAGTCCAACTTATTAACCACCCAACGTGCCCCAATCAAGTAAATAATTCTTAAGTCTATCAACATTTTTAACCTTTCATATTTGCAGTAAAAATATTTGTGATGATTTTCATCTATATACATGTTTTTTTTTTTTTTTTTTTTTTGTTTTTTTTTCCCCTTTCATTTGTCAGCATGGATTACACAAAATATCCAGAATTGGCTGACATTGAATATCATCATGTGAATATCACGGCTGGAGATTGTCTCTACATTCCTTATCTTTGGTAACATATTAATATCTTGATTTTCTTTCTAATTATATATATATATATATATATATATATATATATATATATATAATTATATAATATATATATATATACGTTTGTATATGATTAATGCATGAATCACACACACATATATATAAAATGGGGACTTACCGGTGAAATTGGCCTCAATGGTTAGTTGGTACAAGTTTCACAATAAGACAGCGATATAACATATAAAGTGCACAATACATAAGTAGTTAATTTATTATAATGGTATACACAGGAATAACCTACTCGAGTTTCACCATAAGGATCTTCAGTGATCTTATGGTGAAACTCGAGTAGGTTATTTCTGTGTATACCATTTGCTATATATATATAGTGAAGGATTTGAATAAATCCAACAGAATGTGGTTCTGAATATAACAACACACAGTTGAATTCAGTTAATATTTCACCTCATTGTATGAAGCTTTTTCGAAACTTTATTGACATAAGTGCTTGTACATTTTGCCTTTATAGTGAAAAGGTAAATGGGTCAGGATGGAGGAGGTATGTAGGGCATGGTGCTATATATTACACTTTATGTATGTGTGTGTATATATATAATAATGAAATTTATTGTGTACTGTGCTCAGGTGTACCACAACTCATCAAAGTCTCATGTAATGAACACGAACAGTTTACAGTAGTAATATGCATGCATGTATGTGTGTGTGGAGAGGGGCATCAGGTATAGTGTCGGCAGACCACAGGAAGTATGGAGGCCCTGAAAGATTCAGTGTTTCGGCAGCCCACAACAGACGCGGGCAGCTTATTCCATTCCATATACTAGCATGGCCGGACTAAAAGGATTTTATTACTGTTTTTTTTATAAAACCTGAATTCTTCCAAGTTGTCATGCCAGTGCTATTGTATGGCTGCAACACTTGGACATTAACAAAACACTTAGAGAAAAGCAAAAGGGAATTATACAAGGATGCTACATGCGGTTTGGACCATATGACCTTTAGGCACCCCTTTTTTATCTCGTTTAAGAAAGGACATGTTTTTCATTTACACCGTCAATATCCAGTTGTTTTAACAGACGATTTTTTTTTATTTTATTTTATTCTGAATTATAAAACTAAACCCTAACCATTAACAAACAACCGGATATTGACGGTGCAAATGAAAAACGTCCTTTCTTAATCGAGATCAAAAAGGGGTGCCTAAAGGTAATATGGTCCGAATGAATTCATTTCAAAACTTAGTCAGCATTAAATGACCCATCGAGGTTGATATGCCGTAAAACAAACCAAACCTAGAGGACTTACCAAGAGCGATGCCCAGTAGGGATAGATGGTGAGAAAGAGTCAGGGGAATCTGTGCTGTCAGCATGCCTTGATGATGATATGTCGCTCTCCTGTTTGGAGTTATAAAACATCTGTTACTTGACCTAAACTGATGGCTGATATTTGCTCTTGTCTATGAATTTCAATCCGCTGAACATATGATTTAAAAAATTTTTTTTTTTTATTAACTAATCAATACTGACCCTGATCTCCTTTCACTGGTTTACTTGTAGAGCATCCCTAAATGTCACACACGATTGCTTGATTGCTGTATATCTTTTTACTTATTTTTCCAATGTTGCTCACCTAGTGGTAATTTTAGTGAAAGGAGTTGGGCAGAAATGGACATGACCAGTAATCTAAACCTAATGAATTTATGACCTTTTGAGGTATCAGATTCCAAATGATTTTTTTTTTCTTTTCTTAATTTTCTTAATATTTTTGTTTTTGTTTTTTTTTTTTTTTTTTATTTTTTGTATTTTGTTTTTTTTTTATTTTTTTTATTTGGGGGGGGGGGGGGGTCTGGGATGGAGTTAGTATTTTATTACAGCAAATAAGGTGTGTAATATATATATATATATATATATATATATATATATATATGATAGGGTAGCGTAGACATAAAGTCAATGGCACTTGGCATATCTATATATTTTGTAGATAATGAGTGTTATATTGCCTCCACAGGCAACATCTGGTTACTGACAGTTTCTTGCCTATGCTATCTTCATACCATATATATATATATATGCCATGTACAAAAATGACCAAGGGAGATTTAAAAAAAATTTTATTTTTAAACAATTAACAAAAATCAGTGAATTGTCCAATTTTAATGAAATTTTCACCAAATTATTATTCAACGACTTAATTTTATAATGGATAGCTTATTTTATTTAAAAAAAATATAAAAAATTATTTTTTTATCAATTCAGAATGGTTATTTGAAAAAAATTTCAGGTCTCTATTTTTACATTTCTTGAAAGATCAAATCTTGAAAATATATAAGAATAAAAAATTAAAAAAAAAATATGAATTCAGTACCCGAAAAAAGTGATTTGAAAATTAGAGTTATTTTTTTTTAAAACTCAAAAAAAAAAAAAAAAAATTTATGTAGCATATTTTTATTTTTAAATTTTTAATTTTTTAAACTATTTTTCTTTGAATTGGTGCAAAGAAAAAGTATTTTTTCTGATTTCAGTTGGACTATTTTTATTCACGTAAAAATTTTTTAGTGAATTTTAAATGTCTTCATATATTTAAAAAAATTATCTTTTTTCGTCTACAGAAGACCAATAAGGACATAAATTATTCCACTTCTCTTTTTTTTTTTTTTTTTTTTTTTTTTTTTTTTTTTCTTTTTCAAAATATAGTGAATTTTTTCTGGTTTGATCAACGGGTTAGCTCAGTCAGTAGAGCATTCGGCTAGAAACCACAAGGTTCCTAGTTCAATACCGCCCCTCGCCAACTCAAGCATATAAGTAGCACAGAGATCTGTGTGGTAAAGTAAGGAGCTGATGGTAGGTGTGGCGCTCCACCTCAGACGCTAAAATAATATCCTTGGTCTAGCGCTAGTAAAAAGGGATAGACTCCCTCGCTGTCTGACTGATACTGACATTAGGCCGCCCTGACGATTTTACTTACTTTATTCAGTATGCATATCCTTGTGTTATTTTTTCTTACATGTTTTAGGTACTCTGTGTAACTTTTTAATAGGTGTAGGCTAGGTATATCCCAAAAAATCATTTGCTACGTCTTTAAAAACCAATTAAAATTAATTAAATCTATTATTTAAGGTTAAACTTTTGTCTAAATCGATAAGTAGTAACATAATGACCATCATTAAAAAAAGAAAAATATCATTACATATGCAGTTTATTTTTAATAGATTTAAAACGATTTGTTTTGATCAATTTTGACGCGATCCGCCATTTTTGTCTATTTTTCAATGTTTTTAGGCGTCTGTTTACAATTTTAATGTAACATTCGCGATTGCAAAAAAAATTACCAAAAATCAGGTAATTATCCGATTTTAATGAAATTTTCAGTATTGATTCATCAATTAATGAATTTTATAATGCATTAGTTATTTTATTTCAAAACTTTAATTTAGTATTTTTGCTATGAAAAATCAACATAAAATTCATTTAAAATATGAAAAGCCTGATGTTAAGTTTAAAATGTTATAATTTTAGATTCTAAAAATAAATATCTATTTAATGCAAACCTTATTTCATTACATCAAAGTATACTTTTTGAAGAAAAACTATTGAAAACGTACCCCCTCCCTTTTAAGCAGAAAAAATATCGATGTATAATTTTTTCTTTTATAAGATAAGAGCCAATTAAATAATTATCAAAATGAGTAAAAAAAAATCTCCAAAAAATTATCTATTTTTTTACATTTTATTTTTTGATTTTCAGTACTTTATTTTCTCATAGAAAAACCACCGTAAAAATTTTTTTTTTTTTGTTTCTATTCATAACTTCGGTCTTTTATCTCTTTATTTATACTGTAATTAGAAAATTATAAGACCAACTTGAAAAAAATGTTACGCCTCCAACATAAGGGGGGTGGGGTCAAAATTAAGTGACCTGAAAAAAATGAAAGTTTTAAAATGAAATAAATATTCCATTATAAAGATCATTCTTTGATAAATAAACACTGAAAATTTCATTAAAATCCGATAATTCCCTGATTTTTGGTAAATTATTTTCTCTGTGTGTGTGGGGGGGGGGGGGCTAAAGTCATTTTGTCAAAAACGCAGTTTAGCCTCATTTTGGGTATACCTAGTGTAGGCTTTCATAAGTTTTCTTAAATTTTCTTAAATTAATAATAGCCTATGAATCTTGTAAAAACATAGGAATTATGTCCCCTATTATACAACGTCTATCTGTCTGTCTCTCTCTGTCTGTCTGTCTCTCTGTCTGTCACAAAAACTAAATTAATCTTCAAGTCACATTCTATATGATTTTATTTTTATATAAACCTCAATTATTAATAAAATTGATGTATATTATTAATAGTTGACCATATCTACATACTAATAACATGTATTTATATACACAACAAAATAACAGTTTACAGTGTGAACAGGAAGGCTAATTTGTATATTGATTTTAATAAATATGTGCTTAGTATTATAGACTTCTAATTGTTTGGCTTTTTTATTGAATATGAGCAAAAATCTCGGATAAATCTTAAAAGAAATCCATTAACAAGAAAAAATAACTGTCATTTTATTCTCTACTTCCTATTTTAACAAAATAATTAGGAAAATTTAGCAATGAAAGATTAGATTAATGGAAGAGAAAGTTTGTTATTCTATTTTTTTTTTTTTATTATAACTCTGTTTCAAATCTTTTTATCTGAATTCTATTTAGTTTCATTAGCCTTTTTAATATAATATTTTATTACATTAAAACTTAAATACTTGCACACGGAGGGTGCATATATTTTCTAGTAATATATATATAAAAACTGCCTTGATAATGATTTAGAAGACAACTGAAAGTAGTTAGTTTGCAAATGAAAACTCTTTCAAACAATTCATTAATTTCTGTTGAGTTATTTCAATATATAAGGTGTGTGCTAGATCCTAGCCCATACTTATACTCATAGATCATGTGATCTTTTCCTTGGCCAATCACTGGCAGTACTCTGAGGCTGATACAATACTTAACCCACCCTACTGGTCATAATTACTGCAGTGTTCTTTGATGACGGACAAGATTAAATCACTGGACCTTTACCAATATGCAGGATAGGACTTATACGATTACCAAAGGATTCCATAAAACCAGACTTTCTTTAAGCCTATTTCAACTGGCCAAGGATGGCCCTTAAAAACTTTACTTTATTGGTGATAATATTAAAAGAATTGTTACAAAAAATTTTTACAAAGAAAAAAGAAAAAAAACCCTCAAACAGTAAAGATTCGATTTCTTTTTTAACAATTTGTTTCTATAAATATATATATATATGAATAGATAAGCTGTTTAATGAAATTTGTGTTTGGAAAATGATCTTATGGAACAATGTAATTATTTTTCAACTTTAAAGTGAATTTTTTTTTTTTTTTTTCAGTTTAATCTTTTAGTGTAACAAAGCCAACCAGAAGTTTCTTACATTGTCATTTATCAAATACTTATTGCTGCTAAATAGTAAAATATTAATCATTTTCAAGGGAGATAATTCTTATTTTATTTATTAGAGTTACTTCCCTTATATATATAAATTTTGTTTTAAGGTTTGTAGAAAGGTAAATGTCAATCTTTGAAAGCTGAATAAAATTTAAAAATGTTAAATCTCCGACTTCATTAAGTAGAATCCACAAGCTTTTGAATAAGTGTTATTTTATAATAAAATTAAAAACCATAAATATAATGAGTGGTACTTTTGAATTCCATTTAAAATGGAGATCATATACCACTCGATAAACCTTTGACCATTGGAAAAAGAATCTAATGAGTTGATGAAATTTTTTTTATTTTTTTTAATTTTATTTTTTATTTTTTTTTTTTTATTTTTTTTTTAAGGATTCACCAAGTTCGTTCCTATGGCAGCAACTTGGCTGTAAATATTTGGTGGAATCACGAAGAAGGCTTGAAATTGGATCTGGATAAATGTGAGGAGGAATGTGATCCGCATTTGAATTTATCTCAGGTTCATTTTGAAGTTGATAACGA
>CM042150.1:33954307-34014307 GCA_023376005.1 Doryteuthis pealeii | reverse complement strand
TTTTTGATATTCAGTTGTAAAATCCATAAATTATCAAATATTTTGAGGAAAAACCTTTTAAGTTTTTTTTTTTTTTTTTTTTTTTTTTAAATTTTTATCTATTTATTTGTTTATTTTTGCAGGAAGTTGTTGCTGATAAATTAAGATCACTGAATGCAGGCAAAGGTTATTTGGATTTGATTCGGAGGGTGAGATTTTCACAAATCTTTGTCTTGAACTTTAAGAAATTCACTGTCTCATATACACAATGACCCAAAAGTTTGAACAAGTTGCCTATGTTTGCTCAAATGGTAGTTTTTCCTCACTGATATTACATTTCCTTTATTGCATTAGTATAGTGGGCCCGTAGTATAATATAAGAATAAGATGTGTGGTTCTTATAATATATTAGAATGCTCAGAGTAACCTTCCAACTTAGGTGAATAATTATATATAAAATAATCCAGATAAAGAAGTAAAACGTAACAATACAGACTTTTTACTGCCTACTGGTCTTGAAGAAAGGGATGGCATGACGCTTCTTTACTGATCTCATCACTGAAACTGTACAAGGAAAAACAAATAACATTTAATAAACGGATTTCAAAGAAATAGAAAACCCCCAAAGAAATGTGAGAGCGCTTACTGTGTTGCCTGTCCCCAACCAGTGACATAAACTCTAAAGGCTTGTAAGTGACTTCCCCTTTTCTGGTTAGGGTCATGGACCACAGAAACTAATGGTTGGCACAAAATGGAATTAATAAAACCCATTAAACTATTCTAAATTAATCTCAAAACTAATGGTTGGCACAAAATGGAATTAATAAAACCCATTAAACTAATCTCAAAACTAATGGTTGGCACAAAATGGAATTAATAAAACCCATTAAACTATTCTAAATTGGATACTGGGGTTGCAGTTAATTTTATAAACAAAAATAACTATTATTATTTATATTTTTGAAGCAATTACAATGCGTATATCGTATAAAATTCAATAATTATTGAAAATAATCATGACAAGAAAACTCAGCGAGTAATGCGTGCAACACCGTACAGCTGTTTCAACTTGATTAAGTCTCATCAGCAGTGTATACTTACGATCTCCCTCCGACAGATCGAACCCGAGAACCCCTCTGGGCTACTGGTATGCCGCACATGAAATACGTTGCATGCGTTATTTGCCGAGTTTGCTTGTCATGATTATTTTCAATAATTATTGGATTTTATATGATATACGCATTGTAATTGCCTTCAAAAATATAAATAATAATATACTTAACAATGCTTCAAAAGCAAATTATCAAATACTATTAAAAATAACTATATAAAAATAAGATATAATTTACTGGTCAGTTTAACAACAGTTACAGACTTGGTCTGAGCACATGGACGAATGACATACAATAAAGAGATACACAAAATAGCTACAAAAACAGATAGGACTAAAGTCCTTTTGTTTGAAGTAAGAAAGAGTTCATGAAGAAGTCATTTACTGATAGTTGAAGGGCAAAGCCACACACTTTTAAGGGACAGAGACACCACACGTCTAGCCCATGTTTAGTGGTTGCTAGAGAAAGAGTGAGAATTCCCGGGCTGCTGTTTAAATACACTGCCACTTATTGGTGAAAACCTTTCGGCAAAGGCAGATAACCCGTTTGGACCCAGGCCTACCCTGCGGGGCAGATGATCGCTACAATATAATACCAGTATGTGTAAGGCTATGGTATATTGAGTGTTATATGTTGGTACCCTTCTGGTGCTCATATTTATCTGATTTATTTATGATCTGTACCTATTTTATACAGTCTGATATAATAGCAATATATAATATAAGTTTTGAGAGTGAAAGAATTTGGAGAGAACATGGAGGGTTGGAAATGTCAAACATGTGCTTGGATTCTGCTTTCTAAGGTTGGATATGTCAATCATAGGAAATCTCATCAGGGACAATTCATGCACACTCCAGGAACAATGTGTCTTGTGCAATCTGTAACAGTTTGTAAGTCAGCTTCTGGTTTTAAGAGACATATGGTGGTGTATAAGCATCAAATTTTATCATCTGATACAATGGGAAGGACGTCCATCCTATGTCATATTTGCATCAAACTTTGTGGATCTGCAGCGGGTTTGATGAGTCATTTGAAGGCTCATGAGAGGAAAGGTTCTGGTGGTGGGGTTATAGGATTGTGAGGGATGGCAGTGATCTGTAAAGATTATGCTATTGCTATATAGTATAAAAGGATGAATTTGTAACAGTTTATAAGTTATATAGGCTGTGAATGGATTCCTATTTTTGTTTTATATTTATATCACTTTTTAGAATAAAAGTTTGACTAAACTTGCAAATCTGTCAGAAAATTAGGGTTACCCAGAAAAAACAGAACCCACATTATTTATTTTCTCATTAAACTAACACTAAACCTAACCTCTAACCCTAAACCCCCCTAGTTAAAATTAAGTTTTATTTCAAAATTTGTGGGTTCTGTTTTTTTCTGGGTCACCCTAATTTTCTGTCCGATTTGCAAGTTTAGCCAAAAGTTCTAGTTATAACATAATTTTTCATCTTTTCCACATTCTTATGTGGTATATATAGATACTGCTATGTTATTATGAAAGTATATATTCTAAATATTGTTTTTAAAAAGGTGAAATATTTGTGTTACCAATACATACATCAGTGATATACATGTGTTCTAATACATAGTCATTGTGGCAACCCATTATGCTTAAGGACGGAATCCTGGTGGCTTACATGGGCTAGACATGCATTCAGAGAGGTCCTCTCTGATTAATCGGCTAGTCCTGTCAAGTCCTAGCACCTATATGATTGCTCTGTATTGCCCTTATGGCAAACTCCCAACCCTGTCTATCATATATGCTAGAAAGCTGTGACTGAGGGTCCCATTTATGGGTTAAGTAGGAAAAAATAATTTTTTTAAATTGAGTTAAAAAAAATTTTGAATACCCATCAAGCATGAATAGAACAAAACGTGTTTAGCATAAAACAACCCAACAAGGGTTGACATTCCGTAAAATTCAACAAACCGATGCTTAAAATAATTTGATGACATAAATTAATATATATGACTTTAGGAAGAATTTTTTTCATGCTCAAAGTTGCCAAGGCATGGAATAAACTGCCTGCATCTGTTGTAGGCTGCTGAAACACTACATCTTTCAAAACCTCCATGCTTCTTGTAATCCGCCAACACTATATCTGATACCCCCTCCACACACATGCATGCACACGCACACATGTATATTATTACTGTACATTATTCATGTTTCCTGACACTAATGCATTATTCTATGTACTAGACACTAGACTTTGAGGAGTTATGGTGCACCTGAGTACTGTACACAATAAATTACATTATCATCATTATTTTATTATTATTTCATTGTGTTACATTATTAACTATTTCATTATTATTATTATTATTATTATTATTATTCATTCATTCATACTACTATTATTCATTCATTCATTCATTCATTATTACTACTATTATTCATTCATTCATTCATTCATTCATTATTACTACTATTCATTCATTCATTCATTCATTCATTCATTCATTCATTACTATTATTCATTCATTCATTCATTCATTATTACTACATATTCATCATTCATTCATTATTACTACTATTATTCATTCATTCATTCATTCATATTCATATTATTATTATTACTACTATATTTATTTATTGATTCTTTTTCAGATTTTCAATTTGTTTGATAGTAACAGTGATAAGAAACTTACCAAAGAAGAAGTGTCTATTCTCCCTGAAGAGGTGATTTTTTTTTTTCTTTTCTTTTCTTACCTGCCTTTATCACGTGTACTCACTTTTATGAATTGGTGAAAAGTTTATGGCAAAGGGGGCTGCTGTATTTGTAATAAAACTACTGTAGGGAAACAATTATCTATTGTCCCCCTTGGATTTATGGATATCACATACCTATTGGTCACGTGAGAATTTGGAACCCTTTCTTATTCTATTTCACCCCCGATCTTCAAACGGATAATACCTTATTTCCATCTCTATTTACTGAACAGAAATAAGAATTTGTCTCGAAACCCAGTGATGGACTTTTGTCTCGGTAATGTAAGTCCACATGGCTTTGAACTACCAAAGAGATAGAGATAGAGATGGAGTCCCCATAGTGTAGTGGCGAATCTGCTGAACTGTGACATCATAATAACTTTCAGAATAATATCCTTGGGAATGGTATGAACCCTCCCTCCAGCTATGCATTAAATAGTACCACTACCATTCTTCTACAAGGATTATTTTGGCATTTAATAACTTATGAAGGTTGTTATGCCACAAATTAAAGAGACAAGTTACTTCTCACCATTTTTGTAACCCTTTTTATGCACTACTTGTAGAAGAGAAGATCGTTTTGGTGATGAATTAAGTTACCCAGCACTCTTGTCTCTATGATTACACTATCTTGACACACACACACACACACACATATCTTGAGTTCTCTGGTGATTGTAAAAATGGTTGAGCACTGTAGGATATTAATTGAAATACCTAGCAGCTATACCTCATTTCAAGGAAAGGTTTCAGGAATAAACTCCAAAATCAAATTCAGAGCTGGAGTCCCTAAGGTTGTATGATGCTGAACTTCAGCACTATCGTTGCCAAACTGCATTGTTTTTTGTTTTTTTTTCTTCCAGGTTCTTTTTTTGTTTTATTTATTTTATATTATATATATATATGCACACACACTGCAGTGACAATAAAAAGCCACTAAGTAAATAAGTATACAATCTATTGCAAGATATATGTATATATACACGATTAAAATTGAATCATTTAAAATATACCAACTCGAGTTCTTGCAATAGCGCGAATCTTCGGGGTATTTTTTTTTGTCTGTCATCATTAAAAAAAGAATACCCCGAAGATTTGCTCTATTCCAAGAAATTCAAGTTGTTATATTTTAAACTATCCGTATTTTAAACCATTCGATTTTAATTCTCTATTTAGCTCTTTATATTGAGCACTTTTTAATCAGTTTTAGTGAAAAAATCCTGAAGTAAATAAGATTGTATACTTAGTAGATTTTTATTGTCGCTGTAGTGTGTGTGTATATATATATATATATATATATATATAGATATATATATATATATAATTATTATAAAAATGTGGTTCATGTATGAAATTTTCTAATGATAGAAATATATACGTTAAAATTCAAGACGCAACAAATAGAAATGAATTTAAACGTCACTAGTAGAAATGGATTAAAGTAATTTGTTTTTACTCAATATCATGTACTGTAATGTTTAGAAATTTATAATTAGATACATCTTTTTACCTTAGTTTTCTTTCAAATTTATGCAGAGGTAATTTTTCATAACTGCAACATTTTACATTTAAAATGCTAAACTAAGGGTTAAAGATTAAAGAACTTTCAATAAATACATGTGTGGGGTTATTTTTGTATTTGCCTGGAGAGTTGTCTGCCCATTTAGTTTCGCTGGTTCCCGCTAAGGGCTTCGGGTGTATTTAAGCGGCTGATTTGAACTTCTCACCCTCTTTGCCTGCTGAGCTACGAGACACAATGAGGTAGTCTTATGTCTACCCCTTTCTCGTTGGGGCTTAGGCCCCCCTTACATTACTGTAAGTGATTTATACAGCATGGACTATTCTTAGTCTCATGTCTGTGCTTTTTATCCCTTTTACATGTAACTTTATATTACTTATGTATGTATGTTTATGTACACCTCTATGTATTATGTACCCTGTTAATTCTTGTGCTGTTATATAAAATGTTTTGTCCTTCAACCTTTGTCGGAGTTTGTTTGTGTTCCAACGAGTTATGACTTTGTCATAACTTTGAATCTTACACATGTATCTATTTATCTAGATATTTATTTCATTCACTTATTAACGTTTTTTTTTTTTGTTTTTTTTTGTTTTTTTTGTTTTTGTTTTTTTCTTGGAAGTTACTTTTAATCCATTTCTATTAGTGACATTTAATAATTGACAATTAATTGAAATGTGTTCATTTTTTTTTTTTTTTTCTCTCTATTCAGACTTGGATCCAATGTGAAGAATTAATGAATAATTTGGATTCACTTATTGATGCCATTGAGAACTCTCTTCCCAAAACACGCGAAGAACTGTAAAAAAAAAAAATTCCAAGAATTATTATTCTGTCATAAAATTTTTGAGTCTCAGACTGCCTCATCTTCCATGGATCACTTGCATTGTTTGGTACATTTTGCTCAAGAATTGCAACAAAAAACAATTTTTCATCAAGTTTGTTTATCATAACAACACTTACCTCTTGTGCGAAAAAAAAGGTTAGATTGATTTGCAATTGGACAATTTCTTGGGAATCTCTTCAACATTTAAAAAAAATATTTATTTCTAATTCATTTGTACTATTTCTCTGAATTTTTGAGATGAGACTTAATAATTGGATTATTTGGATTGGAACCAAAGTCTTGTCCTATACAAAGTAACATTTATTTAACCCAGGGATCACCAAACTTTTTTCATGCTGGGCTGGATAATTGAAAAAAAATAGCGAGCACAGGCCACATTCTTATTGTATTCAATAATTGCTAGCCAGAACGAAAGCTCTGAGAAAAAGATGTAAAACAAAATTTATCTTTCCATGTTATGTTCATGGATGAGTGGCGTAAGATTCACAAAAACAAATTCAACCAATATATTTATTTTCAAAACATTATCAAAGAATGCAGCGTTAGCAGAAAGATTTAGTGAGGTTTGTGAAACTGAAGTTTTAAGTACCATCGGCAGGCCTGATAAGATGCCTTTGCAGTCCGGAGTTTGGTGACTCCTGATTTAACAAAATAAAGACAACATATAAATTGAGATATATATATATATATATATATATATATATATATATATAATAAAATTATTTATCAGTGTCTCTAAAATTTTGAAAATAATATCCCCTATGTTCCACACATCTTTGCCAACATTCTGGAAGTTGTTTTATGCTGTTTGCATAGAATTCTACAGGTTTTGAAGCGAACCAGTTTTCCAAATCACTGTTAACTTTGTCAGTGGACTGATACATTTGCCACAAAGTGAGTTTTTCATAGGAGAAAACTGGTAATAGTCTGGCGAGTACGGTGGATGCGGTAATTCCATAAAACTGAAAAAATGTTACTTTTTATCCGACAAGACTTTCATTAAATCCTATATTCGGATTATTTTGACTATTATCCTCATCTTTATTGTTATCTGCACAGCATTTCTGCCAATGTGCTCTCCGGCCTTCTTCAGATATTTATTGTTGGACTCGAGGAACCTTCTTGAACTCGGAAACCTTCTCTTTGCTCGCCAGTTCAATGAGAAATACCTGAAGAAGGCAGGAGGGCAAATCAGCTGAAACGTTGTGTAGATAACAATAAAGATGAGGACAATAGTTTGAATAATCCAAATTATATCAATCATTTGTTTGTTTTTTTTTTTTTTGTTTGTTTTTTGTTTTTTTTCATTGCTTTTGTTTGTTTTTGGGTTGCTGAAAATGGTGATACAATTCTGGAACTTAAAAAAAAAAAAAGATAATGTTAATGTCTTAATAACTTTCTTATTGATATTTCTAATAATTTGGATTATTGATCTCCTTGTTCTTTGTTGCTAACACTGTACAAGATGTTTAAAAAAAACTGATATGTACAGGGTGTTTGTTGGGTTAACTAGGCTTAGTTATTTACTAAGCTTAGCTTAGATGTGGCACAAGGCCAGTAGTATGGTGCGCCCAATGAGAATCGTACTCGCTAACAATGGTCTGCGAATCTGCTTGCTAACCATTACACCACATGATGAGGTGACCAAATTATTTACTAAGCATAGCTTAGATGTGGCACAAGGCCAGAAGAATGGGGCACCCAGTGAGAGACGAACTCACTACCAATGGTCTGCTAATCTTGTTCACTAAACATTACACCATGGGAGTTGCCCAAGGTTATCTAGATGGATGTCAAATTGCCACTTATATTTATGAACTTTCTCAACATCAGCAGCAGAGACTTTTGGTAAAAATTGGCCAATGAGAAATGATACAGATTGCATTTAAGATAGTGAATCAAGACCTATAGATGAGGATTACAATGAGAACTAATACTACACTCTTTTCTACCACAAGGAATATCTAATGAGACTACACTTTTTTTCTACCTCGGATTTCAATGAACATTTCAGACTAGGATTACAAAGATTAACCAATTAAAACCAAACTCAATACCAACTTGGATTTACCAGCAGAAGAACTAATTGCCTAAAATGGTGACCAGAATTTTAAGTGTTTCACAAAAAAAACTGTATCATTTGATGGGTGTTTCACAAAAAAAAAACTGGTATCATTTGATGTGTCCAGGGTGTTTCACAAAAAAAAAAACTGGTATCATTTGATGTGTCCAGGGTGTTTCACAAAAAAAAAACTGGTATCATTTGATGTGTCCAGGGTGTTTCACAAAAAAAAACTGGTATCATTTGATGTGTCCAGGGTGTTTCACAAAAAAAAACTGGTATCATTTTGGACTCTGAATTAATTCATCTTGTTGCTGACGAGCTATGATCTCAAGGACTGACTCACTAATTGGCCAGCTAATGGGGACACAACCATCCAACTCCGACCTTGTACCCCATCCCATGTAATTTGTTTTTAAGAAAATATTAAAATGTATTTACTTGAAATAAGGAGGGAAGAAAAAAGAAAAACACTGGGATGCATGGATATGCATTTGTCCTTTTAGATTTTTATGCATCAGATATGCTTCCTGCATCCCTATCAGCATCTATGAGAATTGATTTGCCATAAAACCAATAAACCTTTTTTAAAAAGTTTTTTAATTTTTTTTTTTTTAACTGAAATTTTTTCTTTGTTTCTTAAATCAAAACTTTAATTGCATAAAACTTTCTCTGGGAACCGAAATTGTCTATCACTTTTTTATAAAGGAAGAATTGTCAATAAAATTGATTTTTATATTGAACAGTTTTCATCATATAAAGACTTCTTATTCATAACTCTTTTATTTACTATGTATATTAAAGTGTCATTCAACCCCTCAAATTTTATCTCCAAAAGAGGATTTCATCATATATCACGCAAGTTCCTTTTTTTGGGGGGGGGGCGTGGGGAGGAGGAAGAGATGCTGTCAACTAGTCTATCTTACCTTTTCAGTGCATAAATCTGAGTTTTTCAACCAGTGTGCCTTGAATCTTCCCTGAGTGTGCCGTGAGTGTTGAGGACGATTGATCATCCTTTTATATTTTTATTTTATTGCTTTAATATTTTTTTGTTTTTAATAAAATATTTTCCGTACTCTTTGAAACAGGTATTTCTATTTTTACATGATTTATTTTTTTGTGAAAATTTATATTTTTGTTCTATTTGATATTTTTTATTTGACTTCAACTTTTAAATATTTCACTTTTAATATATTTTTTTGTTTTTTATTATTTTAATATTTTTGCACACTGGTTGAAAAGCTTTGTCTTAGAAACTGTTTTTTTTTTTTTTTTTTTTTTTTTTTTTTTTTTTTTTTTCTACTCAAGTAATTTCTTTGTGAAAATTCATCTTTTATTCCATTATATACTGATGGTGTACCTCAATGAATTTATTGCCCAGCTCACTGTGCCGTGAGATGAAAAAGATTGAAAAACTCTAGCATAACCTGGTCCAAGATTGTTAAGAGCAGTGACAGGTCATTATAAGAAACATCTACTTACGACATCAATATTGATATATGGTATTTGATATATATTAATATAGATATGTGATATTTGAGATCTATAGATATGTGATGTATATTAATATATCTTGGCCTATATTCCTATAGCACTCTGCTGCAGAGTACTTTGTTTTTAGCATGGACCCTCATTGAATGTGCTAATATACTGAACATTCTATGTTCCAGCCCCCAATGGGGCCATTTGTTGACCGTGAGTGGCAACTCATGATGCTTAAGGATGGATTCTTGTCGGCTGAGCAGTCTGACATGCAACACTCCACTTGGGCAGTCAGAGAGGCATCTTCCGATCAATCAGTTGGTTATGTCAAGCCCTAGCACTTATATGATATTTCCAAACTTATTGCCCTTATAGCACACCCCTAACCCCTTTTTATGATGTATGTGCTAGATGGCAGTGCCTGAGGGTCTTAGTGTCCTGGTGCAGTCAGTTACATGTTTGTATTGTTTCTAATATTGAAATTGTGAATTACAGAATATATTTTGGTAATAATTTTGATCTGGTAATCTGAACATTAGCTACATAAATAAATAACATCCCCTTATTTGTTTCACTTTGAGGAAGCCAAATCTTTTGGTCGGCCATTTTCATTTCACCGTAAATTTACACTGAAAATACAAATTTGTTTGAATCAATACAACTGAATGTTTTAACACGAAAATATCATAAAATGTGTTCTTAATTGTGCTTGCACATTATTTGAAATGAACTTAATTGTTATTAAGAATACATTTTATGATATTTTCGTGTTAAAACATGCAGTTGTATTGATTTGAACAAATTTGTATTTTCACTGTAGATTTACGGTGAAATGAAAATGGCCGACCAAGACATACGGCTTCCTCAAAGTGAAACGAACAAGAGAAGGTTACTCTCATTTATGTAGCTAATGTTCAGATTACCTTTTGATCTTATGTTATCACATCCTCCTGCCTTAATTTAGGCTATCATTTGGTGAGCCAGCATCAGGTGAATTTCTGGCCTAACTTAGATATTTTCCGATTCCTGTTTTTGTCACTGTTTTGACAGCAAATTAATGTAGATATTTTAAACACCTCCCACCAGATTTTTAACAGCAAATTAATGTAAATATTTTACAACCTCACTTTTAAGAAAAAGTGAGAGTTAGATCAAGATTATACTTTTTACATTTTGAACTAATTGTAATAGCTCTTAAGTAAACATATCAAATGTAATAATTATATCCACAGGTTCTGCTAGTTAATAAAATAGCGCTTAGTCTGAGAAACTGTGTACTAGATGAATTGGACTATATGACCTTTAGGCAACCCTTCTGCAATCTCTACTCACAAGGACACTTTTCTCATTTACACTGTCAAAATCCAGTTGTTTGTTAGGGGTTAGTTTTATAATTTAAAAAAAAAACCCTCTAAAAATCGTCTGTTAACAATTAACCGGATTTTGACGGTGTAAATGGAAAAAAATGTCCCCCGCGAATCGAGATTGCAAAAGGGGTGCCTAAAGGTCATATGGTCTGAATAATTTAATAAGTAAAAATCCCCACCTTTCTATTTATCACTTATATTCATGTAAGTGGCATGGAACTCTTCAATGAAGAAATCTATTTAAAAATGTAACTTTTTTTTGGGGGGGTTTGGTTAAATTCGATTTCTTTAAAAATAAAGGTCAACTAATTTCAGTCTTACTATCCAGTGTGGAGATGTCTCTATCTCATTTAGGACCATATGACCTTTAAGCACACCTTTTTGATTCTGATTCACAAGGACACGTTTTTTATTAACATTTATTATTACTATTATTATGGAGATGTGTGGCATAATGGTTAGTCGTGGGAAATGGACTTGTCGACCCGAGTTCAAATCCTAGACAAAGCTGTTTGCATTTCACATAGCGCTAATACCCTTGGGAAAGGTATGAATCCAAATATTCTCCCTCCAGCTATGGGTAGAATAGTAGGGCAGACTGGGCTCTTTAACCTTGGGTAGGTAATTAGTCTAGGAAAAGGAAAACTCTGAATTCAAACCTGTTAAACTCCGCTTAAGAAATTGACCTAGTGTCGCATTTTGCTTGTGCGGAGGGGTTGGTAGATATAAATAATAACAAAACGGTTAACTGTAACGTACTGGAGAAGGAAAACTCTGAATTCAAAATTTCTGAGGTCAGTCGTTGATTGGGTTTGTGGCATTCCTTGTGCACCAATTTTTTTCCTATCGACTGTGCTAAAACGTGCGGAATGGTCCAACACAAGCCTTCACCACTATAAACAAATCACTGTGTTGGTTGTTCACCGAATGAACACTCATGCGTCGAAAATCAACGAGAAAGTCCAATTTTATTTTTTACTATCCAGTGTGGAGATGTCTCTATCTTGTTTAAAACACATAAACTGTTTTATTTATGTTCACTAAGCAGAGAGGCCAAACCCTCTTGCTACCTTCTCTAGACTAGTGGTTCTCAAACTTTATACAGGCTGGGTGCACCTACAGTACTACAGATACTTGATAGCGCACTGTATACAAAATAGGACTAATATGTTATTTAGTTAACTGTTAAATATTTAACAAAAGCAAACTTAACATACCTCTATGAAGTTTATTCATTCCTGTGTTAATGAGAAACCTGGGCTTGATGAGACCTTGCGATTTCTTCAATGTTTGGTTTTATGTTTGAGGGACAAACTCTCATTTGCTCATCAATGCATCGAAGAGTTCCTCTCTTTTTACACTTAATTGTTGCGAGGGTTGAAAATCCCTGTTCACATAAATATGAGGTGGAAAATTGCAATAAAATAATTTTTCTCAATAAAATTGTTTAAAACCTGTGTTTTTATTTAGTTGCAAGAAAAGTAACTTATAACTATCATAATAATGTCGCAACGAAACAAGCAGTGTTCATAAAGAAGTGGTATAATATAGTAACTTAGTAAACATTTGCTTTTCATTTCCCCATCAATGCATTGAAGAGTTCCTCACTATCATATTTAAAACACATAAACTGTTTTTATTTATGTTCACATAGCAGAGAGGCCAAACCCTCTTGCTGCCTTCTCTAGGCTATGCAGCTGTGATTCAGCTTGTAGAGGTGTATTTGCAAGATCTCACCTTTCAAATTGCCAAAGATTAGTTATTGAAGTTGTTAGGTAACCTAACGAGTTGCTAAAGAGTTGCTCCCCTTTGATCATTAAGGGACTGACGGGAACCCGGATATGGGAATTCAGCCATGTTACTTTGGACTGGGGTCTTGGACAGTACAGACGTGCGTCAGCACACCTGAACTAGTCACCATGTGTGTCAACACGGTTGGGCTAACCCTATTGCCCTTATGGCAAGCCCCAATCCCTTTTTATCATATGGATGCTAGAAGGCGGTGGCTGCGGGTCTACATGTCCTGGGAATGACGTTAAACTCTATCTAATGGTGAGGTTCCAGTTTTGGAGGTTTGGGGAATATGGAGCACCCTTTCATCACCATTGCTCCCTGGTCCACTCTGACCCGGAGTGGTAGTACCTGTTAGGGCCACATCTATGGGTTAAATAGAAAAATGTATTTATAAAAAAATTGTATTATCCATTAAGAATTGATTTATTTCAAAACTTTATCGGCATTAAATGATCAACTGAGGTTGATATGCCGTAAAACAAAACAAAAAAAAAAAACGGTTGGGCTAGTTAGTCACTTTTAGAGTAGAACCATTTTCTACTCTGTGTTAAATAAGGACTCGTCAATAGACAAGGCCACTAGCCCCATGTGTGAACACACATGATAACCCAAGGACCGACCCGATACGTGAGCACACATATCATACGCACAGCGCCTATGTGACGATCACACACAGTTGAACTCTATCCAAAACCATCCGACTGTATTCCCTGTCAGTGAGAATAAATAAAACAAATATTGTTATTGTTAAATATATTTCACTGTTTTTTATATCAATTTTGTATATCCTACATTTCAGGATATAACAGAAGTGAAACTGTTCTGGTGACACATTTAAATAAGAAAGTTTTTAAAAGCCCTGTTGGTTGGGGCTTTAGAATATACCAGCTGCACCTCTGCAAGACACCCCCTCCAAATGGAACCACCTGTTGGCTATGGGTGGCTACCCTTGATGCTTAAGGATAGAACCTGGTCACATCAAGCCTTAGCACCTATATGATTTTCCCAACCCTATTGCCCCTATGGCCAGCCCCAACTCTTTTAGCATATATGTGCTAGAATGATGTTAAATTCTTGAGCTCTGGGGAGTGTTGAGTACCCCTTTATTGCAATTATTTGCAAGTACTCTGACACAGAATGGTAGTACCTGTTAGGGTTCCATCTATGGGTTAAATAGAAAAAATGAGTTAAAAAATGTGTTGACTAAAAAATTCAGGTTAATAAAAAAAATTATACCTGTCAAGCTGAATAGAACAAAATGGGTATTATTTTGATTTTTCTGACTATTGTGCTCCTCTTTATTGTTATATGTACAACATTTCAGCCGATATGCGCTCCGGGCTTCTTCAGGTATTTCTTGTCATAAACGGGAGCCATCATAGAACTTTAAACCTAACCCATTATTCAATCCAAGGGGGTAGCCTGTTCTCATTCTGCTAACCATAGTTGGGTACGAGTGTTAAGCATTATTCTATTTATTTCTATTTTATTTTTACTGTTGCCCTTGACCAGGATTGAACCTGCTGCCTAGAGGTAACTGTCACTTAGAACTGTATTAACTCAATGCCTATATCCACTACGCTATGTGTCCAATTGGATGAGGACAATAGTCTGAATTATCCAAATTATCAGGCCTGATTTTTAAAAAATTCAGAGAAATAGAACAAAATATCTTTTGCATAAAATAATCCAACAAGGTTTGGCATGCTATAAAATCGAAGAAAGAAAGAAAGAAAACATAATTCTGTGATCTATGTGCTAGAAGGACATTAAACTTTGCTTGTGATGTTCAAATTCTGGAGCACCCCTTCGTCACCATTATTCGCGGGTCCACTCTGACCCAGAATGGTAGTACCTGTTAGGGTTCCATCTATGGGTTAAATAGAAACAATGAGTTTAAAAAAAATGTGTTTAAAAAATTCTGCTTAATAAAAAAAATAATTGTAATACCCATCAAGCATGAATAGAACAAAACATCTTCGGTAATTTTCACCTTTAGTTGGCTAAATTCCTAGCAAATAAGGCAATTAGAGTAACCCCCCTTGACTTTCACTTTGAAACAAGCCGGTAGCCATTTTGAAAGTCTCCATGCGAAATACACAAATCTTAGAAACTTTTCGAAAACAAAACAACTGCATGCTTTAACACAAAAATATCATAAAAATGTGTTCTTAATAACAATTAAGTTCATTTCAGATAATGCGCACGCACAATTTTATGCTAGGAGTTTAGCCAACTAAAGGTGAAAATTACCACATCTTCAGCATAAAATAACCCAGCAAGGGTTGACATGCCATAAAATCAAACAAAGAAAACATAATTCTGTGATCAGCCGTTTATTGACAATCTTTAAAATCAAGCATGAACAAATTTATATACAGTCAATAAATAACAGGTGTAAAATTTTAATTTACCATGAAATGTGTCCTTGGGGTCTTGTTGCATACAAGAATAGTCATAGACTAATAAGAACAACAGGACTTGACCCCCAAAGAAACTAACAATTCCTCAGACAAGATGCCTTGTTTTGTTTGGGTTTTTTTGTTTTGGTTTTCTTTTTTTTTTTTTTTTTTTAAAGCATATTGGTGGGAACTACTTAATTAAAAAAAAAAAAAAAAAAAAAAATTCCTAGTGATTCAATGACAGAAATTTATCAAAGAGAAATGTAGAACAAGACAAAACATTTATATGGGAAAAAACAATAATAAAATCTCTACATCACATCATTTACAGGGCTTTTTAAACCTTGCCTTGAAAATCAGCATGTTAAAACCTCAAGTTTTTACTTAAACACAAACCACTGACAGCAAATATACAGCTATCATGGACAATACCATAATAAGCCATTTATAACACGCACCCTTAACTTAAGCAGGTTAAATTTTAAAATCAGATTTTAATAGTTAAATTCAACTTAAGCATATAATTTTATTATTTTTATATTAAATAATATTATAAATAACAAATTTATAATATGATAATACTATATATTAATATAATTATAATATGATAATTATGAATAATTTCACCATAAATGAAAATATATATCAATAATATAATTATAATCATGAAATAATATATTAATATCATAAATAACTTTTTATATGTATTTATAGTTTTATTTTCATATTAAAAACTTAAATATGTTAAAACCTCAGCTTTTACTCAAACTCAAACCACTGATAACAAATATGAACAATACCATAATTAGTTATGTATAAAACCCTCCTAACTTTCAGCCACAAACTTCTAGAAAAAAAAATCTCCCATACATAATTCAAATCGACTTTTGGGAATTTGTAACTAAATTTAACATTTGTTCAACTTTTCATACAGTTAGTATCAACTAAAAATAAAAATTCATGTAGTTTCAAAACACAGAATTTACACAGTATTTAAGATGATGCACATAGCCAGGAATAAGTAAATATTTAATTCTTGTCATATAGTACCTAAATGATGAGAAAGGAATTATCTGTTTTTCCTTTTATATAATGTCTGACAAAACCTCAGAAGAGAGAAACGAGTTCTCACAGGACTTGTTGATTTAACCTAGCAAAATATCTTTGCTTAGTAAACCTTTTTCCTATTTTTTGTTTCTTTCTATCATTTTTCTGTTAACACTGATACTTGTGTTACAACAGTCTTCATGTATAATAGACACCCTATAGTTTTTGTCTGAAAAAATGAGGGTGTCTTATACACATATAATTATAGTAAGTTGTTCCGAAAAGTATTCATTTCATAGATTGATATTTTTATATTTAGGAAAAAAAAAACTAGAATAACTAATTTTGCTACAGACCTAAGGTCCTTTTATCAACATGAACTAAATGTATTAATTCCTCATCTGGTATAAAGCTAAAATATTTCAAGAGAAATACACAACTCTCTCAGCCATCAAGCAGTTTGAGGTATAACCAAAATAATCTTGGATTCTGTTTTCTTTGGAAATAGGCATACCTCAAAACTGCCTCTTTATACTCACACGGACATCAAGGTTTGAATTTAGGTGAGGTTTCAAAGTTTGATTACAAAATGCCTGATTTTTCAAGAATGTTTTCTTTGAATTCAATTTAAAAAAAAAAAATGGATCCATTCTGTTGTTGGAAATTTAATTGGCCAAGTTAAAAAAATAGAAAATAAAAAAATTAAAAAAAAGATTCAAGAACTGTTTAAAAAAACAGGGCAGGCCGACAGGGATATCATAGGCTCCAACTGGAGCAGGCTCCATCCTAGTCTGCCAATAAATTTTTTTCTACTAATATATCAATAAACAAGCTATGATAAGTACTTTTATAAAGTTAACACTTGGCCTTTTTAGAAGAAACAAATAACCTATATACACTATAAATCTAATATACTAATCCTATTTGTAAACCCTTGCGGTAAGAAAAAAAAAATAGTTTGTTAGTAAAAATATACTACCAAACTTCACCTAGGGGGGAAAAAAAGGAAAAAAAGGAAAGACTCTCAACTGAGAGAGGGATCACGTAGAGTCGGTAGACCAAAGCTCAGGTACAAAGACAACATCAAAAGAAACCTGAAGGACTTGAATATCCCCATAGGCAGTTGGCAAGACGCAACCAGAGACCGATTAAATTGGAGGAAAATGATTCGCATGGTGTCATCATCGGATATGATGGACAGCAAGTAGTAGTAGTAGTACAATGTAGAGAGTATTTTAAAAAAACTGATATCATTTTGTAATCTAATGATTTGTCCAATTCTTATTCAAATAATCTCAAATTTTAACGAGTCAAAATTCTAGGGTTTAGTTTTTTTTTTTTTTTTTAGTGGGTAGTTTAAAAAAATAAATCAAACTCAATTGAATATCATCATAAAACTGATGTCAACTGACTATTTTCTGCTCGTGATAGAAAAGGAAGAACAGATTGGGGGGGGGGCAATACAAGAACGGGTTATGAAAAAATGACGAGTAGAACTCGAACCACTTCCCAATGACTGACACTTCCTGATTTAGGAACAAAGTAAAATTGGCACAGCCAGACAGTGAAGGAGTCTATCCCTTTTTTGCTAGTGCTAGACCAGGGAGATTTGGGGCACCACATCTACTCCCAAATTGACCAATTGTTCAAATGATCTCAAATTTTAACAACTCAAAATTCTAGGATTTTTAAAAAGTTTTTTTAGTGGGTAGTTTGAAAAAAAAAAAAAATCAAATTCAATTGAATATCATCATAAAACTGATTAAAATTTATATCTACCCTTGAATTCATTAGGGGACACTAGGGACCAAATTACTGGCTGTGGTATGAGAAAAATTGATTTTCAAATTTAATGAATTTCCACATTGAACTTTCCGTTCATTAGGACCATTTGCATTAATTATACACCACTGTTGATATTGCATCTCCCTCCCTTTCAAAAAGTAGTATTATTTTCACCCAGGAAGAAATGTAATAAAAAAAATTTTTTTAAATCCTCTCTATTTATTGTCTATAAAAATTTGCATTAGGTAATAAAAAGGACAATCTTGTTCGCTAGATAAGGCAAAATATAACAATACATAAACAGTTAACCTGAGATTATTCAAGTGTCAAGAGAAAACTTGAAATATTCCAATTTTCTTTTACTAAGACATACGAAAAAAAAATGAATAAGTCACATTAAGGAGGAAATAGGTACAACTTTGGTGTAGCTGTCTGACCAACAAATCAGTTGCTTTTATTATCATGATAATAATCTATTATTATACTAAAGCTGGGTTAATCAACTTTTGCTTCCTAAAGGCTTTTTTACTGTTTAGTTTAATGACATGAAAATTATACTAAATTATTCCTTACTTTTAGGATTGAATTATGTTTGAAAAAAATTCTGTTTTAATTGGATCTAATTAGTCGTAATTTGCAATTAAGTAAAAAACTGACCAATCTCTTACTTTACTCTGTATCTATCTCTTTCTTCCCCTTTATGTATCTCTTGACCACCTCCTCGTTATATAATGTTAGTTTCTCTAGAGAGAGAGAGAGAGAGAGAGAGAAAGAGCCGGGAGAATTTGAAATGTATTTCTCTGTTAAATTTCACAACCAGCAACCCGTAAGTCAAATGAGGTTACTTTCTAAGGTTTCATCTGGCCGTATTTATAGATTTTTAAATTTTATTCGCTTTGCTAACTCCCTTTTTCCAAATCTTAATTATCTACCCAGAGCTGAATGGGTGACCCAATGGGTCACGTTTTGTCTAGTAAGCATATAATAATGACAACATCCTGTTAATAATAATAATGATAAGCATATAATATGTTTGTTTCTAACTATGTAACTTTTTTTTTTTTTTTTTTTTTCAGGTGTTTCACACTCTCGGTTATAAATGTCTACAAGAGGGTAGGGAGAGTTGGTTGGTTAGTTGTTACGTTTTACGGCATGTCAACCCTTGTTGGATTATTCTATGCCAAAGACATTTGTTTCATTCATTCTTGATGAGTATTCAATCTTTTTTTTAAACTCCTGTTTTTCTATGTAACCCATAAATGGGACCCTAAAAGATACTACTACTTGGGAGTAATGGTGATGAAGGGGTACTCCACATTCCCTAGAGCTCCAAAATTAGAACTTCCCCATTAGATGCAGTTTAACATCATACCAGGACACCAGTTGGAAGAGATACACCTTGAATATTCTGCTAATTAAGAGAGAAGGGATATATCGGTTAAACTAGCCTAAATCCTCACCCACGCATGGTATACTTTTGGTAATTTTCACCTTTAGTTGGCTAAATTCCTAGCATAAAATTGTGCGTGCGCATTATGTGAAATGAACTTAATTGTTATTAAGAACACATTTTATGATATTTTTGTGTTAAAGCATGCAGTTGTATTGTTTTCGAAAAAGTTTCTAAGATTTGTTTATTTCGCACGGAGACTTTTAAAATAGCTACCGGCTTGTTTCAAAGTGAAAGTCAAGGGAGGTTACTCTAATTGTCTTATTTGCTAGGAATTTAGCCAACTAAAGGTGAAAATTACCATACTTTTTAGGATGAGGGTCAAGGTAGAATGATACCTATATACCCACATAAGAAGGATGAAAGACTAACAACATGTCTGTCTTCCAGCCTTCTTCACACAAGACCCCCCTTATTCTCTGTAAGACTTAACTTCCTCATACTGTAGTAATGGTAGGAGAAAGGTTCAATGAGAGAGTGGGAGTAAAAGCCTGGAAAGTGATGGGAATTAGTCCCATATGTCACGAAAACTATTCCTCATAAACGTATGAGAAACATTCTTTCCAGTAGTTTTTTTTCTTTGTTTAATGGCATATCAACCCTGTGGGTTATTTAATGCTAAAACCGTTAGATTGTTTGTTTGTTTATTGATTTTAACGGCATATCAACCCATCTGGGGTTATGTCATGCCTAACGGTTAGGAAGTTATACATATCATGTATTTATATTTATACATTTTAGTAATTGGTTTTAACAATGTGTTAGCATCATTGGGGATTATGTTGTATGGTAGTGATTTGTTTCATGTCTATATTCTATGGTATAATTTTATTTCCCTCAAAAAAGAGAGAATATCCTCCATGTTGACATTTTCAAACAGTTCTTTCATATTGTTTGCTTTAAAATAACGGTTTCTGATGTGAGCAAAAAACCTGCATTCTATGAATAAGTGTTTAACTGTCAAAGATGTTTCACATTGTGGTTGTTGTTCTTGTTTGAGTATATAGGAGTGCGTTAGTCTTGTGTGACCAATGCGTAATCGGGACACAATGACTTGTTCCTTTCTAGACTTCCTTAAAGTTGGTCTCCAGTCTCCCAAAGTCGGTTTCATTAGGAAGAGTTTTAGAGTGTGAGATAAACGTTGGTACTCAAGTTTCCTTTACAGGTATATTTTTGTAGATAGTTTTCGTGGATGTATTTTATATCTAATTCATAATTTTCAGTATATTTTTACTCCTCTTAAGAAGGATAAAATGTCATCTATGCTTGTATTCTCAAACAGTTCCCTCTATGAGGAAATGTTAGGCAGTGCAGGGTGTTTGACATGTTTTGCACTGTGGTTGATCCTCTTGTTTGAGTATAAAAGAGTGTGTAAGATTTGTATTTTATTGTAGATATCCAAATAACATTTATCTAAATATCTATTAATAATGGAGATTTGGTCTATCTGTCTATAACCAAAACTATGTCACTACTTACGTCACATCACCCAAAATCATCAATACATAGAATATAGAACAACCTTGTTTGACTTAATTTGAATTTAACTGTAAGAAACTTGATTTTATTAGAAAAAAAACGTTTATTTGAATTTTGACAAGAAAACATTTTTTATGTCTATTACTTAAAAAATATAAGATTTCAATGATCTGTTTACATTTTTTACGCAAGAGCGCGGCAAAAAAATCCTTTATACGTACTTTTGGACGTTGATAAAAATCAATATAATTTTTTAAAACTATTTTTTACACTAAAATTAAAATACTTGTAGAATTATGTAAAATTGAGTGTATTCTTAAAAAAAAAACATTGTCATCTGTTGTAAAACAATACAAACTCCCACCCCCTTGGGCAATATTTTTTTAAATTGATTTTTATACCGCCCAGACGGCGTTTTTTTTTTGCTAGTATCAGTAATTGATTTTTTAAAAATATCTATATATTTTATGGGTTCAACAAATTATTTACTAAACTTGGCTTAGACAGACTCATAAGCCTATAGGCTCTGATAAATTTATAGGCAAGATAGTCTCTAAGGGAAGTAACTCAAATGCTAATCATTAAGTAGTCTCCCTTTGTTTGTTCATATGTAAATACTTTAATACGTTGGCTGTGATTACTAATGCAATATTTATTTCCACCCGGTGTCACGTTCCAACTCGTATGACTTCAGTATCTCAAGCCAGATATTGGATTGAAAGGTTGTGTGCAACTTTGTCGAGGTAAGTCCAAAAGTATTTTACCTCTGTACAGCTGCACAAAATACTTTGATGATTTTTGTGAATAATTTGAAGGCATCTAACTAGGATTCATTGAAATGCAAAGATGTGAGGTTATTTCATTATTTTTTGCATTTTCAGTAACAAATAAAGATTTTCTATTATATTGTTGTTTACTTTGAACACTCTTTAACACTACTAATATATTGTATTTAAAAAATTGATAATCAAAACTGATTCATGGCCATTTTAAGAATACATATACTTTTCTAAGTGTGTACCATATATGGCACACATTGGTTTTGAACAGTTCTTCGTGTACCATATGTGGTGCACATCATCGCCAAAGTGTTAAAAAAAAAAACTTAGAACCTGAGCAGTCAGTATTTATGATAATATCTTTATAAGTATATCTAATATTATACTAATCAATGATTGTTTGCTAAAGGCTTTTTTCTTATTTAGTTTAATGACACAATTCATATCAAAATATTTCTTAGTTCTAGATTGAGTTATGTTTGAAAGAAATCTATTTTAATTGGTTCTAATTAGTTGTAATTTGCAATTAATTCAAAAACTGACCCATCTCTCATTTCACTTTCTGTCTGTCACTTTCCCCCTCTCTATGTATATTTTGATTACCTCCTCGTTATATATGTTAGTTTCTCTATCTGAGAGTGATTTAGAGAGTGTGAAATAGATTTGTATGTTAAGTTTCAGAAGCAACTAGCCCTAAATTAGGTCAATTGTTTCCTTTCTAAGAAATCTTACAAAATGATTTTAATGTTTTTTTTTTTTAAATCTCTAGCTACATTTATTTATTTAAAATTTTTTTAATTCTCCTTGTAAACTTACTTTTCCCTAATCCCAATTATCTACCCAGAGCTCAATGATGACCTAACAGGTGACATTTTGTCATATATATATATATATATATATATATATATGTGTGTGTGGTGTGGGGGCCTTCAAGGAATCCCAGTTTCTACATTACCTAACAACAAAATCATCCTGTAAAATAACAAATTACAATATTTTACTTTTATACAGAAGTGGAGCAGCTCTTGGGGAAACAGGATGACCCAGCAGGTCACAGAACTATTCTAGTCATATTATCAATTATTATTGCAGTATCATTCAAGTTCATATAAAAATTCCTCAGTGTTTGTGTAGACTCAGATTACAATAATAATAATAGGACTTTATTTGAATAGAATGACTTTGTAAAATGAATAGATAGTGAACTTTGAAACATCCTATCACACAGGTAAAAAAATAACAAGAAAATTTGGTAAAGCAGTCGGGGGAAATTTGGTAGGCAAAGAGTTAACTATTCTATGACATAACTAAGCAAAATGACAGAACATATTTTTTTGACAAACCTTCTTTTTGGGATTTAAACATTTGACTTTCAACTTTTCTGAAAGGTGATTTGAGTCTGTTCTGTTTTTTAGGAGTCATTTTTGTTGGCCAAAGATTTTATACACATATTACACGATGCCAGTTTAAGAAGATGTGACGTTAAGAAGAAAAAAAAGTTATGAATTTCTAAACAAAGTCCAAGTGTGATGTAGGTATTTACCCAACCCATTTACCACGGGTAAGATGTGACACAAGGTTGCAAGTATGGGGCATCCTGCAAGGATCAAAATTACTTCAGAAGTAATGAATATGTGAAACTAGCTTACTAACAGTTACACCATGATGGGACGCCCTGGGTATGCGTATGTATGCATATATATATATATATATATATATATATATATATATATATTTATTTAAGAAATGGATATAAAGTAACCTACTCGAGTTTCATCATCTGAATCGTCAGGGTTACATCCGCTGAATTAATCGAGTTTTCGATTAATATCAGTTGATACCACGTATGTCTGTTGGAAAGATCTTATCATTACAGATAGACGTTACAGATATATATATATATATATATATATATATATATATATATATATATATATACGTACATACATACATGCGTGTATATATATACACACACACATACATGCGCGTGTGTGTGTATTGGTATATGTAGGTATTTACTCAACCCTTTCACCACAGGTAGGATGTGATATGAGAACTGAACTCGCCATTCAGTAATAATGGATCTGTGAGACTAGTTTGCTAACCATTACACCATGATGGGACGTTTATATATTTACCCAACCCATTAGTCAACAATATGGGGCATCCAGCAAGGATTGAAATTATATATCTTTCTCTTTTTACCCAACCCATTTGCCATGGGTAAGATGTGACACAAGGTCGCAAGTATGGGACATCTAGTAAGGATCAAACTCACTTTTCAGTAGTAATGAATCTGCAAGACTAGCTTGCTAACTATTAAACCAAGACAGGACTCCTTAGATATGAGTGTGGATATATATAAAAAATTGAAAAAAAAGAAGAAAAAAATGAGTAGTGAATGGATTCTTAATATTTTTATAGTAATATTTTATAGTAACATTTCTATAGTAATAGATCTTTCAGACGAGCTTGTTAAGCATTAAACTATGAAGAAAAAAATGAATAGTGAATGGATTCTTAATATTTTTACAATATGAGGCAGGGAGAAAAAAAAAACACAGACACAAAGACATAAATATATCAACACAGAAACATTAAAAAAATAAAAATAAAAATAGAAAAAAAATTTCTAACATTCCTCTTCCATAGATTTCTGGACAATTTGAAAAAAAAAAAAAATTTAATTTGTCTTTCTTTTTTTTTTTTTTTTGTTAATGATTGGCTGATGCACATATCAATTCAGCACTGACCGACCCAAAGTTGCGATTAGGGACATGGATTAGGCGGGGTGGGGTGGGGCATAATGGTGGCACCAGTCTGAGTGACAGTACCAGAGGAGAGGTATCTGGGTTTGTTTAAGGGGAGGAAGAAGAGGGAAAAACCTTACCTTTAACAACTAAAAAAAAAAAAAAAAGAAAAAAAGAAAAAAAAAGATTTTTTTTCTTAAATCACCCTGTGCATATCACTGATCATGCACCTCACCCACCCACATCTTTCAACTCTCCTCACAGCCAAACCTAAAAGGGGGTTCTTCTCTTCTCCCTAAAAAAAATAATAATTTTCTTTTTTTTTTTTTAAATGTCTAGTCCAGTCAGTCAGTTGAATGTTAGATCACCGGCTCCTTCATAGGGTCTTTCTTACTTTACATTTTTTTTTTGTTACTTTGGTTGGGTTGTTTGGTTGTAATAAAGGGAGAAAAAAAAAAAACGATTGTGGTCTTCGTATTGGTACAGCAAAATTTACTACAAAGATGTCTTTATCTTTCTGGACGAGCACATTTTTTAAACTATTGATACATTGAATAGGGAAGGGAGTTTTAATTTTGGGTAAATTAATCTTACCCTACTTCTTTTTAATTTTTTTTTTATTCAACTTTCTAACTACTTCCCGAATTCCCAAACATTTCTTTTTCCTTTCAGATTTATTTATCTAACTCTGCTACTAGTTTTCACCTCTAACAATTAGCCATAAAAACTAGGTTTGCCATGTATCATAGAGCAATTTATTTCATAGCATATATATATATATATATATATATATATATATATATATATATATATATATATATATATATATATGTGTGTGTGTGTGTGTGTGTGTGTGTGAGAGAGAAAAATGGAAGTGAATCTGACAATTATGTTGAAAGATAAATGGAAAGAAAATATTGTATGGATAAAAATTATTTATTGAAATGCTGACATGTGTTTCGACCAAGAGTTTGTCCTTGTATACATTGTATCCTATTTAGTGTTATTTTAAATACAAAATAAAATAATAATCATAGAGAAACATAATTTAAGTATACAAAAAAAAGCAGTCTTCTTCAGGGCAAGATATTTTGATATTTAAATATCAATTTAATTTTATCGATACAACATTTTCTTTCCACTTATCTTTCAACATTATATATATATATATATATATATATATATTATATATTAATTATTTAATATTGATAATGGTGGGCTACATTTATAAGTAAATTGTGTTCAATATCAGAAATAGAGCATGTATATCTCTGTTAGGGTAGAGTGGACATGAAGTCAACTGAACTTGGTTACAGAGAATTTCTCACTTATTCAATTTTCAAACAAATTTCATTTGGTTCAAAAAATTGCATAGGCAAGAAACTGTCTGTAACCAAGCACCATTGACAGCCTGTACACACTACCCCAACTTTTATATATATATATATATATATATATATATATTGAGAAAACTTTAAAAATGCAAAAAGAACATCATTTGATGTTAGAATCTGTAACGGTTTAAACAATTGAAGCAAATTGTTTTTGTTTTGAGTTGTCTCCCCTTTTGTTTCGGAACTCTTTTTGGCAAGATTTAAGGAAGATAGAGATGCATAAAAGGTTTTGTCCCTTTTGCAGTGGCAGCAGTCAACATGTTTTTGTGGTTGATAGACCAATAAAACAGAAGAAAAGGACTTGGATCTGTTCTTGCCAGCAAAGAGGAGACTACAGAACCCAAATTTTGACAATTCTTTTTCTCTTGGGATACCAACATTGTCTTTCAACTTTTCCAAACGGTCAAAGATCTTATATGTAATAAAATCAATACCAAGAAAGAGAAGAAGAAGAATGCATTTCTATACAAAATCTAAATTTAGTCATTTCAGATTTCTCTATTTTAGCTTAAGTCTGGCACAAGGCCAAGATATTAGGTAAAGTAAAGTGATCGGGGTGGCCTAAAGTCAGCATCAGCATCAGCCAGACAGCAAGGGATTCTCCTTTTCACTAGTGCTAGACCGAGGAGATTGTTTTGGCATCTGAGGCAGAGCGTCACACCTACCATCAGCTCCTCAATTTACTGCACAGATCCCTGGTGCTACTTATATACTGCGTTGGCAAGGAGTTGGTATTGAATCCGGAACCTTGTGGCTCCTAGTTGGACACTTTTACTGACTGAGCTAAACTGGTAGAAAGATTTCATTGTACTTGCAAGTTGGGAAAAAAGAGGGACTTGAAAAAAAAAGAAGATTTTGTCACCTTAGTGAAAAATCAAGACAAATTTAGATTTTCAAAGAGACTCTTTCATATATATTCACCAAACCCTCTGCACGAGTAGGATGTTACACAAGGTCAATTTCTTAAGCAGAGTTTAACAGGTTTGAATTCAGTGTTTCCCTTCTCCTAGACTGGTTACCTAGCCAAGGTTAAAGAGCCCAGTGTGCCCTACTATTTACCCATATGATTGATTGATTGATTTTAATGGCATGTCAACCCATCCAAGGTTATTTTATGCCAATATATATTGATATAAACAATAGTTTGGTAGGAAGATTGTTTTTTTTTTAAACAATTTTTTGTAAACAATTTTTTTTCTATTTAACCCATAGATGGGACCCTCACAGGTACTACCACTCCGCTATTTACACATAGCTAAAGGTAAAATAGTTGGATTCATACCTTTCCCAAAGGTATTAGCACTATGTGAAATGCATACGGCTTTGTCCAGGATTTGAACTCTGGTTTCAGATAACCATGACACAATGTGCCTCCACCATAAAGAAACTTTTAGTTATAATCAAAATATATGTTTTCATTTAAATGAGACATCTGAAATTATTTTAAAATAATATCTTTGCAATATGATACATGGCAAAAAATATTCCAAATTTGTTTCTATTTGCTGACCAGAAAGATTTGTTTTTTTGTTGTTTTTTTATCATTTTTTAATTTTTTTTTTTATTCATCACAGAATTTGATTCAGAGCTCGGTTTACAGAGATAAAAAAAAATCTTTGACCCTTGAATTTTGTCAGCAGTGAATATTTTTGTCTTTTCATTGTTATCTAAACTAAATAAAAAATATTTTGTTTTTTGAGAACTAAGGAATATTTCACTTTTGTTTTGTTGTGGTATTTGTTTTTTTGAGGGGTGGGGTTGTCTTTACATATTATATATCCACACAATGCTGACTCATCAAGTTTTTTTTTGTTTTTGGATTTTTTTTTGTTATTTTTTTTTGTTTTGGTAAGTTATAAAAAAATGTTTTGAGGGTATCTATTATTAAAAAAAAAAAAAAAAAATCAAAAAAAAAATCAAAGGGGAAATATTATTTACATCCAGGGTTTAAAAAAAAAAAAGAAAAAAAAAAAGTTTGTGTTACATTTTCTATATCACTGTATTTTTTTTTTTTGTGTGTGTGTGTGTGTGTGTGTGTGTGTGTATATGGGGGAGGGATTATACGCTTTTTTTTATTTTTTTTAATTTTTTTATTTTTTTATATTCCGAACTCCCATTATGTGTTTGTTTGATCAAATTTAAAGAAAGAGTTTATCAGAACAGTTTGATGCATTCCACATTTGGAAAAAAAAATTTAAAAAAACAAAAAATTGGGAGGCGGGGACTTATTTCCCCCTGTGCTCCTCAACACGATTTTCTCATTGTTCGCTGTGGGTAGAGAAACAATTTTCTTTTTGCTTGTCTTCATGTCTTGGTTTTTGGAAATTTCTGGTGTACAAATACATACAACCACACACACACACATATATATATATATATATATATATATATATATATATATATATACACACACCCATACATGCACACATTCTCTCTCCTTATCTGACACACATATTAAGTCTGGTATTGCCCGTTTCATTTGGGGGGTTCTCTTTGGTTTTTAGTGTGGAACGCAAAATGACTTGAAAGCAATAGAGGGTTTCTTTCTCCTGACTCGTTGACAGATGTTTTTGTCGCCAAGGAATTTTTCAAATTACTTATTACAATCTTTTACAAATTGCAATAACAAAATCCGTTTTTGGTAGAATGGCACCATCAATCACAGACACATAATTGCAAAAACTGCTGCCAATCTGTTGCTGCCGCCGCCGCAACCACAAAGATCCCCAAAAATCGGAATCTCGGTCAGCAGCTTCGGTTAAAGAAAATAGTTTGTTGAGTTCCGAGAGAGAGAGAAGGGAGTCGAGACTTTTTCAATTTTTTTTCGGAAGAAAAAAAAGTTTCTCTTCAGAAATCAGCTCTTCTAATTGTACATCTTTGTGCGATTTCAAATACCAATTAAAATTAGTGCTTTTTAGACATGTAGATCGAAAATTCATATTGTCAATAATACGAGAAGAGTCAAAAGTTTTGTACTATTTTGGTACGTACTAGTTTGCATCGTGATTATCATGTGACTGAGCTCAAATCCAAGCTGTGGTTGGTAGTATCCTGGTAGTTGGTGTGCTAACATGTAATGCATTGCTTCACTCCATGTGCGATTCGAAAGCTGCACAAATAAACATGCAACATTGTCAAATTCAGGAACTTGAGTTCAAACTGGGCCATAATGCCACGGAAATAACCAAACACATTTGTTGTGCAAAAGGTGAAGGCACAGTTGATCACAATACAGTAACCAGATGGTTCAATAAATTTTGCTTGGGTGGCAAAAAGGACCTTGATGATCAGGTAGGTCTGAGGCAAATCTGGCAAGTAGCACTCAGAGAGTATCAGGCGAACTTAGCATCTCCCAGTCCAGTGTGGTTTGTCAGCTTCATGACTTCGGCAAAATTATCTGGAGCTGCTCACGTTACCAAAATATTGCAAAACTTTTGACTCGCCCAAGTATGAATAGTTTTGAAATTATATTGTTACTTATGTTACTTCGTGGGAGGTATTTGTGAAATGCTACCCCTAAAATCAGAACGGTCTTCTTACAAGGTGGTTACTTCTATTGATATGTTGGTACCCTCACTCTTGGAGAGTACTTTCAGGATGAACAATGGGTCCATTCCACTTCTATGGAAACCTATATGTACCATTCACATGATACACTACTAATTGTTATATATATATATATATATATATATCATTGTATTATTTCTGTCTCACTCTCATATATATTTCATACACTGACTGCTGTATAAAAAACAACAGTTCTGTCACTGACAAAGTCCTCCTTAGGTGATGACCTGGGTCAAGCATGGTATCAGGGCCCAAAGCGCCGCAGCAGTACTGTACTATACCTCCAGACTTTGTTGGAATTCTGTAACACACACAAACATGTATACATATATAATTGACATTTTTCTCTAACTAGCAACATCATATATATATATATATATATATATATATATATATATATTATGTTTTACTTCTAAACTCTACTGGTGTGGAAAAACCCAGGTAATTCGGTTTTTCAAAATAAAAAAAAATTATCAAACTGTCATCTGGGGAAAAAATTTAAATAAAAAAGAAAAGACCGGCACATCTTTACTTACTGAAAATAATCATCAGTATCGTATGTATTGGCCAAAAGAAAAAAAAACACTAGGGGAGTTTTCTATGTGTAGAAAGTGTTCAATACATTAAGAATATATATGTTCTTAATTGACATTTTTCTCTAACTTCTTATTAGCAACATCATATATATATATATATATATATATATATATATTATATATAATATATATATATATATATATTTTCTCTTTTCTGTAACTTATTAGCAATATCATTTGATTTATATAAATATTTCATCCTAGATGAATATCCTAGCTAAATTCCATGCCATCAACTGAGAACATTATCTACATAAATTCCATCATTTTAATCCCATCCACTTAATATTAACAGTGTCTTTCTTTCAATCAATGTACCGATTGACTTGCTAAGAAACCATCTTGTCTCTCTCTCTCTCTGATTTCTTCTCTCTCCCTCTCTCTATCTCTCTCTCTCTCTCTCTCATTATTTTTTCTATTTTGTTCCTTTGGCTCTGCCTTTTTTTTTTTTTTTTTTTTAAATTATCTTGTTTTTTAAAAATCTTCCTGAAAGAAACAAATCAGCTCATTCGTTACATTTTGGGCCGATTATTTTGACTAGAAAGATACACACAGTCAAGCAGGAACTCCCATTTGCCGTTTTCCTGTGATTCCGTTTTTGCCCCTGTTTGGTTTTTTTGGTTTGGTTTGCTTTTTGTTTTCCGAGTAGACAGTCGTTTTAAGAAGAGAGATTCTCCTTTTTTGTTTGGGAAAATATTTTTGTTTTGTTTTTTCTTTTGTAAAATCAATTCCTGTGTTTTTCAATCAGTCATGGAAGCTGAGCCTCATCTGTCGCCCAGACTTACAGGGGTGGGGTCAGGATTCCAAATCAGCAGTTTAAGATGAGATCTGAAGAGACCAAAACATTTTTTTTTTGGTAAAATTTCTTTCTCCTCCATCTTCAGGATGTCTCTTACAATACATGACTAGAAATATTCCTCGTATATTTTGGGATCAATGTATGTTGGTCTAGGTATTCGGAAAGATCCACCATCGTTTAGTCTTTGTAAACTGAAAAGTGATAAAAAAAAATACATTAATAAAAAAGAAAAAGAAACATAATAAATCTGACCATCCCTTATAATTTACAGCTCAGCATCAAATAACCCTAGACAGGTTGATGTACCATTAAAATCAATCAATGTTTGTTTGTTTTGTTTTATGGCATATCAACGATGCCAGTAAAGTTTTGAAAGATTTGTAGCGATAGTTTGGAAGAAAATGTTTTAAACTCAACTTTTTTTTGTAAACAAATTTTCTATTTAACCCATAGATGGGACCCTAACAGGTACTACCACTTCTAGTTAAAATTAACAGTTTTATTACAGAATTTGTGGGTTCTGTTTTTTCTGGGTCACCCTGTAATATCATGTTACTCAACTGGGGGGTGGGGGTTAGTGTTAGTTTAATGGGAAAATAATTAAATAATGTGGGTTCTGTTTTTTTCTGGGTCACCCTGTAATATCATGTTACTCAACTAGGAAATAACCAATAAGTGTATGTGTGTATAATTGTCGATGGGAGGTCAGAAGGACCATTAAAATAGGGTAGAGAATTAGAATAGATAGATAATTGTGATAATTCCTCCTAGCAGACAGTCGTCTGAAAGTTGAAAGGCAGTTAAAGGTCTAGTAAGCAATAAAAAGGCAGAATAAAGGGCCAATACTAAACAAGGAGTGTAAATCTAGATATTTCATTAGGATTGATCCTATCACTAACATGAAATAATGAAGATTTAATGGCACAAACCTTTGTAAGAAGTGCGGATTAGTAAAGATCGGTTGTGGTATTGCTTCTATATGTAAAATTGGTGGTAATGAGATATCATCTTTGCTGAAATAAAAAAGAAAAAAAAATCAAATATAAAAATCATTTATAGAAATGTAGACATACATATGTGTGAAGAAAAAATGGAAGTGAATCCGACGGTATGTAATATTGTAAAAATTGAAAAAACATACATATATACATATATTATAATAATGGTGCACGATAATAACCTACTCGAGTTTCACCATAAGGATCTTCAGGGTTAAATCCACTGGATTAATCAAGATATTGATTAATTGCAGTTGATTGCACATGTGTATTTTATTTGCGATTTTGTGAATCTTGCATCAACTAACCCATGGAATCACGCTAATATTATATATCTCACAGACAATAGCTGAAGCTCCTATGTCAAAGGTATTAGCGCTATGGGAAATGCAAACAGCCTCGTCCAGGATTTGAACTTGGGTTGACGAGTCCATTTCTTATGACTAACCATTACACCACACACCTCCAATGTAGACATATACATAAACAGAGATGCTGCTAGGTATGTGTCCTGCGTCCTTGACACACATAAATCTAAAAGGACATAGTAAAATCATATCCATTCATCCCAGTGTTTTTCTATTTTCATCCCCCACCATTTCAAGCTAACTGTAAATACATTTCATTAGTTTCTTAGAAAGGTAGGAGTTAGATGGCTTTAGTTGGGACCCATAAATTTTCCCGGGGACTCATTCAAAGCAAATATGTGCGTCCCAGGACGCACTAAATCAAAAAGCTATCAACATCACTGCATAAACGCTCATAAGGTCATTAATAATTTTAACAACAGCAACCTTGAGCACCTTTTTGATCTTCATGTTTCTAACACATGTGGGCATGCTTACAAAGTCAGAAAAGAGCATAGCTCACATGACTTTCAGAAACATTTTTTCACACTCAGAGTTGCCAAGGCATGGAATAAGCTGCTTGTGTCCGTAGTAGGCTGCCAAAACACTGCATCTTTCAAAGCCTCCATGCTTCCTGTAGTCCGCCAACACTATACTTGATACCCCTCTCCACACACATATGCATGCATGCGCACACATACATGTATATTATTGCATTAAACTGTTCATGTTCCTGACACTAATACATTATTCTCTGTACTAGACATGAGACTTTGATGAGTTGTGGTGCACCTGAGCACCATACACATACATGTATATTATTACTGTATGCTATTCATGTTCCTGACACTAATACATTATTCTCTGTACTAGACATGAAACTTTGATGAGTTGTGGTGCACCTGAGCACCATACACATACATGTATATTATTACTGTATGCTATTCATGTTCCTGACACTAATACATTATTCTCTGTACTAGACATGAGACTTTGATGAGTTGTGGTGCACCTGAGCACCATACACATACATGTATATTATTACTGTATGCTATTCATGTTCCTGACACTAATACATTATTCTCTGTACTAGACATGAAACTTTGATGAGTTGTGGTGCACCTGAGCACCATACACATACATGTATATTATTACTGTATGCTATTCATGTTCCTGACACTAATACATTATTCTCTGTACTAGACATAAGACTTTGATGAGTTGTGGTGCACCTGAGCACCATACACATACATGTATATTATTACTGTATGCTATTCATGTTCCTGACACTAATACATTATTCTCTGTACTAGACATGAAACTTTGATGAGTTGTGGTGCACCTGAGTACTGTACACAATAAATACAAAAAAAAAAAAGAAAGAAGAAAAGCTGCTGCTGTTCCTTTTTAAAAAAAAATGTCATTTACTTACCTAAATGCATGGGATAGATGTGATCTTCGACATTTGGAACATACAAATGCCATGATACAAATCAGCGCAAGAATAACACCAATTCCATATGCAATCCAACTGTGCCAAACAGGACTTGATACTGAAAAACAAAGAAATAAACATTTGCTTTAAAAACATCATTTCAAAAATGTTATCAAGTTGATTGATTCTCAGACAGAAACTGTCAAGTTGTCTTTTTTCTTTATTGGGAAACATTACAACTGTCTCTGAGATTGTTGTGCTAATGTAATTAGGTGTGGTTTATTTTTTTTATATGGCATATCAACCTCAGTGGGTCATTTAATGCCGACAAAGTTTTGAAATAAATTTACTCTTAATGGATACTCAGTTTTATTTATATTATATGTAATAATTGCAATTTAGTAATATCTGTATTAATCGGACTATTGTCCTCATCTTTATTGTTATCTGTACAAGGTTTCAGCCAATGTGCCATCTGGCTTTTTTCAGGTATTTCTTGTCTTCTGAAGAAGGTCAGAAGGCACATCAGATGAAACGTTGTACAGATAACAATGAAGATGAGGACAATAGTCCGAATGATACAAATAATACTAATTATCATCTAAAAAATTTAGAGAAATAGTGTAGATAACAATAAAGATGAGGACAATAGTCCAAATGATACAAATAATACTAATTATCAAGCCTCATCTAAAAAATTTAGAGAAATAGTGTAGATAACAATAAAGATGAAGACAATAGTCCGAATGATACAAATAATACTAATTATCAAGCCTCATCTAAAAAATTTAGAGAAATAGTGTAGATAACAATAAAGATGAGGACAATAGTCCGAATGATACAAATAATACTAATTATCAAGCCTCATCTAAAAAATTTAGAGAAATAGTGTAGATAACAATAAAGATGAGGACAATAGTCCAAATGATACAAATAATACTAATTATCAAGCCTCATCTAAAAAATTTAGAGAAATAGTGTAGATAACAATAAAGATGAGGACAATAGTCTGAATGATACAAATAATACTAATTATCAAGCCTATCGAGAAATAGCAATTTAAATAAATAAACTACATAAACTAGGAAAATTAAAAAATTGTATTATCACTTCAAATGGAAAAAAATATTTGTGAAATTTGTAATCAATCTTAAAAATTATCTTTTACTCTCTCACTTTTTTAAGTAACAAGAAGTTAACTAAAAAGTTTACAAATAAATAAATACTTACAATTTGAGTAAAATTCAAGTGTAAAATATTCAAAATAATTATTTAATTAATAATCAATAGATACCCACAACATTTCATTTGAGAGGGACAGAACTGAGTTTTCATTTCAAATTATATTATTACATTTTTACTCCTTTAATAAATTTGATGATTTTACTTACTTATGATACAAACCCACCGACATTGTATTTTTAAACCCTCCCTCAGGAAATATTTTACACTCAGGAGGTAAAAATTAATTTTTACACTGCCTGGAAGGCAGTTTTTTTTAAATAGTGTTACTAATCTTCAAACTTATCTAAGTGAACAAAGAACTTTACTTTATTAAGTGTCCAATTACCAAAATAACCAACAAGGTGTTAAAGAAAAGAAAACAGATTAAATATACCTTTTTTCACGCATTTTGGAATGGTTCGATCCCAGGTGCCGTTTTTCAAGCAGGTGACTTTCTCAGAGTCCAGCCGAATGTAGTCCGGATTACACTGGAACGTTGCATAATCCCCAGGGAGGTTTCCAGTGATCGTCATGTTCCCATTTTCCAAGTATCGAATATGAGGACAAAGATTCACTGAAAATTAAAAAAAATCAATATAAAATTCATCCAGAAACAGACGAAGCAGCCCGGAGTAGATAACAGAATCCAGAGGTAAGATAACAGATACAGAAGATAAGAGGTAATTTTCACCTTTAGTTGGCTAAATTCCTAGCATAAAATTGTACGTGCGCATTATCTGAAATGAACTTAATTGTTATTAAGAACACACTTTATGATATTTTTGTGTTAAAGCATGCAGTTGTATTGTTTTTTGAAAAATTTCTAAGATTTGTGTATTTCGCATGGAGATTTTCAAAATGGCTACCGGCTTGTTTCAAAGTGAAAGTCAGTTGGCTAAATTCCTAGCATAAAATGTTCTGATATGAACTTAATTGTTATTAAGAACACATTTTATGATATTTTTGTGTTAAAGCATACAGTTATATTGTTTTCGAAAAAGTTTCTAAGATGTGTTTATTTCACACAGAGACTTTCAAAAGTGGCTTGTTTCAAAGAGAAAGTCAAGGGATGTTACTCTAATTGCCTTATTTGCTAGGAATTTAGCCAACTAAAGGTGAAAATTACCCAAAATTCTTTATAAAATCTGCAGGAATCATCTTATTTTTTATTCATTTATTTTTTAATTTTTTAAGTGGAAGAGGCAAAATAAAAAAAGGAATTTTAAAATTATGGATAGAGCTGATCTCTTAGAGAAATAAAAATAAAGTAAGAAGTAAAAAGTAAAGTCATTGGGGGTAGCCTAACAGCCAGACAGCAAGGGAGTCTATTCCCTTTTCACTAGCACTAGACCAAGGAGATTGTTTTTGTCTGAAGTGGAGCGCCACACCAACCCTCAGCTCCTCATTTTACCACACAGATCCCTGTGCTACTCATACGCTGAGTTGGCGAGGGCTGGTATCGAACCATGAACCTTGTGATTCCTAGTCAAGTGCTCTACCGACTGAGCTAAACTGGCCCTCATAGACTAAAATACAATTGGGAAATAAATAAAAAAAATGTTTAGAACTATTTCTTAATTAAATAATCTGATTTCCACTATAATTTTTAATTATTCAAATTGCAATAGTAAATACATAACTCATTTCACAAAAACTATCTTGTATATATACACATGGGGATACAAGTTCAAATCCTAGATAAAGCTGGTTGCATTTTATTTCTGCTTTAGTATTATATATATATATATATATATATATGTGCTTAATTGGAGTCGTACCTAATTTTGAAAATTAATCAATTAATAATGAATTAGGCAGGAATACCTATTAAATGTATGGCTAAACAAATCGAGAAAAATCATTTTTCTCGATTTGTTTAGCCATACATTTAATAGGTATTCCCGCCTAATTCATTATTAATTGATTAATTTTCAAAATTAGGTACGACTCCAATTAAGCACTTATTCTCCCCCAAAAAAATTATCGGCAAAAAGCCATTCTAAACAAACCTTGTTTATATATATATATATATATATATATATATATATATTATATGTGTGTGTGTGTGTGTGGTATCCAAAACTTGGTAGCAAGGGATGATTCTATATGTGATTTCTAAGACACCATGTGAAATGCAAACAGCCTCATCCTGGATTTGAACTTGGGTCACCATTGTCCATTTTCTATTATGATAACCATTACACAAGAGGTGCCTCAATGAAATAAAAAGAAAGTATCTTACCATTTTTAATGTCCTTTTTCAATGCATCAAATTTGTCCACAAATTTTTTTGTGGCCAAAGCGATTGATGGCTTTCCAATTAGTTGATAATCAAACTTGCATGGCAGGACATCTCCACAAAGTTCGGTTGTCCCATTTCGAAGGTTGCTTTCATCGAGCGTGTCGATAAAAACTGGTTGATATGTGTCTTCATTTTTAGGCCCAGGAATGCTAGAGAACAGTCTCTCTTCAGGTCTGACTTTCCCTGAAAACAATAAATAACAATTTTTTTAAAATTAGTGGTACATAATGAATAGGCATAGCCTATCATTTTTGGCAGGTAGTGTAAAGTATTCGTTAGGTTTTTACATACAAATAGAATATGGAGCACTGAATGAAAATGCAAGATTAGGTTGTTAGAAATTAACAAGATTTTATTTAACACAGGTTAGAGAAATATACCAATCCAAGAGTGTCATGGCAGAAGATCTATTTCCAGTGCTAGCTTTCCACAATGCAACTTTCAAGCGGAAAATGAATGGAGAAGTAAGGACGAACTAATAGGTGACATTTTCCTGTAGCATACTGAGCAATATTATTAGCGCAAACCTTTATTTTGATGAACTAGTATACTGAAACATTCTATGTTCCTGTATACAACAAAAAGCCAATGAGACCCCCCACTCCAGATGACACTGGATTCAAGGCTGTTGCCATTCAAACTATTCTTTTATATAAAAAAAAAATTTTTTTAAATAGTAAAAAACTATTTTATAAAAATAATATTATATAAAATATTATATATATTATAAATATATAATATTTTTTTATAAATTTTTTTATATATTTATATATATTATAGATACTAGCAAATATATGCACCCTCCGGGTGCAAGTATTTTAGTTAAATTTATAATAAAATATCATATCTTATTATAATGGAGATTGTGTGTTTTTCTGTCTGTAACCGAAACTATATTCCTACACAAGTCACAATTCCCTTAGTTATTTACATCCCTTTCTCCATGATTTTATTTTTATCTAAACCTCAATTATTAATAAAATTGTCTTACATTATTAATACTGTTAACTATGTCTACATACTGATAACATGCAATTATATTTATATATACAACAAAATAGCGGTTTACAGTGTGAACGGGAAGGCTAATTTGCATATTAATATTAAAAAATCGAATTTAATAAATATGTGCTTAGTATTATTGATTTCTAACTGTTTGGTTTTATTTTAATGAATATAAGCAAAAATCTCTTAAATGAATCTTAAATGAAATCCATTAACAAGATAAAATAACTATCATTTTATTCTTTACTTCCTCTTATAACTAAATACTTAAATTAGAAAAAATAACAATGAAAGACGAGAGTGATGGAAGAGTAAGTTTCAGTTGTTCCATTTTTATTATACTCTGTTTCAAATCTTTATTATACTCCCTCTGTTTCAAATCTTTTTATCTGTATTCTTATTTAGTTTTATTAGCCTTTCTAATTTAATACAATATTTTATTACATTAAAACTTAAATACTTGCACCCGGAGGGTGCATATATTTGCTAGTTAAATTAAAAAAGCTAATGAAACTGAATAAGAATGTAGATAAAAAAATATTTTGAACAGAGGGGGTATGATTGAAAAATAGAACAACTTTGAAACTAACTCTTCCATCATTTACCGTTACTCCCGTCTTTCATTGGTAAATTTTCCTAATTTAACTATTTAGTTAAAATAGGAAGTAAAGAATAATATTACAGTTATTTCTTCTTGTTAAGGGATTTCTTTTAAGATTTATTGAAGAGATTTTTGCTCATATTCAATAAGATAAAACCAAACAATTAGAAATCAATAATAGTAAGCATATATTTATTAAAATAATTTTTTTTAAGATCAATATGCAAATTAGCCTTCCCATTCACACTGTAAACCTCTATTTTGTTGTATATATAAATACAATTGCATGTTTTTAATATGTAGATATGGTCAACAGTATTGATAATGTAAAACAATTTTATTAATAACTGAGGTTTAAATAAAAATAAAATCATGGAGAATATGATGTAAATAACGAAAGGAATTGTGACTTGTATAGTAATATAGTTTCGGTTACAGACAGACAAACCCACAATCTCCATTATAATAAGATATAATATTGTTTAAAAAAAACTTTATTTTTTATAAAAAAAAATTTAAATAGAAAAAAAATATTTTATGAAAATGATATAATATAAAATAATATATATATTATAAATACTAGCAAATATATGCACCCTCCGGGTGCAAGTATTTAAGTTTTAATGTAATAAAATATTGTATAAAATTAGAAAGGCTAATGAAACTAAATAAGAATACAGATAAAAAGATTTGAAACAGAGGGAGTATAATAAAAGATTTGAAACAGAGGGAGTATGATAAAAAATGGAACAACTGAAACTTACTCTTCCATCACTCTCGTCTTTCATTGTTATTTTTTCTAATTTAAGTATTTAGTTATAAGTGGAAGTAAAGAATAAATGATAGTTATTTTATCTTGTTAATAGATTTCCTTTAAGATTCATTGAAGAGATTTTTGCTTATATTCATTAAAATAAAACCAAACAGTTAGAAATCAATAATACTAAGCACATATTTATTAAATTCGATTTTTTAATATTAATATGCAAATTAGCCTTCCCGTTCACACTGTAAACCGCTATTTTGTTGTATATATAAATATAATTGCATGTTATCAGTATGTAGACATAGTTAACAGTATTAATAATGTAAGACAATTTTATTAATAATTGAGGTTTAGATAAAAATAAAATCATGGAGAAAGGGATGTAAATAACTAAGGGAATTGTGACTTGTGTAGGAATATAGTTTCGGTTACAGACAGAAAAACACACAATCTCCATTATAATAAGATATAATATTTTTTATAAAAAAATTTATATATATTATAAATATATAATATTTTTTATTAAAAAAATTATTTATTTTTTATAAAAAAAATTTTTTTTAAATAGTAAAAAACTATTTTTTTTTTTTTTAAATAATTAAAAAAAAAAAAGTTCTAATAGCAACAGCCTTGAACCCAGTGTCATCTGGAGTGGGGGATCTCATTGGGTTTGTGTTGTATACAGGAACATAGAATGTTTCAGTATACTAGTTCATTAAAATAAAGGTTTGCGCTAATGATATTGCTCATTAGGCTACAGGAAAATGTCACCTATTAGTTCGTCCTTACTTCTCCAGCATGTTTTGTTTGTTTTACTCGGATGATTTGCAAGATAGGAGGTAAGTGGACGTGCTGCTTCCTTGTGTAGTTAGTTCCCATCAACTTTTATCTTCAAGCTTATGAAAAATTTATTAAATAAGATCAATGAAATGAAGAAAAATTTTCAAGGTATACTCACAAGATTCTCCAAATTTGTAATGTATATCCGCCATGCTGGAATCTGGGGGCAGCAGAATTCCTTCTCGAGATATAAAATCATCTGATTCATTGCCATTGTAATTCCCAAGTAAACCCTCAATATTATCTGTTAATAAAAAATAGATGTATAATTTTTTTTTTAAAATTTAAGAGATGAATCAATAATTCTATACATCATATGCTTTAACAGAAGGGAAGGAGGGAAAAAATGAGAGAGAAACCCATTTTTTAAAAATTCAGGCTAATAAAACCCCCACCCTAAGAGTGGAAAATAATTAAATTAAATATCTACTCAAAATAGTTATATTGGACCATATGACCTTTAGGCACCACTTTTACTTTGCTGATTCATAAGTACATTTTTTTTCATTTACACCTTTCAACATCCGGTTGTTTGTTAAGGGTTAGGGTTAGGGGTTAGTTTTATAATTAAAAAAACCCCCTCTAAAAATCATCTATTAACAAACAACCGGATGTAAGTACTGCTAGTAATAATAATGACTATTTAAAATGAATAATTACACCCATAAGTAAAGAAATGAAACTGTAGTAAAGTTTTTGATCCCTATCATGAGTAAAGTATTCAGTAACTATCTGGAGTGACCTCTAATTTGTACAGAGAGTTCCTACTGAGGAAAACACGTACCAGTTATCTCAGTGGAATTGCTTCATTGGTCTCATTCACAGTCAAACTAAGTCCTGCACGAAAAAGGAAATAGAAAAAAAACAAAACAAATGTATTAATCTTTAATAATAAATGCAAATGTTAGTGAGTCACATTTTTTTCAAATTTACTCCTAGAGGCTGTAGCCCAATATATAATACTATTTTGGAATTAGGCCAATTCCATGAACAAATTAAAAACATTCTGGGGTGATTCTGGATCAGCAATCATGAAATTTTTAGCATTTAGGGTTTTGAGTGGTAGTACCTGTTAGGGTCCCATATATGGGTCAAATAGAGCTTAGTATCGTCCTGAGTATGACGCTAAACTGCATCTAGGGGTGAGGTTCAAATTTTTAAGCTAGTAAATAATAAATCTAAAAATATACCAAAAGAAAATGTGAATGTTTGAAAATGGACCATGCTGTTTCCTGAGAAGAAAACGGGAATGTTTGAAAATGGACCATGCTGTTTCCTGAGAAGAAAATGTGAATGTTTGAAAATGGACCATGCTGTTTCCTGAGAAGAAATTGTGGCAATTTATGATAGATTGATTTTAACAGCATTACAAATCATTTAGGGTTATTTTATGCCTAAAAGTTAGGGAATTGCATTCATTGTGCGTTTATATCTATATTTTTTGTGTAGTTGTTTCTTGTGACAGAGAACACGAGGTGAGTGGGAAACGTCAAGGCCTGCCGTATTCTCGAAGGAAGCAGGCTAGGCTTTGCCTGATATGTAGGACTGTAGAATCGAACCCACTTCCTTCAGAATGCGAACGGTCGACACATTGGCACCGAAGTCGAGATGCTACAGTCCCGGATGTAAGTGCCAGGTGCCCGGATGATAGCTGTGAGGATTCCGGCGGCCGGGATTGGCTCGACAATCTCGTGTGTGGGGCGCAGACACCCGGTTGTTGAGGAGAAATTAGTATAAGTATAAGTGGGGTGATGGCAGGAGTCGAGTTGTGATTTTGAGTTGCTGAAGATTTTACGACGACGGATTTTTCAGCTGCTGAAGATTTTTGAGTTGCTAAAGATTTTACGACGACGACGGATTTTTAGCTGCTAAAGATTTTTTGACGGCGATGACATTGTTGCCACCCGCCCCTTCAAAGTCGAATATTTATTTTTTCCCCTCTATTTTTTTCATTCTAAACAAAACAGTCTAGCAGAAGGAAAACTCTGAATTCAAGTTAGTTGCAGACCTGTAGAGAGATGGGTTCTACCAGGTTATTTGTACCCAATACACCCGGTAATCTAAACATTAGCCACATAAATGAGAGTAATCTCCCCTTGTTTGTTTCACTTTGAGGAAGCTGTTATGTTTTGGTCGACCATTTTCATCTCACTGTAAATCTACACTGAAAATATGAATTTGTTCGAATCAATACAACTGCATGTTTTAACATGAAAATATCATAAAATGTGTTCTTAATTGTGCTTGCGCATTATTTGAAATGAACTTAATTGTTATTAAGAACACATTTTATGATATTTTCGTACTAAAACATGCAGTTGTATTGATTCGAACAAATTCATATTTTCAGTGTAAATTTATGGTGAAATAAAAATGGCCGACCAAAACATAATGGCTTCCTCAAAGTGAAACAAACAAGGGAAAGTTACTCTCATTTATGTAGCTAAACGTTCAGATTACCACATACGCTACATGAATAGTGCTCCAACAACCAAACCTGGTCAGAGTACCAGTGAGAGATTTGAATTCTAATAGACACTGGATGCCAGCTGCCACAAGTTAAATAAATTCAACACCACCTGAAGAAGGCCAGAGAGGACACAGCTGAAACATCATAAAAAAAAGGTAAAGCCAGCGGGGTGGCCTATTATCAGTATCAACCGGACAGCAAGCAAATCTATACCCTTTTTGCTATCACTAGACCAGATTTTTAGGGTCTGAGGTGGAGTACCACACCTACATCAGCTCACAGCTTTACCGAACAGATCCGAGCTGTGTTATCATACACTGAGTTAGCGAGGGCCAGTATCCCCTTTTTTGCTAGTGCTAGACCAGGGAGATTTGTTTAGTGTCTGAGGTGAAGCACCACATCTACCATCAGCTCACAACTTTACCGCACAGATCAAAGTCATGCTTACTCATGTGCTGAGTTGGTGAGGGCAGGTATCAAACCTGGAACATTGTGGTTCTGTTGTAACGCGCTTAGCGAAATAATAAGATGGTAGTCCAGTTGACGTTAACTACGAGAAGTGATCACTTCCGCCTTTTATTTGCAACTCAACAAGATGGCTGAAACAGTACTTCCGTTTTTCATAAGAAAACAATGGTAGAAACGGTGCTTCCGTTTCTTAGTATACCACAGGTCTCTAGGCAGATACTAGGGAATTAAAAAAAAAAAAAAGATAGGGTGAAAAGATGTTACCTTGCATTTCTAATGTTGGTAAATGATATTCATGGTCATCAAGAAACAATTTGTAGTTGGTTTTCGGATCCATGTAGACCTTCACCACTTTTGATATGTCTTCTACTTTCATGGCAATCGCCGTAAAAATGGTGGCATTCTGTAACTGACCTGCAAAACACAAAACAATGAAAACAATATGAAAAGAGGAAAATCTTATTGAAGTCAGTTAGTCTACTGCTGGTTTGAATAACAGCAACTAGCTAAGCACAACTGAAGCAGTGTCCAAGACTATTGGTATTTATAAAAATCAAGAATAGTCCATTCATGCATTTGGGTGATTCCATTCCTTGAGTTCTGATTGGCTACTTGGTTTCTGTGATATTGTGGAGTTTTATAAATAACCTATCATTTTGCATTTGATGGTAATAGGAACTTAGATTGATTATTCATCAAATCTCAATACAGTTTCTCCTAATGAACACTTAAAAAAGATGTCGCTAACTCAGAGGTGGACCCTACACTTTTTAAAAGGTTATTTCCTAGTTGAGTAACATGATATTACAAGCTGTCCCAGAAAAAAAACAGAACCCAAATTATTTATTTTCCCATTAAACTAACCCTAAACCCTAACCCCCTCCTAGTTAAAATTAAGTTTTATTACAAAATTTGTGGGTTCTGTTTTTTTCTGGGTCACCCTGTAATATCATGTTACTCAACTGGGGGGGGGGTACCTCCCCTGTATTTGTGTCAATATGGCATATCCTCATAGCTCTCCTGCAGACATCTTTAAATCGTAGGCATGGTCTACCAACCGATCGGGAGCCTTTTACTAATTCGCCGTACAAAAGATCTTTTGGGATGCGTCCATTTTCCATTCTCCTGACATGTCCAAGCCAACGAAGGCGCCTTTCACAGAGAATGGAGAACATGCTGTTCATGTCGGTGCAACCCAGTAAGACTTTAGCTGGACTAAGAAGCCACATTCGCGCAGCTCACCATTGAACTTTAGTAAATGCAGATCTATCAATTAAAATTTAATATCAACAAACTTTCTTCACGGATAATTGAGAAAATAACTTTCAAAAAAAAAAAAAAAAAATAAAAAAAAAAAGGACTGAAAATGACTTTAAATAAAAAGAAAAGAAAAAAATAAAAAAATAAAAGAACGACTTACCGTCAATATCTCTGGCTTGTTCCGCCTCAACCTGCACAACAATCGAGCGATTCTTATCTTCCAGCAGAATGAATTCACCAACACCATTAAACGTGTATTTTTTGCCATCAAGTGTCACTAAATGCGGATCCCCTGCTGCCTGGGCTGAAATCCATAACAAAATATAATTAATATATTATAATAATTAATTAATAATATATTATATAATTAATATATTAACTAATACTCTTGTTCCTTAATTGTACAACTGCTGTCATCTCACAACACCTTCTGGTTAAAAATGAAACAGTCCAAATAATCCAGGATGAAATGTGAAAATGTAAATCCTGATTATCTGGTGTTGTTTATCCATCAAATTCTTATTTCTTATGAGTGTTGTCACCTCAGCTAAATAATAGACCATTCTGTTTTTATTATAAAGAAAGAAAGGGAAGAAAAGGGAATGCTACATGGAAAAAATATGATTAGAAAGAAAGAGAGTAGGAGAAGGAAAGAGAGTAGGAGAAGGAAAGAAAGAGTAGGAGAAGGAAAGAAAGAGTAGGAGAAGGAAAGAGTAGGAGAAAGAAAGAGACGGAGAGTAGGAGAAAGACGGAGAGTAGGAGAAAGACGGAGAGTAGGAGAAAGACGGAGAGAGGGGGTGCGCGTGTGGAAGTGATAATGCTAATTTGTTTCTATTAAACATAAAATCCATATTTTTAGTATTAAATAATTTTTTTAGGAAGATATCTCATAACCTATTATAGAATATAATAGAATTCTGTGTTCTTATAAAAATGATTTGTTTAAGATTGTTCTTAAATATTTTCTTTAATGAAAATTGACTATATTCATTGATAAAAATGATGAAAATATCTGGATTTTTTTGGTCAGACCCAGATTGTTTGTTTATTTAAAAGGGGTGAATGAGAACATATCACTAGTGCCCATTTTAGGGATAGCAGGAGATATATAAACTGAGATACATATATAAAAACAGATAGATAGAAAGAGAGAGAGAGAGAGAGAATGAGATAGATATAAACATAGATAGAAAGAGATAGATAGAAAGAGATAGAATTAGATAGATAGATAAACTAAGATAGATATAGAGAGATAGATAAACTGAGATAGATATAGAGATATAGATAAACTGAGAGAGATATAAATAGATAAACTGAGATAGATAGATAAACTTAGATAGACAAACTGAGATAGAGAGATAGATAGAGAGACAGATAGACAAACTGAGATAGAGAGACAAACTGAGATAGAGAGACAGATAGATGAGATAGATAGATAGATAGATAGATAGATAGACAAACTGAGATAGAGAGATAGATAAATAGATAAACTGAGATAGATAGATAGATATAGATAGATAAACTGAGATAGATATAGATAGATAAACTGAGATAGATAGATATAGATAGATAAACTGAGATAGATAGATAAACTGAGATAGAGAGATAGAGAGATAGATAGACAAACTGAGATAGAGAGAGATAGAGAGACAGATAGACAAACTGAGATAGAGAGACAGATAGACAAACTGAGATAGAGAGATGAGATAGAGATAGATAGATAGATATACAAACTGAGATAGAGATAGATAGATAGACAAACTGAGATAGATAGATAGATGAGATAGATAGATAGATAGAGATAGATATAGATAGATAAACTGAGATAGATATAGATAGATATGAGATAGATATAAATAGATAGATAGATACTGAGATAGATATAAATAGATAGATAAACTGAGATAGATATAGATAGATAAACTGAGATACTGAGATAGAACTTACCTGGTGAAGGAGGTTTGTAAGCATTGCATTGAGAAGCTGGTCGTTTCTTATAAAATGCTCCACATAAATTATTTTTTATTCCAGAATATTTACAGCAATGTAAATAAGGCAAAATGTCTGCCTCAAAGTGAGTCAGATATGGCACAATGTCAGGTCCCTGAGCTCGGTAGTTATACCGAAAAACGTATCCACTGTCCATACTTGATTCCCACTCGAGCAGACTATTATTCTTGCCTCCATAACAGCAGGATTGCCCCGTCGTAGATTTACTGAGAAGAAAAGAAAGTGGAAAATAAAATATCAGAAAATAAAATAAAAAATACTCAAGAAATCATTAAAAGTTTCCAGCCAAGAAGATAGACTTCAAAAGTGTTAAGAACATTTCAAGAAACAACTTGCAAACCCTCCTAAAATCACAGATAACAATACTCAAAAAATCTGCTCCGTAAAATTATGTTGACTGTACTTTGAACCACTTCTTCACTACAGATTTAACTTTCCCGTCACTGTAATAATGTTTGCCTCTCAAACCCTCTTTTATGGGGCTGAGGAGAGGCAAACATTATTCCAGTGATGAGGAAGAGAAATCTGTAGTGGAGAAGTGGCTCAAAGAACAGTCAACAGAATTTTACGGGGCAGGGATACATGCTCCTATTCGAAGGTGGAACATTTCTATTGTGAGTAACGGTGACTATGTGGAGAAGTAGGGATATGATCCACAGAGGACCAGCTTCATTTTGATGTATGATACATGTTCCTGTCCTAAACAAAATGGAATTAGTGTTTGACTCACCCTCATATATATATAATAATAATAATAATAATAATAAAGTCATCATCATCATGTTGCATAGGCAGCATGGACATCCATGACAATCTCTTGCCAACCTTGCCTATCATTCATTGCCCCTGGGAGGTCTTCCATGCAGCAACCAGCATCCTCGCATAGTTGGTCAATATAGGTCCTTGCTGGGTGGCCAACATTAGCATATCCATGTGTTGGCTTCCACAGGAGAACGTCACTTACGAGCTTGTCCTTGCTTTTCCAACAGTGTCCTGCATGTCTAGTCCATCTCACTCGGATAGTCTGTGAGATGGGAGGCAGGTGGCCATACAGCTGCTTCCTTGTGGGGTGCTGTTTCCACGACTTGTTCAAGACTGAAGGCAGCATTCTTGTGCAGCTCCCATCTAGCTTATTTTCAAGGTGCTTTGTTAGGGTCCAAGTGGTGCAGCCATACAGCAGTACTGATATAACCACAGCCTGGAAGAATTGTCGCTTTAACTTTGTGTACAATGTTCACGTGCACTACAACTCATCAAACCAGACCTTATTAAAAATCCAGAGAAATTTCAAAACCTTTAAACAATGCTTTATTTTGATTTTTCAAACTTTTCTTCTCATCTTCATCACAATACATAAAAGCACAATATTTTGGCTGTTGTATGCTTCGACCTTCTTCAGGTGTACCTTGTCTGTCCAAGCATATCAAAGATTCATCCTCCAAAATCATAGGTGCGTGGATTAAGGCCAGCCAATCAACAGCTTGAATACATGGTTACTTAAATATTTAATTGCCGATCTTGAAAGCTGTTCATTTGTATGTATTCAACATCGACAAACGAACCTGCAACCAAGGACTTTGCTCAACCAAAGGATTCTACCCAATACTAAAGAACACCAAGGAAGAACCAAAGGATCATACCCAACACTAAGGGACACCAAGGGACAACCAAAGGATCATACCCAACACTAAGGGACACCAAGGGACAACCAAAGGATCATACCCAACAGGCACACCAAGGAACAACCAAAGGATCATACCCAACACTAAGGGACACCAAGGGACAACCAAAGGATCATACCCAACACTAAGGCACACCAAGGAACAACCAATGGGTTTCTTCACTAAAGATTGCGCTCTGCTTAACACAAGGGATCTCCACTGTAAAGTGCTTTCACTTGAAGCCTAAAAATGGCCACAAAAATTGTAACACTTTTAGTTAAAACCTTTGCAGGATTGCAATGGTGGGAGAGTCACTGGGAGGAGTTTAAAGTGAGTAGTTCAACAAGGGAATTTCTGAGTTTGTTATTTGGGCAATTCCATGTCAAATCATCCAGAAAAATGTAAAATTGTCACCCGCCCACTTCAATCTTTCTGAAATTTTGTACTGCTATGTACTATGTTAAAATTAGACAATCCCCAAAATTTGAGCTTCCAATTCCAAAAATTAACCGAATTATGTCGATTTTTAGCTCTCCAAATTTGAGGGGGGTTCGTGAAAAATGGCGACTTTTTGTAAGCTATTTTTCTCTGTAAAATGAGTTCTAAAGCTTCCTTACTCCTAAAAAATTGGTTTATAAAAGCATTTTGGCCCAAGTAATCCAAAAATGCTATTTGAAAAAAAGTCTAAAAGTCAACCAATTTTAAATTATTGATGATTTTTTATTTTTTTATAGCAAGATCAATATCCCAATGTGGCACTACATCTATGACAAAGATTTTTTCTTTACAAAATTTTTCTGTAATAAATTTCAGAAAAATTGAAGCGGGTGGGTGACATGGCCTGGATGATTTGACATAGAATTACACATTTATAACAATGAATGGTTACAATTTATCGAAATGAAAAGAAAAAAAAAAAAAGTGAAAATTTAAAAAAAAAAAAGAAAGATTTTTGTATCTCACCTTTGTAAATTAAGCAAGACACAATTGTTCGCTTCTTTATGACAAAAACAATTCAGAGGTTTATCTTTTGAATCCGAGTGGCAGAGAGGATCATTTTCATAGCGGCCTGTATCTCGACTGGCTTGGCGCAAGATACACGGACACATATTCGGATCGACATCCACTTCCAGGGGTGGCTCAGCTTTCAACCAATTTGAGCACCATTCCACCGACTTCATCTCTTCTTGGTAGACAGGAAAGACATCCGACCACACAGCCACAGGACTAGAAAAGAACAACAAAAAAAAAGTAATTTTTAATAATAATAATAATAATAATATCAAGCAGGACCTGTGGATACACCACAGTAAGATAATTTAATTATTACAATGTTTGTTATATTTAGGGAGCACACTCCCCAGAGCTACAGATGTTATATACTTTGGACCATATTACCCTTTAGGCACCCCTTTTTGATCTCGATTAAGAAAAAACATGTTTTTCCTTTACACCGTCAATATCCGGTTGTTGGTTAGGGTTAGGGGTTAGTTTTATAATAGTGTAGCGTTAGTTTCGTATTTGCCTGGGGGAGTTGTCTGCCTGTTTAGTTTGCTGGTGCCCGCTAGGGGCCGGTTATATTTAAGGGGCTGGTTCAAACGCTTCTTTCTCTTTTCCTGTTCCTCAAACTACGAGACACATGGGGTAGACACGGTCTACCCCTTCTCGTTGGGGCTTTTGGCCCCCCTTACATTACTGTAAGTTATTATCACAGCATGGACTATCCCTAGTCTCATGTCTGTGGCTTTTATGTATATCTTGTACCATTCATGAATGTGTCTTTATCTTTCTACATGTAACTTTGTTTTACCTATGTATTATGTATCTTGTTATATCCATGTGCTGTATACGTATTAAATGTTTTGTTTATCAAACCTTTGTCGGAGTTATGTATCAAGTAAATATATAACTTTGAATCCTTTCTTACAATAGCATAAAGGTTATATGGTCCTATACTTTATTTCTTTGTTTTATTTTAACAATTCAGAGTTTATCTAGAATTCGTGGATAAGTCCACCAAAGTTCAGGTCCCAAGTACTTTCGGCACTTCGAAGTGCCATCATCAGGGGTGATGTGTTCCAGTTTTTTTAAAAATTATATTAATACGGAGGCTGGAAGGAGAAGAATTGACGAGAAAGGTGTTATAGGCATTTTAAAATGTGTGTACTGCATTGGAAATTAATTTTGTTTAAGGATGGTTTGTATTGTTTTATGTATAGAGCTTTAGTATTTGGAGTTTTTGTTTATTTTTTTTTTGTGCAGAATATGTATTTTCCGTTAGAATATTTCGGTAATTAGAGTGGGGGGCATGAATGTAATTTTAGGTGTTGTGAAATGGAGCTATTATCTGTTAAATGTTATCTCCTTCCAGCCTCCACATTAATATAATTTAAAAAAAACTGAACACATCACCCCTGATGATGGCACTTCAAAGTGCCAAAAGTACTCGGGACTTGAACTTTGGTGGACTTATCCACGAATTCCACCCAAATATTAAAAAGTTGGCCAGAAAACTCGAAAAGATCAAAAATAAAATTGTTAATAGGAGATGTGCTTTTGTTTAATTCTACATGTATAAATGAAAGAATGCTGCCCAAATACACATATATTTATATATATATATGATAAATAAGTTCTATTCTTCTTATGGAGTTATGCGTGGCATTCATATATGTCTCTCACATATTTAAGTCTTTATCTCACTAGCTTGGCTGGTACCTTATTTCTGTAGTCTGTTTCTTCATTTCTTCTAACTGGTCTGGTTCTGTAGAAGCTGGTTTGCAAAGGCTGCTATTTAGCTCATATAGACAATACAAGTCTTATATTTTATGTAATCACATTTTTTTTTATTCGGAACCAGACTTCTCAACTGTGGCAGAGTTGAATTGGGGATGATGCTTACATCATGGTATCTCCAGTCTGACTGATAGACTAAGCTCTGAGCCTTCGTTCACAGGCCAGTCTCTGTGTAACCAGAAAGAAGGTTACATAAAGGTTATTAACTATCAATCATCTAACCCTACAGATTCTGAATTTCAACGACTTTTAATTCAAAATCTAACTACACTAACCATCCAAAAAACAATGGTTTATTAAAATACAACACAGAATTGGAACCTTACCACTGGTGTGTCCATATGTAGGAGTCCACAGGAGAATGTCACTTTGTCCTTGTTTCTCCAACATGTCTTATTCCTCTTACTCAAATGGTTTATATCAGTGGTCCCCAGCCACTGGGTCGCGACCCAGTACCAGGCCACACAGAACGTTTGAAGTTTTTTTTATTGATTATCAGTCTAAATGTTGATGTCTTATTTTGAGAAGTGACTTCTGTGCCTCTTGACTCTTAATTTATGAACAAAAGGTTGTTTATTGTCTGTTGCATTTGACCCGATCATATGAAGGCAGGTCCGTGAAAATATTGTCTTAGATGAAACTCAGAACAGGTCTCAGTCTCGCTCACTAATTGTTATTATTATTTGATTCACTTGTTCACTCTTTTATAAAGAAATAATCAGTATTGTCACTTGAATCGAGTTTTTTATTATAATTATTTCTTATTAGAAAGGATTTTCGTTCTAAAATAAATATTTTCGTTTACAGAGATGTTGTTGATTATTAATTTATGAACAAAAGGTTGTTTATTGTCTGTTGATGTTTGCATTTGACATAAGACCACTGTGGATTTTTATTATTAGATTACGTCATTAACGATTATCGAGCAAATGTAGGCCGGAGCATATGAAGGCCGGTCCGTGAAAATATTGTCTTAGATGAAACTGGTCCGTGGCGCAAAAAAGGTTGGGGCCTGCTGGTTTATATGATAGAAGGTAAGTGGCTTTACAGCTGCTTTTTATGGGGTGTTACTTCCAGGATTTGTTCAAAACAGCACACAGTATCCTTGTACAGTTTCCATCTAATTTTTTTGCATTTTGTTAAAGTCCAAGTGGTGCAGCCATACAGTAGCTCTGACACAATCTTATAAAATGATACTCTTATCTGTATATGTTGTAGAGGAGTTAACACCCCTACAAGATGGACTGACCCAGAGCTATATAAGAGTTGACGCAGCAGTGACAGAAGTCGGACAAAATTACTGCGTCAACGCCAACCATTTGAACCGCCTCATTTTGTACGTTTTGTCTTGTGATTGTACTACTTCTTTGTTCTATGTTAAAAGTGCTGAATGAAAACATATTCACGCACCCTGTGTTCTCTGTGTATCTTTTTCCCACTTCAAGGATACACTTAGATGGACTGACCCAGAGCCATTTAAGAGTACAGAAGTCGGGAAAAATTTACTGCGTCAACTCCAGACATTTGAACCTCCTCATTTTGTACGTTTTGTCTTGTGATTGTACTACTTCTTTGTTCTATGTTAAAAGTGCTGAATGAAATACATATTCAAGCACCTTGTGTTCTCTGTGTATCTTTTTCCACCTCAAGGATTACAACAGTATATTAATACTCTTGTTCCTTAATCTTCCAACTGTTTATCATCCTGCAACATCCTCTGGTTAAAAATCGTCCAAGATGACAAGCAAAATTGTAAATTCTGATTATCTGGTGTTGCTTAATCGGCAAATTCTTATTTCTGATGAGTTTCGTCACAATGCAATTTAACATCATACTGAGGACATGATCAAATGAGCTTAGAATGGGAAAAAGTTAGAAAGACAATTTCTTACCTCATTACATTGTGTTCACTCTCAGCCGTGATTCTTACAATGGCTGAACTGTAAACTGATAAATCTTCCTTGAGGGTTAAAGTGACATTGTCTACACCAGATTCAGTCATGTTCTGCACAGAAAACCACTGGACGATATTATTAGATATCTGGTTGAGAAAAGAAAAAAAGAAAAAAAAGCATGGAATAAAATCATAATAAAAAAAAGAAACAAGCAAAGATGGAGACATCTCCACACTTGAAATATAATCTTATACCAAGGTCATCTGTTGACAGATGACAATATGTAAACAAGGATGTTTATATTTAAAAGGGATTTTGAAACTCAAAATTGTAATATGGAATAAAATCATAATCAAAAGAGAAACAAACAAAGATGGAGACATTTCCACACTTGAAATATCATCTTACACCAAGTTCATCTGTTGACAGATGACAATATGTAAACAAGGATGTTTATATTTAAAAGGGATTTTGAAACTTAAAATTGAAATGTCTTTGTATTCTAAATACAAAAGTAAAGTTGTTGGGGTGCCTAAAGTCAATACCAGCCAGACAGCAAGGGAGTCTATCACCTTTTCACTAGCGCTAGTAAAGCAATTACCTTGTTCGTCTTTTATTGCACACAATGATTTTTTTTATTATATGCGCATTGAGTTATGAACTACCAGCAGAGCTACTCAATGTTGTCCAGGATTTAAAAATAAATCACTTTCCTATATAAGTAAAGTCATTGGGGTGGCCTAGTGTTGGTATCAGCCATATAGCGAAGGAGTTCTATCCCCTTTTCACTAGTGCTAGTGTCACTTGAAAAAAAAACCCCAACCAACTTAGGGCGTTTTTCCCGAAAACCCAACAACAAACCTAACCCCTAACCCCCCTAGTTAAAATTAACAGTTTTATTACAAAATTTGTGGGTTCTGTTTTTTATGGGTCACCCTGTATACAGGGTGACTCAGAAAAAACAGAGCCCAAATTATTTATTTATTTTCCCATTAACCTAACCCTAAACCCCACCCGCAGTTTTTTTTCAAGTGACACCGCTTCGGCTACAAACTTCAATTGTAGATGGTGTTTTTTTTTCAGCAGCCACCAGCTAGCGGTTTTTGAGACAGGAGGCCGGGACGGAACTCCACGAATATACCCAATCTATTTGAAATATAAATGTGACTCTTACAGGTACAACCATTGCGTCAGAGTGGATCTGGGAATAATGGCAAAGAAGGAGTGTTCCACATTCCCCAAAAGCTCCAGAACTGGAGCTTCGCCAGGAGCTATCTATAATTTGAAGCATCATATTCTTTTTAATGTTCTAGCATACAAAGGATGCAGAGTATCATTTTCAGCCTGTACGTCAGTATGTGTTGCTAAATGTAAGAACAGAAAATTTATTTTTAAAAATAGTAAGGGAGATAATTCAGAGAATTTTTTAAATGCGAATTACCTCCCTTACATTTCTATATTCATGTCTCTATATCGGGCTTCTAATACTGCATATTCGGTATGGTGATTGTAACCAAATTTATTTTCCAATCACATCCAAATAAATTAATTGCATATAACGTTATAAAAAAATAACTTAGTCTCACTTTACGCCATGATGAGAGAGGTTGATTTTTAAAATGTTTTTGGTTTCAAGATTAATTTTTTTTTTAAATGCAGAAAAATTATTATGCTTGGAACATTGATCATACAAGGTGTGTCAAAAAAGTATCGATATTTTTTTGTACTTTTCGACACACCTTGTATTCTGAAAAAATAGCATTTATTCATTCTTGATTTATATCTTGGTAAATACAGTTTTAAACTTGGTACTTTTTTGACACACCTTTTATTCTGAAAAAATTAATGAATGGAACATTTTTTTTTCAGAATACAAGGTGTGTCAAAAAATGTTGATACTTTCTTTGACACACCTTGTGTAATAACACTAGGCATGTGTAGAGATCGCAAAGGAAAGTAATAATTTTTTTTTTAATTTTCAAAACTATTACCAAAAATCAGGAAATTGTCCGATTTTAATTAAATTTTAACAAAATTATTCGTTAATGATTTAATTTTTATAATGAAGTTTATTTTTTAGCCATTTTATATAATATAGTGATATAATAAATATGTAAATACCTTGGTACCCCCTCACTATAATCTGATTGGACAGTGTCATGTATAAATAGTCAACACTGTGTTGGTACAGGCACCTATACCTATACCTAAGCCTACAACTTAATCTTACTCACTAGACTACACCACACCTGCTTGGAAGACGTATTGCTATTCGATGCACTAGCGACTACTGCGATAATATACCAAATACCAACTTCAGAATATATCCCTTAACCCGGATATATAATATAGAATAAATAACAGCCTATGAAATTAATTTTAAAAATTGTATCATTACTTTAAATGAAAAAAAAATTATTTGTGAAATTAGTAATCAATTTTTTAAATTATTTTTTCTGTCCTTTTTTTCAGTAACAAGAGGTTAACTATAAAGTTAATGACTAAATAAATACCTGTGATTTTGTGTAAAATGTATGTGCAAAATATTCAAAATAATTATTCAATTAATAAAGATGCATGCAACATTTTATTTGAGGGGATAGGATTAAGTTTCTATTTCAAATTTTAAAAAAAAATTTTTTTTTTTTTTAACTCCTTTAATAGATTTGATGATTTTACTTAATTATGATACAAACTCTCTGACATTGAATTTTTAACTCCCAGTCCCCTCAGACAATACCTTTCAAAAATTAACTTTTACACTGCCTGGAGGGTGTTTTTTATGCTAAAAATAATGATAATAATAATCCTTAGAAACCAATTATATCAAAGAAAATTACTTACCTTTAAACCAAGGATATCTATGTGTATTTTTTCTGATGCAAGTTCACTCGCATTCCATGAAATAAAGACCTCATTTCCAATGATCCAGTCAGATGGATTAGCACGGATTACCTGAGGGATTGTTTTGGCAAGATTTACTAAAAAAAGGAAAAAGAAAAAAGAAAAAAGAAAGAAAAATCTTTGAATTAGATGATCAGAAATATATTGCTTAGATCTATTAAAAAAAAAAAAAAAAAGAAAAAAAAAACAGAAAAAAATTGAAAAAATAAAATATCTGGGGAGAATCTTGGATTTGGTTTGAGTTAATTTGGGTCGGGTCATTTAAATACCGATAAGGTTTTGAAATAAATTCATTCTTAATGGATACTCAAATTTTTTTTTATAAACACATCTTTCTATTTAACCCATAGATGGGACCCTAACAGGTACTACCACTCCAAGAAACATTTTTGTAGTGTAATATAATTAAGGGGCATAGATGTAATTAAGGGTCGCAAAATAATTGATTTTAGTAAAAGTAAACTGTGTGTGAAGAAGAGAGAAAGAAATATTTTGAAAGGTAAAATCTGGTTGGAATGCATTTTAATTGCTTGTGAATTCTAACCAGAAAAATTTTGATGTTAAAAATGTAGGGTGATAAAAAATACACAGAATAAGTAGCTGAATAAGATAAGAAAAATAATTAGGTGATTAACGATAATCATAAAATAGGGGAATGGGGAATTCGAGACGAGAGTGGCAGAAAGAGATTTGAGGAAGCAGACAATGTCCACCTTTCTTACTTCCGCTTCTCATTTTGACAATTTGAACGTAAGGTTTTTATGCTCTCTAGTATGACAATTCTAGTATTATAAATAACTGTCTATCTCTTTCTTTGTTGTTTACTACTACTTAGGCGATTAATGATGAAATAAAATTGTTGACAAAGAAACAAATTGACGAGCGCCTTGGTTTGTTTCTAAAATCCAAGACTTGATTAACAGTGATTGTAATTCAAAAGATGTTTTCACACATGAAGAAACGAGCCCATTTATAAGAAACTAAGACCCAGTATGTTACAGTTAACTGTTTTGTTATTATTTATATTTACCAATCCCTCCGCATGAGTAGGATGTGACACTAGGTCAATTTCTTAAGCAGAGTTTAACTGGTTTGAATTCAGAGTTTTCCTTCTCCAAGACTAGTTACCTAGCCATGGTTAAAGAGCTCAGTATGCCCTGCTATTTACCCATAGCAGGAGGAAGAATTGGATTCATACCTTTCCCAAGGGTATTAGCGCTATGTGAAATGCAAACAGCTTCGTCCAGGAATTGAACTTAGGTCGATGGGTCCACTTCCTATGACTAACCATAATATCATTATTATTACTATTATTAAGTTACAATTGACTGTTTTGTTAGCTAAGATTGAATGAATAAAAAGCATTTCATTCTTATCAACATGTATGAACTTTAGCTGGTCAAATTCCTAGCATAAAATTGTGCATGCACATTATCTGAAATGAACTTAATTGTTATTAAGAACACATTTTATGATATTTTTGTTGTGCACTGTCTTATCAACACATTTTTGTTTGTTTGAGAAATAAAAATTTTATTTCTCAAACACACAAACAAAAATGTGTCGATAAGAATGAAATGTATTTTTATTCATTCAATTGTTTAAGAAAATCTCATAAGAAAAACTATACAAGCAAATTTGTTAAGGGAGATAATGTACACACACAATTTTATGCTGATAGTTGGGACGGTTGGTAAGACGGAGTCATGGGTATCCATGCTATCACACAACCTAATGATGATTGACACACTGACACACACATATATCCCACCCGCAGCATACAAAATATTTGAAATCTTAAAATTATTTAACATCCTTCATTGAATCGCCCCACACCCATACATCCCCTCTACCCAAACTGGTGACAGTATCCATTTTCCACCCCCACCAACCCCCTACAGACCTCATGTCAACATCCGCTCAAATCAACAAATTACACACACCCACTCACACATATGCATGTAAATACAAACGCTCACACATCAGTATTGTTCAGATGTTGCACACTTGCAGAATAATGTGAATTTGTGCAAGATCCACTGACTTGTATACATAACCTTTTGCACGGTCCATAAACACACATACACATTCATAACAACACCACATACATACGCATAACTTTTCATCCAATCAAACACATCTTATGTCTGTAAAACTTTTTGAAATTTTCGATTTTCCTTGCATTTGAACTTAAAACCCCAAAGTCACCTGACAAATGTTTGTGGTTACACATGCATGAAACCAAATGGTTGTGACTGTTCCTAAGTCATTAAATATATAAAACCTTTATATATTTATTTATTTTTATTATATTATATTATATATATTATATATATATATATATATATATATATATCTTTCTCACACACACAATGTAAAAGAATGTTCTATGTCATCTTCAAAACCGTTTATCTCAGCGTTCATAATTTTCAAACAATTCTAAGAGCGCTAATTCTTCATTCAAACATTTTTAAACAGACCAACAAAAGATTCTCACAGTCTCCTTATTATATGCGATAAATTTTATTTTTCCTTAAATCAACAAAAGCTCTGAAGAAGATCTACTAAACAGATTGAAACACTGCAGCGTTGGCTGAATAAATATTACTCATTTTATTGAACCTGTGTTTTTTCAAAATTTTTCACTATATTACATACCGTCGGATTCACTTCCATTTTTTTCTCTCATATATATATATATATATATATATATATATATATATATATATATATATATAGGTTAGGGACTCTAAGAAAATATCAGTTGAATTTTGATCTCAACTGGAGGTAGTCTGCTAAGTCTAGCCACATTGAGGAGACAGAATATGTTGAGATACAGTGTCTGTGGATGACTGATATATGCTCCCAAAACCTGGTAGAGCTCTTTAAAGGGGAATTTAGCTGACAGTCACCCCGTACACTTAAGCAAGGATCTCCTTTTAATGGATTCAAGCTCTCTGGCGACCTTGACACATATACCTATGTATGTAAGTTGAAAATGGAAGCGAATCCGACGGTATGTTGAAATGAAAAATAAAGGAAAGAAAATGTTGAATGGATAAAATAGGATTTATTTTATTTTATTTTACTGACACGTGTTTCGACCAGGAGTTTATCCATGCATACATGTATTCTATCTATTATTAATTCAAATACAAAATAAAATAAAATAACAATAATAGAAAAAAACTACAGAAATCTTTTAGTATACAAAGAAATAGCGGCCTTCGTCAGAGTAAATTATTATTGTTTTAAATGAAATCGGTTGAAATACGGAGAATTTCCGAGATGTTTGAAAGAATAACTTTTTTGAAATTGCTTGAAGAAAGTGTTCTAACACAATGGAGAAGACAGTTATGATAATGTCATCATCGCATGTGACGGATTTTGAAATGGAGAGAAGGAACAAAGTTAGGTGGAATTTTAATTTTCAAAGCATGAGGAATATTTGAATTTTTTTTCTAAATTTTTTTTTTTTAATAGAATTTATGCGTATGTGTGTTTTGTTGGTGGTTCATTTATTAATTTGTTATTAATATCATCAGAGTGATTTTTTTATTAAAATTTTTTTATTTTAATAAAAATAAAATGAGTTATTAAAATACATATGTATTTATCAGTTAAAATTCTGCTTCTTGCTTGCAGGTGCTGATGGCCAAGGGGTTAGGGACTCTTACTGATGAAAAATTGGTCGGGATTCAATCCCAGCTGGAGGTAGTCTGCTAAGCCTAGCCATACTGAAGAGACAGACCAGGACAGTAGAAAGATAGGTACCTCTGCTGAGCAACCGAAAGTGTACAAGGAGTCAGTCCATATATGGAAAACAAATTGGGTAGAGGACCGGCCAGGGAATCAGCGAGAGAGGACAACCAAAGTTGCAAAGGAAAAGTTTGTTTTCATCTCACATTGTCTCCCAAATGGAAAATATTTTGATTTCATACCCACTCTAAGTGACCTAGTAAATTTCAAATTCCCCCTCCCCTTCGTCTTTTACAATAACTTATATCTATACAAATATAAAGGGCAGTTGGATATATGTATGTATGTATGGGTATATGTCCAGATGAAACTACAATAATAATACAATTA
>CM042150.1:33944307-33949307 GCA_023376005.1 Doryteuthis pealeii | reverse complement strand
TTATGGGTTATTTAATGCTGAAATTTTATTCATTTCTAAATGTTTGATTACAATCATATACTAAATTTGGTTTCATTTCATTTATTTATTTAATGGCATATCAACTCCTCATGGGTTATTTAATGCCAAAATTACATTCATTTGAAAATGTTTGATTATGGTTTTCTTTTGTTTATTTGTTTAATGGCATATCAACCCTTTATGGGTTATTCAAAGATATAATTTGATTTATTTGTAAATGTTAGGATATGGTTTGGTTTGGTTTATTTATCTAATGGCATATCAACTCCTTATGGGTTATTTAATGCTGAAATTTAATTCATTTCTAAATGTTTAATTACAATCATATAATATATTTGGTTTCATTTCATTTATTTGTTTAATGGCATATCAACTCCTCATGGGTTATTTAATGCAGAAATTTGATACTAAATGTTTCATTACTATTGTAACTATATCTTCAATGTTCCATTGCACTTTTAAAAAAAATTGTGAACAGCAGCTGTATGGCCATTTACCTCCCATCTCACAAACCATTCAGGTAAGACAAACAGGCACTAGTAGAGATAGTATAAGCAGCATTCTTCTATTTTCATACCAATCAATCGTGACTTGTATCCTCTTCAGTGAAAGAATGGGAATGGATTTAACTGAAATACATTCTAATATTTTTGTTGTTGTTGTAATTCTTATTCATAAACATTAATTATCCATTGTTCCTATTTTTTTCAAAATTGTTCTTTTCTTCTTGAATTTAAAAGATTTATGCTAAAGGCAGGCAGAAATTTTTTTAAGTAATTTGTTTTAATGTTTTTAAATCTGTTTTTACTTACCCCCCTCCCTCTCTCTCTCTCTTTACAAGCCTGTATAATGTAGTAGAGATATGAGGAACACAAGGACAAAACTCAGACAAATGTATGTAGGATATATTTGCTAAAGCTTTGAGCTCGGCATCATCAGTCGCTTTATTGATTATCAAAGGTATCATACAAGTGTTTTATAGAGGGGGAAGTGGACGGGAGCGGGGTGGATGGGAGAAGCGGTCAAGTGGGTGGGTTAGTGCTTGTGAGGAAAGATTTTGATTGGTCAGGTAGGAATCATTGGAACGCTGACTGAGAATTCTGTAATCAGTCTAATAATCTAACTCATGTCTCACCCAAAACTTGGACCAAAGGTTATAAAAGGACACTAATGTATACTTAAGAAAAAAAAATATGCGCTTTCTAAAGGATCCCATATGGTAAAAAAGTACTGACTTGCTGGAAATAACAAAAAGCCTGCAAGAAGGTAGAAGAGACTGTTTATAGGGAAATGCAATGCATTGTGGGTAAGTGGTTGGGAATAAAAGCAACCATTTACCTGAAGAGGAGAGAACTGGTCATTTAGTGAACAGGCATCAGTGAGAGAAGAAGGAAGCAGATAGAAGAGGAGAGAAGGGAAAGGATGGGAAAGGAAAGCAGGAAGAGGAGAAAGGAGGGAAATACAGAACTTCATTACAATAACAAGGAACTGTTTTTCATTTTTCAAAACAAATTTGTTGACAAGCATCAACCAAGTTTTTCTTGCTAAAACAGAAGAGTGACACCCAAGAAAAGATCTTGCAAACCAGCATTTGGGGAAACAGGCCAGGAACCAGCATTTGGGAAAACAGGCCAGGAGCCCAGCATTTGGGGAAAACAGCCCAGGAGCCCAGCATTTGGGGAAAACAGGCCCAGGAGCCCAGCATCATTTGGGGAAAACAGGCCCAGGAGCCCAGCATTTGGGGAAACAGGCCCAGGAGCCAGCATTTGGGGGTCCAGGAGCCAGCATTTGGGGTAAACAGGCCCCAGGAGCCCAGCATTTGGGGTAAACAGCCAGGAGCCAGCATTTGGGGTAAACAGGCCCAGGAAACCACATTGGGGTAAACAGGCCCAGGAACATTTGGGGTAAACGGGCCCAGGAACCAGCATTTGGGGAAAACGGGCCCAGGAACACATTTGGGGAAAACGGGCCCAGGAACCAACATTTGGGAAAACGGGCCCAGGAACCAGCGAAATGTGAATAAAAATACCTTGGTTGAAGAGCCTTATTACCACTATTTTCTCATTCAAGGCAAATTAAATATTAACACTTTACAAGCCACCCAAAATAGAGGTTGGAAAATGCTTTGTCAATTTTTCCCTTTATAAAGACACACAAACACAGTTAACAGTTAACTTGCATTTGCTCTTGTAAATAATGTGTCCACAGGAAGTAACTTAATATTTACTCTTCAGTTATCTCTTGAAACTAATTTGGGGTAATTACAGAGAGAAGAAAAATATACAAATGCTGTTGTTTCTTTTCTATAATATATAAGTATTTGAGGTTATCATATACAGAAAACAACAACGAATAAACAAACACTTGTGGTTACCTCATTTTCTCTATTATATATAGAAATATATGTTTGTGTGTGTGTATGTGTATATATATATATATATAAAAGTGGATATATATAATATATATAATATATATATATATATATATTATATATATACAGTTATAAAATATTTGAGTTTATTACAGACAAAAAAAAGCTTGTGGTGTCCCATTTTCTGTATTATATATAGAAATGTATGTATATATATATATATATATATATATTATATATATGTTTGTGATCTAGAGTGTGTATATATATATATATATATATATATATATTATTACAAACAGGAAAAAACACATACCCATAGTTTCCTCTTTTCTGTATTATATATAGAAATGTATGTATCTATGTATATAGAATGTGGATACATATATATGTTTGTGGATCTATATATATAATATATATATATATATATATATATATATATATTATATCCACACATATATATGTATCCACATTTCTATATATACAGATACATACATTTCTATATATAATACAGAAAAGGAGGGACCACAGGTATGTGTTTTTTTTTTCTAAGATAATATAAAACATTTTTTTAAAAACAATCCTTTTTGCGGACCTTCCATTTTTAAAATATATATATATATAAAGGAATTGCCTTTCTTTTCATATGTACATGCCAACTTAATACTCTGAAAAGAGATGTCATTGAGCATCACGCATACACTTTAAGATGTTTATATTAATGAAAATTACAACATTTAGTTTTTGATTTTTACTGTTTAAATGATATACTTAGATAATCAAAAGTCAATCAAATTGTGGAACTCTACACAGTTCTTCATAAATAAGTACAAAAAATACATGCATGTTTAAATATAACACAGATTCCATTGGGCTAAATTTGAACTAAATGCTTTTTCAAAATTATTCTATTACAGTTTATTACTAACCGTAAAAAAAAAAAAAATTAAGAGAAATTTATTAAAAAAAAAAAAAAATAAAAAATAATAAAAAAAAATAATAATAATATAATTGTAAAAAAATAAATAAAAATTAAAAATTAAATTATAAAAAATAAATAAAAAATTAATTATAAAAAATAAAAAATAATAATATAATAATTATAAAAATAATAAATTAAAAAAAATAAGATTAAGAGAAATATTATTAAAAAAAACATCCAACATAATAAAACAAACCCAACACTAATATGCAAAATCTTATGAAAGCCCTGATAGAACTAAGTAAATTTTATAATATATAAAGGGCAGTTGGTGTGTATGTATGTATGTACAATGTGTGTCAAAAAAGTATCGAGATTTTAAAAAACTTATTGACACACCAGGTATTCTGAAAAAAAAAAAAAAAAATATAACATTCCATTCATTCTTCATTTCTCTTTTGGTAAATACATCTTTAACCTTGGTACTTTTTTGAAGCACCTTGTATTCTGAAAAAATTAATGAATGGAATGTTATTTTTTTCAAAAGTAAACAAATCAATACACCAGGGTTTTTTTTTTGCCCCATCTCTACCTAGGCAATGCTGGGTAGCCACTTCTAGTTTTAATATAAAACAAAAAAAAACAAAAAGAAAGTGTAATATTACATTTTTTAGAGTTTTAGTTTTTAGCTTCATTTATTGTAAGGAAAAATTTCTTAGCTTCTTTTTCTTGTACCAACCTATTATGTGACATACCTACATATTAGGACACATTTTAATTCTCAGCTTCTTTAGAAAAAGGAATACAATTTTTTCACTAATTCAACAGGTGATTAAGAACTGATTTAAATTTTTGTCTTATAAGGAACAAAATATGAAAAATAATCAGTATAAATCAAAACATTAAAAAAAAATAAAAGAAATAAACTATTCATAGAATAAACAAATAATTTTCATTTGAATTAATATGCAAATTTTTCCATCTAGACTAAGACACGTTTGATCCTTAGTTTTGTTTTATTGTTACATTTTTAGGAACAAAAAAGAATATAAATTAAACAAATAAATTTGTTATCCCTTTAATTCAACAAGCAATTAAGAACTTAATTAAAATTTTTCTCTGCAAGGGTACCATTATATGTGACTAAAGCATTCATATCATCATGAAGAGACCGAATAAGGGCTATAAAATGTGAAGGACAACCTAACTTCCCAAGAACCCTCCAGAATGCCTCACGGTTGACTGTGTCAAAGGCCTTCGCGAGATCGATGAAACATTGGTAGAGGTCAAGATTCTGCTCAATGCACTTAAAATATCATTTGAAATATGAATACATATATACATATTATATAAGATATCATTTGAAATATGAATACACACACACACACATATATATTATATATATATATATATATATATATATATATGCTCCCATAAATTTGATATGAGCTCTCTAATTGGTGATTTAAATTAACTTTCACTACTAAGCATATAAGCAAACTAGTGATCGTAAAAATATATAAACAAACCTATGTATTTAATAGTTTAAAAACACCAGTCCCACTACAGCAGCTGTCAGTGGCCGAGGGGATAAGATATCAGGCTGGCAAACAGTCAGTCTGAATTCAACCCTAGCCAAGGATAGTTGTTGTGTCTAGTCACACTGAAGAGGTGTGAAACACCGAA
>CM042150.1:33929307-33939307 GCA_023376005.1 Doryteuthis pealeii | reverse complement strand
CACTAAATATCTTAAAATAAAAAAGTTTCATAATGATCAGTGTTCCTAATTACATTACCATGACAACCTCATAGGTGGTTGTAATGCTGTACAATTGTTTTCCTAAATTTAAAACAGTTTTCAAATTCTTATCTGATGAAGCTTATTCTAATAAATACATAAACACTTAAGCAAATAGGTATATATATATATATATATATATATATATATATATATATAAGAGAGTTTTATAATTTGCTTGAAGTATTGTGTATATATTGGTTAGGAGGTTGATTTAGAAGGCTATCACAATGCAGGTGTAAAAAAAAAAAAAAATAATACGGTAACAAAGGTGTTGTGTGTTAAGCTGTATTTAATTCTTTAAATTAAATACAGGTTAACACACAACACTATTGTTACCGTATTATTATTTTTTCTTTACACCTGGATTATGATAGCCTTCTAAATCAACCTCCTAACCAATATATATATATATATATATATATATATATATATATATGAATGATTAAAAATCAAGAAAAAATGGATAAAGCACAAAACAACTTCATTCAATTGAGATTTAACCTGACAGTTACCAAGCACATTTGTCTAACTCTAGATATATATGCTTTATCAATGATAAGTGAGCACTCTTTACTTATAAATATATAAACTATATTATGAATATATATATATATATATATATATATATATATGGGAGAAATGTGAGGAGGTTAATTCGACAATATGTGGAGAAACGTAGACAAACACGGGATGTTATGGAAACTGGATGTTTATTGTCAACGATGCAATATTTCGGCTATTTAGAGCATCATCAGGACAAAAGCCCAGTTCTAGGTTCAATGAAGAACATTTTCAGAAAATTCTGAAAATGTCCTTCATTGAACCTAGAACTGGGCTTTTGTCCTGATGATACTCTAAATAGCCGAAACATTGCATCGTTGACAATAAACATCCAGTTTCCATAATATCCCGTGTTTGTCTACGTTTCTCCATATATATATATATATATATATATATATATATATATATATGCACATCATATAAGAGTAACAAATGATTTGGTGTAATGAAAAACCATTAACTTTTAGCCAAAAAACGTATTTTTATCATATATTGCCTGTAAGGAACAACCCCTAACTTTTGGCTATGCTAGCCCCACCAAATATTTCTTCAACATTTAATGACACGAAGAGACAACATTCAAACAATTATTTATACTTTCAAAATTACTGTAATACAATAAAAATCAATGCAATCTCATAAATAAACACTTTAAATATACGTTCCTACATTTGGGGTGCTGGTGATTGTCGTCAGTGATGTAATCCGCGGGGTTCATTGGGAAGTTTCGGGTCTTCCAACATCAGACTTCCCTCGCCCTGCTGACCCTATCAGAGGTGATCAAACTCTGGTACAACCACCAAGAATAACCACTAAAAGACGTTTGACTTTTGAGAAATCTTTAAATAAACAATGTAGTTTAGACCTTGATGTAGCCTACCAGGTTTAATTGGGTATTTCAAACATGCCTAATGAATTAAGCAGTTTATTGTGCAGGAATATCACACCTGTGTACATTATAGAATGACATAAACAGGTGTTCACAATCCGAGGGTTATATTTTAAAAATACATGACTGTTAGTATGACCCAACGTGTTTCTACATGCTAATGCCTAAAAAAAAAAAAAAGGCTTTTAATTAATGTAATGACGTTTTATGTAACTTTGTTTAAGATCAATAATATTTGTACATATTCTATGCACAGGTATTATGAATAGTTAATAATGAAAATAATGAAATTTATTGTGTACAGTACTCAGGCGCACCACAAATCATCAAAGTCTCATGTCAAGTACACAGAATAATGTAGTGTCAGGAACATGAACAGTTTACAGTAGTAATATGCATGTATGTGTGCGCGCGTGTGCATATGTGGAGAGTGGCATCAGGTATAGTGTTGGCAGACTACAGGAAGCATGGAGGCTTTGAAAGACTCAGCGCTTCGGCAGCCTACAACAGATGCGGGCAGTTTATTCCATGTCTCCGCAATTCTGAGCGTGAAAAAATGTTTCCGAAAGTCACATGAGCAGTGCTGTTTTCTGACTTTGTAGGCATGCCCACGTGTGTTGAAAAGTTAATAATGTTAAGTAAAAACTTTATTAACTTAAATAATGGCCTTAGTTTAGTTATATGCTATCCAGAGTCTTTTGAAAGGGTCCAAAGAGAGACACCTTGGATCTAAGTCATGGCAAGGTTAGGCCTAGAAAAAGTAAGATTCAATGTTTCAAAAACATGTCTCAAACCCTTTTATTTTAGCTAAAAAATTAATCTTAAAAAGCCATTCTGAAGGAAATTAAGACACCACTGCCCTAGGTAGGCTATTTATTAATATTAAAGGATTGGATAAACTGTGTTTAAGAAGAAATATAAAGAATATTCTAGAATGAATAATATAAGATGAATCTAAAATAAGGCAACAGTGTATGAGGTTATTATACACTGATGAAGTATTAATGTCTTCATCTTGGTTACCGCCCTGTTGACTGGGGCGTTAGAATGCACCGACTGCACCTCTGTAGAGGGGTAAGACTCCCCCAATGGGGCCACCTGTTTGCTGTGGGTGGCAACCCGTGATGCTTAAGGATAGAGCCCTGGTGGATGAGCAGTTCATGACTTGCAATACTCCACTTTGGCCCAAAATTGGGCTAGACGGGCGGTCGGAGAGGCCCCCTCCTATCAATCAGCTGGTCAGGTCAAGCCCTAGCATCTATATGATTTTCCCAACCCTATTGCCCTTATAGCAAGCCCCAACCCCTTTTTATCATATGGGTGCTAGAAGGCGGTGGCTGCAGGTCTACATGTCCTGGGAATGACGTTAAACTCTATCTGATGGTGAGGTTCCAGTTTTGGAGGTTTGGGGAATGTGGAGCACCCCTTCATCACCATTGCTCCCTGGTTCACTCTGACCCGGAGTGGTAGTACCTGTTAGGGTCCCATCTATGGGTTAAATAGAAAAATGTATTTATAAAAAAATTGTATTATCCATTAAGAATTGCTTTATTTCAAAACTTTATCGGCATTAAATGACCCACTGAGGTTGATATGCCGTAAAACAAACAAACAAACAAATCATCTCTGTTATCACCCAAAATTATTTTCATTCAACTGTCTACGATTAGAGGATAACTCATATAAGTGGCCTTTAATTGTAAATAACACACTGTTAGTGGGTTTAGAATACACTGACAGTATCCCCTACAGGGGGGTAAGATCCCCCTAATAGGGGTATTCTGAGTGTGACACTAAACTGTATCTGATGATGAGGCTCTAGTTGTGATCTGGGTAGTGTGGAGTATGCTTTCATTGCCATTCCTCCCAGGTCTACTCTCACCCAGAGTGGTAGTACCTGTTAGAGTCACATCTATGAGTCAAATAGATCTGTTTAAATATCATTTGTTTTATTTAAAAAAAAAAAAAAAAACTTTTTAGAAAACAATTACACACAAAATGTAAATATGAATATGATTCCCTAACCTCTAGGCATAAAATAACCTTAGACAGGTTGACATGCCGTTAAAATCAATGAATCATCCTTTAATTTGTACACATTTTGTAAATAAGAAACCGTGTTGAATGTCTATGAACATTTTCTGATAATTTTACAAAGAAATTCATTTGCAAATTTGAAAGTTTGAATTATTTATAAAAAGTAGTCAACAGCAGCCTAAAGTCGGTATCAGCCAGTCAGCGAGGGAGTCTATCCCCTTTTCAATAGCGCCAGACCAAGGAGATTGTTTTGGCATCTGAGGTGGAGCGCCACACCTACCATCAGCTCCTTACTTTACTGCACAGAAAATGGGTCAATAGGATGCATCACACCTCTCATAAGATTTAAACTTGTAGTATCTATGTTACATAATGGATAGGCATAGCCTGTCATTTTTCTAAGGAAGTGTAATTCAAATTTTTACCTGTTAGAGTCACATCTATGAGTCAAATAGATGTTTAAATATCATTTGTTTTATTTGAAAAAAAAAAACTTTTTAGAAAACAATTACACACAAAATGTACTGACTTGAAACCTAAAATTAATAGATTCCTTCATACAAAATGGCAGCAACACTGGAATAACTGTATCCACAATAAACTCTTCCTAATGAAACCGACTTTGGGAGGCTGCAGACCAACTTTAAGGAAGTCTAGAAAGGAACAAGTCATTATGTCCCGATTATGCATTGGTCATACAAAACTAACGCACTCTTATATACTCAAACAAGAACAACAACCACAATGTGAAACATGTCAAACACCCCTGACAGTTAAACACTTATTGATGGAATGCAGATTTTTTGCTCCCATCAGAAACCATTATTTTAAAGCAAACAATATGAAGGATCTATTTGAAAATGTTAACATTGGGGATATTTTCTCCTTTTTGAGGGAAATAAAATTATACCATAGAATATAGACATGAAACAAATCAATGCCATACAATATAATCCCCAATAATGCTAACACATTGTTAAAACCAATTACTAAAAGTATATATATGAATGCAAAATATGTATAACACCCCAACCGCTAGGCATGATATAACCCTGGACGGGTTGATATGCCGTTAAAATTAATAAACAAACAAACAAAACAAAATGTAAATATGAATATGATTCCCTAACCACTAGGCATAAAATAACCTTAGACAGGTTGACATGCCGTTAAAATCAATGAATCATCCTTTAATTTGTACAAATTTTATAAATAAGAAACCGTGTTGAATGTCTATGAACATTTTCTGATAATTTTACAAAGAAATTCATTTGCAAATTTGAAAGTTTGAATTATTTATAAAATTGGTCAATAGGATGCATCACACCTCTCATAAGATTTAAACTTGTAGTCTCTATGTTACATAATGGATAGGCATAGCCTATCATTTTTCTAAGGAAGTGTAATTCAAATTTTTAAAAAAATCTTAAATAAGTGGTCACTGATGATTTGACAGACAAGACTTGAACCCAAGTTCTTCTGCAATGAGGCTCTCATTGCCTTAGAGAGTTACGTGAAGTCATTCATTACATGAGCAATATATATAAGATTTATTAGAAATTATCCAATTTTTATATATATCATTTGTTCTTAATTATTTAAATTCATTTATTGCAGTTGGCCCTGATGATCCGCTTGGTGAAACTTGAGTAGGTTATCTGTCTATAGCATTTTACAAAATCCGCTCTACTTATGTATTGAGCACTCTTATATTCTTTATAACCCTGACTTATTCGGTTATTTATTTTATCAACGGTCGAAGTTGTGATTAACTCGATATTATATTCTCCGATAAGTCTCCCAATTTTCATATATATATATATATATATATATATATATAAAAATTTGACAATTTCTAATAAATCTGAATAAAAAATTAAAACATTTTTACAGGAAGTAAAACTTTCACATCACAAATTTTATAACTTAAGATGGTTTCTTTGTTTAAAGGCATATAAACCTTTGTGGGCTATTTAATACCAAATCCATCCTTCTAGAAGAACAGTAGTGGTACTAATTTTGTCTGAAACACCCTGTCTATATCAACTAAAGATATTTAGTAATTTTTGTGACAGGCAGGAGGTCTGAGACCATATGGTCTCAGACCTCCCGCTCCAAACACCATCTTTTTCATATACATTGTAAATATTTTAATTAATCTACTATGTTTTAGTTTGTTTTCTTTATTTAATGGTATATAAACCTTTGTGGGTTATTCAATGCCAAAGCCATCCTTGTAGAAGAACAATAGTATTAATATGTAGAGCAAATATTATTGTTTCATATTTTGTCAGATTTTTCTGAATCTGTTATTTTGGATTTTTCTGAATATCTTATTTTCTTTATATATATATATATATATATATAATTCATCCACAGACACCGTGTTTCAACGTTTCAGATCTCTTCAGTATGGCTAGACACAGCAACTACCTCTGACCAGGAGCGAAACTCAACCGACTTTTTTTCAGCGCGATTCGTTAACCTTTCCACTATTTGACAGCTGCCGTTAAGGGGCAGTGTTTAAACTATTAAATACATACATTTGTTTATATATTTTACAATCACCAAAGAGATCCAGTCTGTAAATAACAGATTATCATTGCTTTATGCTGGTATTGAAAGTTAATCTAAGTCACCCCTAGAGAGCTCTACCAGGTTTTTGGAGCATATAATAAGTCATCCGCACAGACATGTGTAGGACTTTTCTCGATAGGAAAAAAGAGAAAAAAAGAAAATACAAAAAGTAAGTGAATTTTATGAATATACTTTTACATAAATGAAGCCCCTAAAGAAATAAAAAAATAAGAAAATTAAAATTTTTTAAAAAATAAATAAAAAATAAAAATATGAATAAACAAATAACTATAAAAAATAAAAAAAGACCCCTTAAAGAAACTGTATAAAGAAGAATATTACTTAAGTAGACAATTAATAATAAAATTAAGACAAATTAAATAAACAAAAAGATAAGGATATTACTTAAGGATACAAATAAAATATTAAAATTAATTAAAATTAATAAAAAGATGGAGTAACGAAATGCAAACACTATAACAAATTTAAAATATTTCAAAATATAGGATTAATAAGATAAAGATGCTAGAACCCTTCTCGATTGAATAAAGGAATAAGAAAAAAGTAAGAAAAATCTATGACTATAATTTTACTTAAATGAAGCCCCTCTAAATAGATAAAGAAATATATGAATAAATAAATAACAAAAATAGACACTTTATAGAAGCATCGTAGATAAGGATAGTACTAAAGGATAAAATTAAACAATAAAATAAATTAAAATAAATAAAAGATGTAAAGAGGGAAATCGAAATAATGGAATAGAAAGAGGTTCATATATGAACATAAAATACAAAATATAAGTAAAGAGCTCATAGATATAAGTGTAAGAATATAAATAGCAAAGTATGGAAAAACATGCTTTAATAAATGATACACACTAGATACCCCAAGAAAGATAAAAGGCTGGTAGCCATAATAAAGTAAACTCAGATACCCCCACCCGCTGAGAAAAAAGACATACCTTCCCTGCTCCCCACTTGACCCAATTAGAGCGAAACGGCATCTAGACCATAAATTAAAATCCTGTTGGTCAGTCAAAATAAACTTAGGAATTTACCAAATAGACTAGGCAGACAAATTTTAAAAAAACAAAAAAAAACACTGCCAACCAGGCAAAGGAAGGAAAAAAAAAAAAAAAGAAAAAAAAAAAAAAAGAATTTCCACCAATGAAAAAGACACTTGAAAAGAAAGAATGCAATATGACCACCCCTGAATGAGGGAGGTGAAATGTATGAATATAAAATGAGTTTGGCCATGTGCCTGTCTAAATAAAATATATCAGTGGTCTGAAGAAGCTCGTGAGCATACTCGCGAGTGGAAATGGTCCATAACCACGATATGGTATTTAAGGCCTTTTATTCCCATATATATATATATATATATATATATATATCAGCTGCAAAAGTAGAATCAATAAAAACAAAAGTATCAATTTGGCGGTTGATTTTGAAGACTATCACAATTCAAGTGTAAAGAAAAATGAGGTAACTATGATGTTGTTTGTTTACCTTTGATTTATTCTTAATATTTCAAGATAAAGATCTCTTCGTCATAAGATTTCTGAAAGTCTGGAGCTGTTGCTGAGAATTGTCCATTCTGTTTCATGCCAGGGGGATATTGGACAAATCCTAGCAACAAGGCTCCTAACAGCTCCAGATTTTCAGAAATCTTATGATGAAGAGATCTTTATCTCGAAATATTAAGAATAAATCAAAGGTAAACAAACAATATCATAGTTACCTTATTTTTCTTTACACTTGCATTATGATAGCCCTCAAAACCAACCACCAAACCAATATAAACACAATGCTTCAAGAAAATTATAAAACACTTATCAAAAGTATCAAATATTTTGAAAACATTTGTTAATTTGATTATTTCTAATAAATTTAGATAACAAATTAAAAAAACTTTTTAGGATTATATGACCTTTAGGCACCCCTTTTGCTTTGCTGATTCATAAGTACATTTTTTCATTTACACCGTCAACATCTGGTTGTTTGTTAACAGACGATTTTAAGAGGTTTTTTTTTTAAATTATAAAACTAACTCCTAACCCTAATCCTAACCCCAACCCCTAACGATTTTAAGAGGGTTTTTTTTTTTAAATTATAAAACTCCTAACCCCAACCCCTAACAAACAACCAGATGTTGATGGTGTAAATGAAAAAAATGTACTTATGAATCAGCAAAGCAAAAGGGGTGCCTAAAGGTCATATGGTCCACTTTTTACAGGGGCTAAAAGAACAACCACAACACTCACACCACAAATTCTCATTTATGTGAATTATTCCGACTAGCATTCCAGTTAGTGATGGCTCTTAACATTAATTTGTGGAGGTGCTGCTTTCTATTATAATTAATATCTTAATTAGAATTTATGATAATTTAATACTCATTATTTCAATCTATTCAACCAATAGATGGGACCCTAACAGATACTACCACTCCAGGTCAGGGTGGACCTGGTGGTAATGATGATATGTTAAAATTCTTGTAGGAGTAAATGAATTTATCCTGTTTTTCCTCAGTTGCGTACTGTGTTAGTATATCATAGATATTCTGTGAAGCTATGATAATGGTCCCACACCGCCAAGTTTTTTTTCTCTATCACACTAACATTGTTTTTGATTACATAGGGAAAATAAAGGAGAGCAGCTAGTTTTAAAAAGGACTATATGACATTTAGGCACCCCTTTTTGATCTCGATTAAGAAAGGACATGTTTTTAATTTACACCGTCCATATTCGGTTGTTTAAACAGACGATTTTTAGATTTAAAAAAAAAAATGATAAAACTAACCCCTAACCCTAACCTGAACCCTAACAGACAACCGGATATTGACGGTGTAAATGAATCGAGAACAAAAAGGGGTGCCTAAAGGTAATATGGTCCTTTAAAAATAACCAGATAGAGTATACCTAAAGGCAGACCATAACACACCTATCAAAATATGGGACACAAAACAACAAAGATGAAGATACTCATCCATTGAAAAGATTATATAAATTTTAAGAAATTTTTTTAGGAGAAACATTAGGGAATTCCGTGATGCCTGCCGTTACTACTGAAATGTCACAAATAGTTGGTACCGGTAGAAATTGTGTGAATTTCTTATGTGAAGCATTGTCAATTATTATTCATTTTTGACTAGTATTTCTTTCATCTTATTTCTCTTCCTTTTACACCGAGTAGTAATAGTGTTAAGTATTGTGAATTTTATCACCGATACTGATTGGAAGTCTTCTAAAATTGTTCTTTATATCAACTTATTCCAGTCAACCTGCCTTTTTAATCTTAAGATGTTTATTCTTTAATGTGGTGTGTAAAATCACAACATTTCAACCACGGTATCTTCCATCCTTCCACAGGTGTTTCCTGTGTATCCAAGCATAACAATGACTCAACCTGGGAAATCATTTTGAATAGTTTATCTGTTGACCCAGAGAATGCAGTGGAATTCCATTTACCATTGAATTGAACAACAACTTAACAAGCATAACTGAATTTGTACATGAAGCAGTTATTACTTTGGAATATTCCATGCTTGCATCTGGGTGATCCCATTCCTTGATTGGCTCTTGGCTTCAGTGTGGTTATGGTGCCAGATAAATAATCAACCATTCAGCATTATGCTTGCAGCAATGCAAGAAGCATATTGAGTTATAGCTTGCTTGTTGCCTTGTCTGCCAATTAGATGGTAATTCGAATCCCACTGCGATGGTGAGTATTGCTTCTACAGTACTGCAATCATTTGTGTATAATGCACACCTCTAACTTTGGATTGTATTACACCCTAGGCATGATATAACCCCGGACGGGTTGATATGCCGTTAAAATCAATAAACCAACCAACCAACTATCTAACTT